>PVIH01000373.1:353369-370297 GCA_004025045.1 Sigmodon hispidus | reverse complement strand
TGAAGTGAGCATGACCTCACAGCCCCACACTGAAGTGAGCATGACCTCACAGCCCCACACTGAAGTGAGGATGACCTCACAGCCCCACACTGAAGTGAGGATGACCTCACAGCCCCACACTGAAGTGAGCATGACCTCACAGCCCCACACTGAAGTGAGGATGACCTCACAGCCCCACACTGAAGTGAGGATGACCTCACAGCCCCACACTGAAGTGAGCATGACCTCACAGCCCCACACTGAAGTGAGCATGACCTCACAGCCCCACACTGAAGTGAGGATGACCTCACAGCCCCACACTGAAGTGAGGATGACCTCACAGCCCCACACTGAAGTGAGCATGACCTCACAGCCCCGCACTGAAGTGAGGATGACCTCACAGCCCCACACTGAAGTGAGGATGACCTCACAGCCCCACACTGAAGTGAGCATGACCTCACAGCCCCACACTGAAGTGAGCATGACCTCACAGCCCTGCACTGAAGTGAGCATGACCTCACAGCCCCATCCATGTTGCCCTCTCTGGCCACAGCATTCTGGGGATCTGGACCACCTATGGTCCTTGTTGGGGAAGTAAGGAGGAACAAAGCCTCTCTCCCTGGTGCCACAGGTAGATGATGATCGGCAACCTCTCTCAGTCTACAGAAGTCTCTTCCAAACACTTGGTATCATGTCATAATATATATCAGTAACCTCCTTCCCTCTAGCTCAGACAAACAGACATACACCAGCCTTGTGAGTAGCAAAATGAGAATCTCCCACCACTACCAGGAAAGGCCAACACGTCTCAGCAAGGGCAGACATCTTTTATTAGTTCATTTAATTTCTGACAATTATTTCCACATGTTGTACTATCCTTTGGACCATAAATCCACATGCTAAAAACATTCTTCAAGATATGTAAATACTGGTACAATGTGTGCCACACATCCTCAAGATGACAGAAACCTTTGCAAAGAAAATCTAAAAAGCTGAGTGAGAAATGTTCAGATTTCCTACTTTGGCAAAGAACAGACACCAGCCTCCCGGTCAGCCACACTGGAGTTAAATCCCTGAGCAGAAGGAAGAGGAAGACCTGTGGCAGGGTGACTGTGGCCTCCAGGAGAAAAGAAGGGCCTGCCAGGCATGAGGCCTCATCTGGGGACCATCAGGCCAGGAGACAGCAGGGCAGTGGTAAGTAGAGGCCAGAGGAGGGAGGCAGGGCTGCCGTCAGAGGCGGGAAGCTCTGAATGTGCACATGGGAGGCCGTGGGGGAAGACAGAACCAAAGTTCCTATTTTCACAGTAGCAGCTAAGGGACAATGAACAATGACTGGATTTTATCTTCCGGCCAAAGTGACGGTCCTGACAGGCTGCCCCATGCTCGAAACATTCCCACCCCACGTAGCCTTCGGCACAAGGTGACAGCGCAAGTCCTGTGTGACACTGGTGTCCTTACAGACACTGGTGGGGTTCTGTGTGACAGGCAGCCCTCATCACTCTGTACCCCAGAGTAAGGCGGTCATCTCAATGCAGCTCTTGAGAAGGGACACCTTAGGAGCTGCGTACTTTCCCAAGGGGGTGGGTGGGGGATGGGGTGGGGGATGAGGTAGGGGATGGGGTGGGGGATGGAGGGTGTTCCTATGGATCGAGTGGCTAAGGTTCAGCTGGCCACGGAGGGCAAGAGTGGCTGCTAGTGCTAGCCCTGGCCCTCCAGCTGGGCCACAGCCTGCTTCAGGTCCTGTACAACGAGATCCACTTCAGCCCTGGTGGTACTGCGGCCCACACTGAGCCGCAGTGCGTTCCGGGCCACATCCACGGGGATACCACAGCTCAGCAGCACGGGGGATGGCCTGCAGGGGAGAGACAGTACCAGTTGCTGACGTGCCCTCCATGGTGCTCACATCTCAGCCGATCCTCAAGCTGAGGGTGTGGGTGTCCACTCAGGGCCCTCCTCCATGGCCTGTTGACACCTCTTGGAGCCCTCCTGTCCCCAAACATTCCTCCAAGCCTACTCAAAGGTCAGGGCCCCCTAAAACTCTCCCGTTCCAGCTGGTACCCATTCGTGCTTGCGATGGGGAGGGAGCTTCACTGTGTCCTATCCTCTTGTGTATTCAGCATCGATGATCAGCTCTGCACTGAGCCCCAGCTCCGGGGCTTTCCTGTATTAGGGTCATGGTGAATGTTCCCTGAATAATGCCATCTAGTGCTTCATGGGGCCATCCCCTGTGCCCTGCATATATGTACCTCCTACTTGTCCCAGATCTCCAGCTCTCCTCAGGTCTCCCTGCTCCTAATGGAGCCTCAGCCACCAGGTCTAAGCATTATCTGCCCTCCACAGATCCTTCCTCTCAACTCACTGATTCCTTGAGAGCCTGGCCTCTGCCCTCCTCTGGTTGGCTCAGGGACCTCTGTCTTCTCCCTTCACTTGCCCACGTTCCACCGGCTCTGGATCTGGTATTGATTGATAGAGTCAAGTCCATTCACCCAGCTCCTCTCCTGTTCATGGGCACCTATTCCTGTTCCCAGCCAGGAGCGGAACCCTTCTCCCCTGTGTGAGTCTGCAGCTCAGGCTAGCCCCTGGGTTGCCACCACCACCACCTAAGAATACTCACCGGTCTTCATGATCTGAGTGGCATGAAGCTCCCACGCTGGCTAGCAGTGTCTGGCACTGTGCAAGCACCATGTACCCTGTGAAGACAGCATGTATCCCTAGATGCAGGACTTGGGTCATCTCCCAATGCTTCCTAGCCCAGGGCAAGCAGAATTCCAGGAAAATGACTTCCTTTTTCCTTCAGCTACAGAGATGCTAATCCTTTTCTACCTCCTAAGAGTGGCTTTGAAAATGGCATTCTACCCACCCACCTCACTGGGACTCTCACAGGCTGCCTTGCTCACAGGGTTAGGTGCTGGGTAGGGCTGAGGTCATCTTCCTGTTGCTGTTCATCTGGGGCATGCTGCCCTTATAAGCCCTAAAGCTCCAGGGCTGCCAGTGTAGTTAACCCCAAGGACCTCTGTGGCACTTTAAAGTAGCACAGGACATCACTGGGCACAGCTGGCCTGGAAAAGGGAGATGGCTTCCTCTACAGGGGGTCTGTGAGAGAGACAAGCAACTCTGCTTCCACTCATGTTCCTCAGCTCCAGCTGCCATCATGTCCCATCAGGGACAGGAGGCTTCTCTGTGACCCAGGGAGATAAGGGGTGACACCCTCTCCTGGGAAGTCAAAAACCAAGTGCTGGAGAGGTATAGCTCAGCGGTTAAGAGCATTGGCTGCTCTTTCAAAGGACCCAGGTTCAATTCCCAGACCACCCATGTATAATGGAATCTGATGCCCTCTTCTGGCCTGCAGACATCATGCAGACAGAGTCCTCAAATACATTTAAACAAACAGACAAACAAATTTTTGAGAGATGGAGGCAGGTGGATCTCTGATTTCCAGGCCAGTCTGGTCTACAGAGTGAGTTCCAGGACAGCCAGGATAACCCAGGGCTGTAGAGAAACCCTGTCTCAAAAAAATAAAGCAAAAAAAGAAGCCAAAAGCTTCCTGCAAAAGAGCCTCCACCAGAGGCCCCTGAGTAAAACACAGGTCTGGGGAGCTGTCACAGTGGCCTCTGCTTTCTCTTCTTGTTATCCTGGGCACGAGCAGCTTGTGTAACCTGGATTGATTTTCTGTCTTTTCTAAGACAGGTTGGCCTGGGCCCAGTCTTCTCTCAGCCCTACCTAGCTGAGCTAACGAGTTAGCAGGGAAAATGCCTGCTAACAGTTGCATTCTGTGTGGCACTCAAGGGCTCAGGCCCCAACACACACAGGGACCAGGGTAAGGCCAGGAGTCACCTGGAAGTTTGGAGCCTTGGATGGAAAAGTTGCAGGTGTTCGGGAGCCTCTCCACCCCTGGAAAACGGCTGTTCAGATGGATTCTCTTACCAAATTCAGCCTGAAAACCAAACCAAACTATAAACACACACCATGAAATAGTCGGTGATCACTTCAAAGTCACCCTCTCCCAGCAACTGTTTGATATCTAGACTTTTGTGGAAACAGAATCTCAACATGTGTTTATCTTGCTGTAACAGCTATGGTGCAGACTATGACCCCAAAGCTAGTACAAGTGAACACACTGAACACACTCACCCTTCACACACAACCCTAGTTCTGTGAGAAAAATACACTCCTGCTTTGCCCGGGGTTCCTCTTTGGGATTTCTGATGCCAGCTAATTTCCAGTAGCTAGTTCTGACCCCTCTTTCCCCAGGACCTCCTGTTCTCTGGTCCCCAAACTGAGTTTCCTTCATAGGGAGATAGTCTGGTTCCAGCTTTGCGGCCAGCACTCTCCTACACAAGGATGCCCCCATAGAGACAGACAGATGGCCCTCTCACCCCCTCTCACCTCCAGTCTCTCTTCCAGGTAGTCCCGGATGTCTCTCATGTGGGTCTCATAGGCCTCACAGTTTTCACTCACCAGCTCGGCAGCCTGGGGACACAGCCATGTAAGAATCAAGAATCCTTACCTGGCAACTGCTCTGCCTCTGCAGGGCATGATGCCAAGCTGCCCCAGGTGCTCAGTGGGATCACCAGGTGCTCCCTACAGGCTCCAGGTACCATAGACACACAGAATAAGCCCCGAGGGAATCTCAGACCCTGAGGAGGGTCATTTCACAAAGGATAAAACTAGGTCCACAGACTCAGCTCCTAAGGGACCACAACAGGTCCCCAGGTCTCTAGGGAGACAGTCACCAAGGAATAGGAAGGATGTTTCCACCTGCAAGGAGAAGACAGTGTGTCCCTTGGATAGCTGCCTACCTTGGTGAAGGTGAAGCCCACAGGTTCTGGGCAGGCAGGATAAGAATGTTAAGTGCCTGGTATAAATGTGATTAGATCTAGTCTACTAAGGGTGAGGTGGCCTGCTGTGACATGTAAGGGTCATGCTAACTGCTGTATAAGAAGACCACAGAAACTGTGACAGATGTCAAACAAAGGGCTAGAACCACCTCGCCCAGTGCTATGGGCCATGAAAATGGACAAGAGACAGACATCTTGGCACACTAGAGGAAAAAAAGACAGTCACAGCTGCTGCCTTACAGTCATGGACGAGAGCACCAAGGGGTCTCCCAGACTTGAGAGTGAGGATCTGGAAAGTGAGAGACACTTGAAGGCAAGAAAGTAAAGCGGGCCTGGACAGCTTAGGATCCTAAGTATTGTCAACTGGACTATGGCAACAAACCATGGACGTGATGGGAAGACCCACCCAGAATGTGGGCACGCCATTCCATGGGCTGGGATCCTGGACTGAATCAAAGGAGAAAGTGACCTGAGGCACCAGTATCCACCTCTCTGCTTCCCTCCTGTGGATGCAGGGCCACCCTTGCAAAGCCCGGTTTCTGAAGAGGTAGCAGAGCTCAGGCTCCAGAGGAGACAGACCAACAGTCCCATACCTGACCTGGGTGCCTCACAGGGTTCAGCAGGGGACTCACCTGACTGCCCGCAGTGAGGGCCAAATGACCTTCTCTCACTCTAGAAAAGGCTCAGGGTTTTTCCTTTAAAAACAATTCTCTCTCTCTCTCTCTCTCTCTCTCTCTCTCTCTCTCTCTCTCTCTCTCTCTGTGTGTGTGTGTGTGTGTGTATAGGTCAGAAAACAAATAGAAATCAAACTTAGGCCATCAGGCTGGGTCCCTTTACCACAGAGCCATCGTCTTACTGGCCTAGACTTTTCCCTTTTAACTGCTAAGCAGGAGGAACACTCACCCTACCACAAAGGTCCCTTGAACTCCTGACCCCCCTGCCTCACCTCCCAGGTACCGAGACTACAAGAGTGCACCACACATGACTCTAGTTCTCCAGCCTCACCAAAGATATTCTGGGTTTTCATTAATCAGTGCGCTCCTGGGTCACCAGCCTTACCTTCCCAAGGCCAGCAATCATGGGCGTGTTCTCAGTCCTGCAGGAGACAAGGCATGGTGTAATGTAAGTGAATGTCTTAGGATGGTTATGAGGCATTATCCTGAAGTGTCTCACATTGTCCTTCCTAAACATATAACTCTAGGTGCTTAGGAGCAGCCTTGGAGTCCAGCATGTGAACACATACACACGCACGCACGCACGCACGCACGCACACACACATCTGGACAGCCATGGTCCACTGCAGATACCACATGCTGGCTATCCACAGTGACAATTCCACCTGGACCCTTTTCTAACCCAGAGAGCATGCCCCGCCTGCTTCAGTGTGCCAGGCTCCAGGTAGAATGTGGGGTGAAGACTATCCCTAACCTTAGCTTGGGGACCAACAGGAGAAAGAAGTATGCAGACACACATAGACACAGAGGCAGGAGGGGACGATTAAGCCCTTCCTAGCTGATCTGCCAAACTGAAATTCTAAGTCCTCAATATGTAGAGAAAAACCAACGTCAACATAACAATTTTAAAATTGTTTAAATTTTAAAATATGTTTAAAATTGAATAAAATTTTCTTAAACTTTTATAAGTACGTTTTAAAGACAGTCTGTTGCATCTTTACCAGTATTTTATGTCACTTTTTTCCTAGCTACAGGGGCATCTCAAGGGGGTTTTATTTGCCTTTCCCTAAACCTAGCGTCTGAATACTTCGTTGCATACTTAGGAGCCGACAACCTCTTGGGGAGACTGTCCACTATTTCTTTGGCTCATTTTCTGATTGTCTTTTGAGTTTGGGGAGTTCTTTACTTATTCTTGTGATAGTTAAATTGTCAACTTGATACCATATTTTCCAGGAGGGCAACCAGTCTTTAAGGTCTCACTTGTGACAAAGCCCAACTGATGTGGGATGTCTCTCTGTACGCTGCAAATATACTTGGTTACCACTTGTTAATAAAGAGGCTGCTTTGGCCTATGGCAAGACAGCTTGGAGGTAGGTGGGAAATCCAAGCAGAGAAAAGGTGGAGAAAGGCAGAGTCAGACAAAGACACTGTAGGTGTAGCAAGATGTAATGGGACACAGGTAAAGCCAATGAACACATGGCAATACATAGATTTAAGAGAAAAGAATTAAGGCCATAGGCCAAACAGCGTTTAATTAACATAAGCCTTTGTGCGATTAATTGGGACCAAGTGGCTGCAGGCAGGTCCGGACCTTAGGGCTAGGTAAAATAAAGTTTAGTTTCGAATTTCTGGCAGGGGCTGCCCTGTTTTGGGAGAAGAAGAGTCATGCCTGATCAGTCCTGGGAAAAGAACATGTCCTAAAAGAATAGACCTAGCAGGGGGTCTCCCCAGTTCTGAGAGAAGAATAGCTTCCTACCTACCCAGCTCTGGGAGATCAGCCAAGACATCAGCCCAGTTCTGGGAGAGGAATAGATTCTTGCTTGCCCAGTTCTGGGAAAAACCAGCCACCCCAGGTTGGGTGCAAACATACCCTGGGGCAGAAAGACCCTAAGCACAAGAGAATCAGTATCACGTCAGTACCCTGTCTCCAAGCAACCAACTTTGATGTAACTTTTGCCTATAAAAAATCCGTTGTAACCAAAGACACCAGTTATTCCTTGCTCTGTTGTCACAGAAAGTTGAAGTATGCTCCCTGCCTGGCTTGTATTGCGCTGCCAATAAACCTTGCTGTTTGTATTCTGGACATTGCTGTCTCTGGTGATCTCTCCAGAGGTCAAGCTTTGGGTATAACATTTTCAAGGCTGCAATTCCTTTCTCTTCCAGAGCTCATTTTGGTCTCTATTTTGCTCTGTAGCCCTTCATACGGGAGCTTAGGCCCCGACTTCACATTTTTCTTCCTTGCTAACATTCATTTTAGAATATAAACTGCCCTTTCAGCCATGCTGTAGCTAGGTCCCACATAGCAGCTACATTGTGCATTCACGTTTATCCAGCTGAGTCTCCTCCCTCCCGGAACTCAGTCTTTTAGAAGAGTGTTTCTAGTTTGTAGTTGTTTGGGAACTTTCCTGTCCTCTGGAATTTGCTTCTAGGAACGGTCCACGGTGACGGGAGAGCAAACACTGTGAAGTTTTTCTTTTTAACTGCCTTGAGGTCTGCTTAAGGGATGCAGTCTACCTCAGTGCTCCGGATGGCAAGTCCCCAGCCCAGCCCCTCTCCCCCACCCCGTTATGAAGCCTGTTGGCCAAGACACTTAGGGACATTTCACCTCTTTTTGTCTACTGGATCAAGCCACTGTTGAGAGCAGGGTGTCTAGAAGTCCAGCTATCACTGGGTTTCTCTTTCATCCTCTGGAGAGAAAAACCAGGGCCTCAGGCATGCTCAGCAAGCCTAACCCTAACCCTATTCATCTCTTTATAAAGTTTTTTTTTCAGAGGCTCTGGATATTAACTATACAATCATACATATTATAATAATATATCATATTATGCTGGCTAGTTTTATGTTAACTTGACACACACTAGAATTATCTAAAAGATGAGAACCTCAATTGAGAAAATGCCTTCATAAGATGGCATTGTAGACATTTTCTTAATTAGTGATTGATGGGGAGCCCAGCTCATTGTGGATGGTATCACCCCTGGGCTGGTGGTCTTGAGTTCTATAAGAAGGCAGGCTGAGAAAGCCAGTAAACAGCCCCCCTCTATGGTCTCTGCATCAGCTCCTGCCGCCAGGTTCCTGCCCTGTTTAAGTTCCTGTCCTGACTTCCTTCAGTGATGAACTATAATGAAGAAGTATAAGCCAAATAAACCCTTTCCTCCCCAACCTGCTTCTGATCACGGTGTTTCATCATATCAATAGTAAAACACATACGTGACTATGTGTTAATAAACTTTTCAGCCTATTGGTTTTATCATTTTATCAGCTCAAATGAGATAGAAAGTCAAGCATAGTGGACGTGCCTGAGAGGTAGGGTCAGAGGGTCAGAAGTTCAAGGCTAGCTTTTGCCAAACAGAAAAGGAATATCTCTTTTCCTATAGCTTTGCCTTTATATAATCATTTTAAATGTTCTCTTTACATACATTGATAACCATATCAGACAAGTGTGTGTGTGTGTTGGATTTTTCGAGGCAGGGTTCTCTGTGTAACCCTGGCTGTCCTGGAACTCTCTTTGTAGACCAGGCTGGCCTCCCAAGTGCTGGGATCAAAGGCGTGCAGCACTACCGCTGACTGTTTTCTCCAATGACTCCTTAAGCTTTGCCATCTGTCTTCTCCCCTGCGGGGAGTCGAATGGCATGTGTGTCATACCATTTTTGGTGGCCTCAGAGGTCCCTGAAGCTCTGTTTAGTTTTCTATTTCCTGGCGTCTCATCTCTGTTATCCTCTCTTTCAGTATATGCTTCTTTCCTTTATCTCGCCATCCCGCTGGTGAGTCTATCCACATCTCCACACGGGCCACTGCAGTTTATCATTTCAAAATCTCCACTTGGATCCTTACATGATGACTTCTATCTGGTTCGTGTATTTCAAGTGCAAGATTCGCTGCCATAGCATTTCATGGTGTCTGCTGTCTCAAACCACTCTCTTGGGATTGGCACCCATCGATGTTCTCCTTTCCTTTATTTTAAGATCTTTCTAGTCCTTGGCATGAAACTTGGCCATTTTTACATGTCATGAGAATTTGCATCTTGGTTAATAATTTTTCTGCTCCTCCTGGCTCGCTCTTAACTCTGCTCTGCAGGGGATGAGCATGGAATCCAATGCTGCAGCCAGATGCAGAAACCACGGCTCACTTTGGGCTGTGCGCACTTGATATCCAAAAAGGATGTGTTCAGTTACAGATAGGTGGAGACTCCACAGTCCCTTTATACCTTCTACTGACACCACAGTGTGGCTGTGGATGCCCCATACAGCCCATGTGGGTGGAAGCCTGCATGTCCATTTGGTGGTTTGCTGGTATGTGGCAGTATCACACTGTCCTGTGTGGATGGGCTAGAGCACGTATCACCTAGAGTTTCTTCTTCGTGATTGGCTGGTGACTTTAGATGGGGGGGGCAGTTCCTGCCTTCCCTTACCACTGTTTCTAGACAGCTGGTTTTGGGTGTGGACCACTTGCCAAGGGGCCGCCATTGCATTGTTTCTGTTTCTCCCTCTTTTTAGACATTCTAACAAAGGGGTGCTGACATTGATTTGGGGATAAAACACCACATATGCAATGGAGACCCGGGGTTCTCACACAGGAAAACAGGACCTTTTGTTTCTGCTGAGCTGCTACTGAAGAAAACAGCAGAACACCACAGTATGCAGGGAACCCAACACCCTGAAGCATTTATGAGAAAGGCGGACTCCTATCACGTGCTCTGAGTCACCCCCAAGAGACTGAGACTCACTGTAGAAATCAATCAGCAGCAATTCTGTTTTTGGGTGATGTAGCCTGTGCTCCTGAGAGACAGAAACGGCGAGGAAATGGGACAGTAGTGTGGCCGGCAGGGCAGAATCTTGTAGGCTTTTAACCTTACCCTGGCCTGAAATTCCGCTCTTGTCCACCTCCAAACAGCATGGGGTACAGGGGGGTAAGTTTACCAACCCCTCGTACATACAGAGCACCAATCCTGGGACCGTAGAACTGGAAGGAAAAGCCAGTCATTTACTTACTGGGGACTGCCTGGTGACCTGTTCCATTTGTGTCTGAGTGTTAGAGGCCCAGAAGTGTTCAAGGGAGTGCCGACCTGCCGTTTCCTTGTGGCCTGGGCTGCTACACTGTGTGAGGGTCACAAGAACTCTCAGGGGCAGGACAGAGCCCCCGCCTGAGGAAGGCTGAGAGATGCACTCATGTTCCAGCCCTGTGTTGAGAAAGCCCTACACATGGTACAACAGGATTGTGAAGAAAATGGGCGGGAAGGAGAAGTCGCCAAGGGCTTTTCCTACACGTTACCCTATGTCTCCCAGCATATAAGGCAAACAGCTAAGTGTCACAGTGTCAGGCCAGCTTGGATGCTCCTCTAGGGACCAGCTAAGGACTATGCTGCAAAACAGCATGTCTTGGTCCTAGTTAGCTGCCAGAAAACCAAGGTCTCTGCTATGTTCTTGTCCCTGTATTTCACCTTGAAGAGTCACTGAGCCCAATCCTGCTGAGAAGTCAGAGTTTAACCAAGTTAGAGGAAGCAACGATTTCCTCTACGCTGGTGGGGTCCACCACGGGGGCAGATGAGGTCTCTGCGTAAGTTTCCCCCACAACCCACACTCTGTGTAGCAAGCCCACCGCCATTTATCTTCCACAGAGTCCGCTAAGTCCTCTGCTGGCTCCTTGTGGTTGGGTGTCCTGCCATCCGTGTCATGGCTTGCCAGATGTCATCCTAGCTGTTACTGGCCCTGTCCCACACATGCACTGAAAGCTCTTGAGGACAAAGCCCTTCCTGAGCCGCTGTCCCAGCATCTCAGTACCTGGTCCTTGACAGGCACCTGAGCTCACTAGATGATGGCAGTGACATAATTGGGAATGAACAGCAGCGCTGAGGGGTCCCCTCTGCTGTGGCTGTTAAGGAGGGAAAGTGTCCTTACACACATACCTTGTGCCCCACAATGGTCAGGAAGTCCACACCCAGGTCCTCCACGTCCACTCGCCTCTTTCCCAGCGCCTGGGCAGCATCTGTGTGCATGAGGATTCGGGGTAGGCCAGAGGCCGTTCGGCTCTGGTTCAGGGCCTTAATGCGTTGACTGATCTCAGGGACAGGCTGAAATGGGAAGAGGTGAGCAGCTGAATGAGTGTATGGTCCAGACTTGATAGGGATGGAATGATTGACATGAGCCGCTGCAGAGGGCAGAGCAAAGCCACGGAACTCAAGGACAGTGAGGAACAGTGGAGACACCTGGCAATACCCATGTCAAGCACCTTCTTCCCTGGGGCCTCCTTGAAAACAAAAAGACTGACTCACCATGATGACACCGGTCTCGTTATTGGCCAGCATGATGGTCACAAGGCATGTGGTGGGGCGGACGGCCGCTAGGACATCCTCAACCTCTGCCCGCCCGTTCACCTTCGACACTGGGACAAAAGTGACCTCTGCGATACAAAACACGTACACTAAGGTTAACCATGCAAATAACTCCATAATTGTATATTTTTTTAAAAAAAGGAATTTGTTGTCTAAGTTCAGAAAACATTAGAAGAGGAATTTAAGGTATGTCAGTTGAGAGACTCGGGCCTCGGGCTGTTCTCAGAACTGCAGGGTTTGGGTGGTGAGTAGCTACAGGAGGCTGGAAGTGCCATGGCAACAGGCAGAACCTTCCGGTGACACATTAGCAGACACACCCAGGGAAAGACAGCTAAGAGTGAACTTTCCAAACAACAAAAGGCCCACAGGGAACTGACTCAACTCCAGCCAAACTGCCCATGGTCAGTGGAGTCTAACTGCTGGCTGTCCCACTGATAGACAGACACTCTAGAGAAACTAGGGCAAAGATGGTCAGCCTGAGGAAGCCCTTTATAACCTCTGCCTCTTGGGATGAATTTTTGAATGGCCATGGCTGTGTGCAAAATATGAAAACAACCATGCCTCCCCCTTCAAAAGAAGAAAAGAAATAACAAACAAATAAATGAGGGGAAAAAGGAAAAGAAAAGAAAATGCAAGCCTTTATTTTCAGCACTCAGGAGGCAGAGGAAAGTAGATCTCTATGAGTTTGAGGTCAGCTTGGTCTACAAAACTAATTCTGGGACAGCCAGGGCTATGCAGAGAAATCAAATCTCAAAAAAAAAAAAGCATAAAATAAATTTTTTAAAAAATGAAAATGTAAGTCCTATTTGGTATGTTCTGCTCTTCCTTATGGGCACATTTATTAAATTTCCTTCAGCTGGAATTTGTAGGAAAATTCACTCATGCTTTGAAAAATTATTTAAAAGAACAGTAACACTGGAAAAACTAATTCCTGTGTGGTAAGAAGATGGACAGACAGCAGGTCAGTGCTCATGGGCTAGATACAGTCAGGCATCAGAAAGAAACCAATGAAGGACTCCATCTGGAGCAACTCTCAGAGGCCGGAGCTGCCGCCCTTTGTGGTGGAAATGTTCTCTGTATGCTGTAAATAAAGTAACTGATTTGGCCTATGTGGAGCACTGTGGAAGTAGGTGGAGGATCAGAGGACAGACAGGTAGAAGGAGGGTAGAGTTAGTCAGTGTCCATCTGACCCGACCCCCAAAGAGCCAAGTAAGGAATCCAGGTGAGCCACAGGCCGGGCCACGTGGCAGATAGATTACTAGAAATGGGTTGAATTAAGATGAAAGAGCTAGCTAGTAATGTGCTTGAGACATAGGCCAAACAGTATGAAATTAATATAAGTGTCTGATTCATTTCTTTGGGGGGGGGAAGCCGCCGCGGGCCAGGTCCGAACCTCTGGCCCAAATGGGGCCGGAATGTTCTACAACAGGACCTTCTATTCCCATCTGAGATGGCTGACAGGTATTCTCACGGGCCAGTCTTAGCTTTAGGGTTGGGAGAAAATCACCACATCATGCTGCGGTGCACTTGCCCCCAGAACTCCATGAACCAAAGTTGGGATCACCTAGGCCTGTTTCCATTATACTAGAGGGACACACATCCTGTAAGATGTCTGGGAGGGCTTTATGACTGTCACTAATGGTCACTACCCATCTCTGAGCAACATGTCAGATTCAAGAACCCAAAGTTTGAAAACAAGAGATTAACTAAAACTATACCAAATCATTTTATTACAGTGCTATTTAATATGTAGACTGTATTGCTGTAGATAAAATATAGTTTTCAAAATGGAAAACAGAAAGCCAATCTCAGCCAGGGGTGATGACACATATCTTTCATCCCAGCACTCAAAAGGCAGAGGCAGGTGAATCTCTGTGAATTCAAGCCCAGCCTGGTCTACAGATCGAGTTCCAGGACAGCCAGAGCTACCCAGAGAGACACTGTCTTGAAAAACAAAACAAAAAAAGTCAATCTTATAAAAAGAAACAAATTCATCCCCCTACTTCACTGTGTACCACAGATGCAATCGTAAGAGCCGAAGCTGAAAACCTCCAAGGTACTGACACAGGACTAAATTTTCATGATTTGGAGTAAGATGAAGTCTTCTTAGATATGAGACAAAAAAACCAAACAAACAAAAAACAAGAATCAAAACAAAACAATTGGGGCTGGAGAGATGGCTCAGAGGTTAAGAGCACTGACTGTTCTTCCAGAGGACCTGAGTTCAATTCCCAGCAAAACCACATGGTGGCTCACAATCATCTATGCTGAGGTCTGGTGCCCTCTTCTGTAAAACTGTATGCATAATAAATAAATAAATCTTAAAAAAAAAAAAAACAATTAGACTTCATGAAAACTTTGTTTACTTATGTCAAATGTATGTAACAATCTTGTAAGTCAATAAAAAGATGAGTATGCCGATAAAAATTAGGGCAGAATGAAGGTTCTCATAGTGGCAGAGCACTGGCCCAGCACACTTGAAACCTCATGCTCAATCTCCAGTAACCACTAAACACCAAAAATAAAGCCCCCAAAAGGCAAGCACACGAGTAGACATTCCTATACAGATAGCCAAGGTAATATGAAAAGATTCTAGGCACCAAAAAGCCCACAGAGATACAGTCCATGACAATGACCCTGACAGCAGAGACAGACAGACAAGAAGTTCTGGGAGACCACAGATGGTGGTGTCAGATGGTGACACTGCCCTGGTAAGCAAAGGCTAAGGTTGAGCACATCTACCCCCAAATCTGTGAAATTCTGTTTTGGTATAGCCCAGCAATTCTGCTCCTAGGGTTAA
This sequence comes from Sigmodon hispidus, assembly GCA_004025045.1. Classification (NCBI taxonomy): domain Eukaryota; kingdom Metazoa; phylum Chordata; class Mammalia; order Rodentia; family Cricetidae; genus Sigmodon; species Sigmodon hispidus. The sequence goes on along the minus strand of PVIH01000373.1, from coordinate 355,675 downwards.
GTCCACAGAAGCACTCACACAGGCAGCTCATGGCAGTGTTACTCCTATTAGCTGAAAGCAGGAACAGTGTGAACGAACGGCCATCAGCTTCTGAATGGACCAATAAGATGTGGTACACACTGAGATCAGAAGCCTGACTACTCATCTACAGGCGTGAAGCAGGCAGGCTCTGTGTGGTCTCTCTGTCCCCCTCACTGAGCTCCAGGCCGGTCCCTAGGGTCACTGACCTGCCACCTGCTCTTCCATTAGGTGCTCCAGGGGCAGTCGGATAGAGTCGTGTTCCACGGTGCAGGTAATAAAATGGGGCTTGGCCCCCTCCTCGGGGCTGTGCTGGTCGATCATGTGGCCCGTCAGGGTCTGCTGTTCATGGAAATATCTCACCATAGAGTGGATTACTAAATTATTTGACTGTGGAGACACAATAGAGAGAGGTCTCTTCACCAGAGCTCCCAGTGGGCTCTGGCCCTGGCCTTGTTATTCTCTTTTGTTCCTGACACTTCAAAAAGAAAAGGCCAGGGCACCAACCTCCTGACAGGCAGTTTGGAGCGCTTCCAGGCTCCAAATAATCTAGAACTCACATCAAGCATGCCTGTTTGTTATTTTCCTATTACATAAACCATCCAGGAAGGACAATCCCACCCTTGGTTGGAGAAATCCAATTTGGAGGGACAACATGCACAGACATAAATAAGATGAAAGAAAAAAAAATTAAAAGTCAAAAGCCAAATTAAAATTAAAATACACCCCTGCCTTCCAAGCTCATGTCATTCCACAGTACCTGGCCCCAGATCAAGGCCCTTCTGGGCAGCAGGGCAGGGTTGAGGTGGCAGTGACCTTCAGTGACCTGATACAGCACACTCAGTCTCCCTGAGACTCTCTTTTCTCATCCATCACCTGCCCAGCTCTGGGGTACATTAGTCCTAGTGATTAGCATTTAGAGGGTGTAGCTCTGAAGGAGACTGGGGGTTCCCCAAGATTTATCTTGGTCTCACTGCCTCAGTTTCCCAGGCTGTTCAGCTCCTTGTGGAATGGTGTGCTGATAGGGCATGTAGTTTGACCTCAGTGGGCTAATGTTTCATAGTAATTTCCAACTATGATTGGAAGCGTGCTCTGGGAGTATTTGACACAATGGCCCCTGGGTGTGTGCTGGCTGCTGGTGATTTATGCCTTAGCACAATGGCCCCTGGGTGTGTGCTCCCTGCTAGTTGTAGGTGGGGCTCTGCTGTTCACACTTCTGCACTGGTCGCTTGAGGCCCTGGATGGCTGCCAGGGTAGAAAGCCCTGGGGCTTCCCCTGTGCTGTATGTGTTCAAGTCTGACTCATTTGCTGACTGTCTCATCTGTGAGTGAGTGTGTGAGTCCCCAAGTGCCCAGGACACTTGTCATTCCTCATTTCTGTGTGATAAACACCTTCCTCCGATGCCTTCACTTTCCTCACAGTGTTCTTTGATGATTCAAAGTTCATTTGTTATTTTTGTTGTGACAGGACTCAATGTCTTGTTTTGACTCAAATCTGTGATCCTCCTGCCTCGGCTTTCCAAGCAGATGTTCTCCTGGAGGGTAAACCCTTCATTGACAGGTACTGCTGGGGTGCTGAGGCAGCAGCTGGAAGCTTATCTCAAGCCTGTCTGCATGCTGGATCCACGGGTCCAGCAGAGTTCCCCGAGATCATGCCTTCTTCGGGCCTGCGCACTGCCCATGCAGTCACATGACAATCTTATACCCTACTGGTGTACCAATGACAGCTGTCCAAGCCTGTCCCGTGCAGGCAGGGTGTGTGGTATGATCACACTGGCATGCTGCTTCTGACCGACCACCCAGCCTTCTCATTGGGTTCTTACTCTTGACTCTTAGTTTCCACGTATAGTTTGGGGGAGCCCATTGACGGGGGTCAGCATTTAGACAGAGGCTGCCCTGAGCCTACAGATAAGGTTGAAAAGAACCCACATCCTACAGTCTGTACACACATAACACTGGCCCTTACTCTGAAGGTCTTAAAGGCTCCAGGTTACCCCTTCTACCCTCCCTGGGGGCCTCAACAGTTCTTTTCTACTCCATTTATTTCCTAAGTAATGGACATTTTTTTTTTTAATGTTCTGGAAAAAGCCCACTATTGGCATAAAAAAAAAAACCAATTCACTTTTAATCTAAAAACTGCTAAGGCTGAAGCAAATTGTGACCCCAAAAACTGTCCCTGTCCCTTGCAGGGTCTTCTTTCTAGATTTCTTTAGAGAGTTGTTGTTGTTGTTTTTTTTTTTTTTTTTTTTTTTTTTTTTTTTTTTTTTTTTTTTTTTTTTTTTTTTTTTT
>PVIH01000373.1:211258-353269 GCA_004025045.1 Sigmodon hispidus | reverse complement strand
ACAAGAGCAAACCCCTCCCATAGTGCACTGCTCCTTAAGGCTCAGAAGGCAGCAGCTGCAACTTTACCTCCGTGCCCCCGGAAGTGAAGACGATGTCCTGAGGCTTCCCCCCTATCATCTTGGCCAGGCTTGCCCGAGCTGCGTTTATAATGTCCTTGGCCTTCCTACCTTGACAGACAAACAAATAAAAAAAGAAGTTCATTACTATCAGCTCCATGTTTAACAGGCAAGCACACTCAGGGGAGCTGAGAACTGAGGTGGTTCTGGAAGGAAGCCCATCACCCGGGTGAGTACCCTACCACCCGGCAGGGCCTCAGCAAGTCAGTGGCTGCCAAGGAGCCTTAAGTGAGAGCCAGGGACAGCCTGGTTGGGGGTGAGGGGCCTATGAGCTCCCTGCCTCCAGCCCCACCACACGGCTTTGCTTTCTTACTGGATGCCAGAGGTGGGGCGATGGTTCTCTGCCCACCTCCCCATTCAAATGGGACAAGGAAAGGTGAAGACAATGGAAGTGTGAGCGTGCCCTCCCTCACGCTGCGGGCCAGCCTTGGGAGACACAAGAGGAAGATGGAGAGCCTCTGCCTCCAATAAGGTGTCCTAGGTGCCACCCAGTTCCACTGGACAGTGTGGAGAAAGGCAACTCTGCGGGGCTCTCAGCCAGCACACCAGTGATCCCCGAATTTGATGGTGGGTCAGTGCCAGCTTCCCCATGCTGTACTGTCATCTAGCCAAAACCCCTCCCCACTTCCCCAGATCACTTCCAGCTGTTGCTGGTTTTTGCAAGCAAGGCCACGGCACATCTGGAACACCCAAACTCTTCCCACAGTGCCTCAGTGCAAAGTTGCTCTAGATTTTAAACCTAATACTGTGAAGCATTGAAATATCTGTTGTAGTGGCACACGCTTTTAATCTCAGCACTCGGAGGAGGCAGAGGCAGGCTGATCTCTGTGAGTTCGAGGCCAGCCTGGTCTACAGAGTGAGTTCCAGGACACTCAGGGCTACACAGAGAAACCCTGTCTTAAAAACAAACAAAAATCTGTGATGAATGATCTCCACTTTTCTTTCCCTTCTTGGCATTTCTACTCAAATGTCAACAGAAAGCAGCTGGGATATCACTCAGGCCAGGAACAATCCAACATCCCTGTTCCCCTTAATCTTCTTGGTCTTCTCTAATTTGCCTATCAGAAGTTTGACTGTACCACAGGAGGCATTAGTCCAGAAATGAGCCAGCAGATAAGTTAATGAGTGGCTTGTATCTGACTTGGGAGTCTGTGTCACTGAGTCGCTGGTGAGCTATTAATAAGCACTGGTGTTAACCCACCAAACCCTTAGCACTAGGAAGATCTAGAGCTGGACCACCTATGTGACAGAGTCAGTTACCAGGGGTCACCTTAAGTCCCCTAGGTGGCATTCAGTTCCAAATAAGCCACCATTAATGTGATTTACCTTAGTCACCCTAATACACAGAACAGGCAGGGCTGGGTGCAGGGTTCTTGTCATCCCTGATAAACATTAACTAGGAAGGTAGGCATTAGTCTCCAAGTCTGTGAAAAATTGTGGAATGTTGCCTTCTAACTACTGACTTGAAGCAAATTATCATCCAAAAATTCAAATTTAAAACTCTATCTTATAAAGGCAAACAGAAAGAAGAATATAATTATATAACCCAAGCAACAAATTCAAACTTTCCTTTTTTGTCTTTATTTTTTCAAATTTATTTTTACTTTATTTTGCATGCCTGTGCATGTGTATGTGCTGTGCCTGCATATCTGTATGTATTATGTATGGGTGTACACGTATGTGGAAGCCAGAGGTCAAGTTGCTAGAGGCCTCAGAATTTCATAAAAATATGACTTAACAGCAAGCCAAAGAAATTGTTATAAAAAAAAAGTCCTCTGTACTTTCTATAACCAAACTCCATTGTAGTAAGTAGATTTTATATAATGTCCCACTACACACGGGGAAATACGTTTCTGTAAAGTTGAAAGAAAGAAGTCTAAGCGAGTTCTGGCTTTCTTTATTGCCAGGGTTTCTCTAGAATTACCTGCCACATAGGAGCTGCTGGGGTTGCCCCAGGCTTCCCCCATGGCCTCCGTCACAGCCTGTATGACAGCGGGCTCCAGAGGGGTGGTGGCGTTGTAGTCCATATAGACCTTCCTGGAAGACAGAGAACAGCCTGTGAGGGGAAGGGAGGCAGGGTGTGGGCAGCGGCACTCTGGTTTACAGCGATGGTCCTCTGTATCCAGAGTGAAGGCCCTGGTGTTGCATCAGGCTTCCAATCTCCATGTTCCCTCTCCTGGTGGGAGACACCATAGTTTCCAGCCACCCAGTACCTGCCCACACTAGATGGACATAATCTCCCCCAGCATCAGGCTGCTGGGCTGCTGGAGGGCAGATCTGCAGCATCCTCTAGGAACTGCCATTGGCTAGAGAGGCACACATTCCCCTGGGATTTCCAGCCATCAGCTCCTGTCCTTACTCCTGCAACGATCGGTACTCGGAGGTGTCATGTCCTATGCCTTTCCCTCCTTCTTGGCTTTGGCCAGGAAGCCTGTTCTTGGGACTGGCTGGCACTTTCTTTACCTCACTCCCCACCCCATCTAAACTTTTTAAAGCCCTTCTTCAACAGAGCTGCTTGTTGTGAGGCTGCACTGTTCTGTCTGAAGTTGTGGCCCCAGCTAGGCTCTCTGTACTCCCCACCCTGGAAGCCTCGTCCATCATGTGACTCAAGAGCCACGAGTGTCATCTCAGAGAAGAATAGTTCCAGGAACAAGACGACTTAGTCTTCTGAGCCCAAACAAGGCTGCTGCAGGGGCTTCATTCACAGGATAGCACAGAATGCAGAGCCCCCAGAGACCCTAAGGAGAGTTATCAGCTTGTGCTCTTACCTGAGTCACAAACTTTCACAAATCTCTATGGTATACTATCAGGTCTGAAAATAATAATTACTTCACATGATTTAAAAATCAGAATGGTGCTCAAGCCAATGCACTCCTGAACCCTAGAAACTAACTGTGCCCATCAAGCCAAAGGGCACAATGGAACAGGGAGCTCTGGCCCTCTGTCCTTGGTTTAAGCCCCCACAGAAGCACCTAACCCTGCAAGCATAGGGTCCTCGGGAAGTGTGACTGAATACCCGGGGGCTGCAAGAACTGTGCCTGTGTACCAAGCTTGTTTGTTCTTCCCTACAAATAAAGACCCCAAAGTACTGCACACTCACTGGTCTGAGTGACTGTGGCTTTCCCATCTGTAACTTGGCTGAACTGTTTTGTCGCTTGCATTTCATCAGTGAGGCTGCTTCCTGGAGAAAGCGAAACCGCTTAATGAATGTCTAGTGAAGGCTGACGCCACGCTTAGGCTTTTATGAGCTAGTATAATCCAGGCTGACCTCCAAATCACAATCCTCCTGTCTCAGTCCCAAGTGCTGGCATTTAGGCATGTTCCACCACATCTGGGGAGGCCCAAATTTTCAAAGAGAGACAGATATCTTACATCCTCGGCATTGGCACAGATGACAGCAAAAAACCTAGAGGGGAAGCCAGTGATCCCAGAGGGAGGAGGCAGGGGAGCCTGAGCTACATAGTGAGGCCTTGTCTGGGGTAGAAAAAGAAAAAAAGATGGGGTGGGGGGTGAAAAAGGAGACTTATAGTCTGACACATTCCTGGGTGGGAGAAGATTGAACCAGAGCCTGCACAGCACCCCTGCTCGTTGTGCGCCAGGGGAGGAGGTTTCCATTGCACTGCTACAGTCTCCTGCGCCATCCAGGTGTCTCCAGGGCTTTCCCTCATCCGGGCCTTATAGATCGTCCCCAAAGTCGTCCCCTGTCCCACGCCCACGCTGCCCTACTCTCTTGGCAGCAGCGATTCCTTTTGAGTTGATTTGGCTGCCCACTCCAGCCTCCAAGTCCCCACTCTAGGGAAAAGAGGCCGAAACCCGAGAGGACGATCCGGGAACTCTAGCACAGCTGTCACCCGCGGGCCCCCTTCTCTCCAAGCTTCGGCGGTGGCTCGTCCTCTCCCAGATAGTGTAGCCCTACTAATCTGTGTATCCTTCGGACTCCCGCCCCCCCAACCTTGCCAGTCTCTCATTGAGGTCCCTCAGGTGTCCCCAGTCCCCCTGGGGGGAGCGCACCTGTCGGGTAGACTCTCCGCGCGACCCCGCGCGCTTCTCCGTACCCCGTCCATCCCCTGATCGCCAGTGGGTCCGGTCACCCCTACCCTGAGCGCTCCCGTCTCCGCAGGGGCGGAGCTTCAAGCCCCTGGATATCCGCATTGGCTGAGCGCTGCTCTCTGGCCAATCCGCGAGCCGTATAGAGCCTCCGTCCCCGACGGGCTGATTGGCTGTGTGGGGTCAGGTGGCGGCGAGGCGGAGCTGAGGACAGTCTGTGACCACTGGCGGTGGATTGTGTTTAACTGGCTTCGGAAAAGCGCGCGGGGCTCAGGACGTGGGAATCGGGGTGCTGCTGCTATGGCACCGTACTTCGGAAGCCAATGACAGAAAGACCTGTGGCTTCACCTGTCTTCGGAAAGTTGGTGGAACAAAAACCGCTAGGATGCGTGGAGTAACAAGGGGCGCTGGAGGAGTCGAGACTCTCTGAGCCCCGAAGGGTTAGCAGCTTGTAGACCTAAGTGCCCGCTAGATATCGGGTTCCCCAGGTCAGCCTTCCCGGATGATTTGATGGAGTGAAATTAGAAAGCAATTAGCTAAGCGAGGTGGGAAGGGTCGTTAAAATTCTGAAAGGAAATGAAAGGCAGAGGAACCAGGTCCTGTTCCAGAACCCACAGGACAGTTCATAACCATCTATAACTTCAAGTCCAGGGGATCTGATGGGCCTTATAATTATTGAGCATGCACATGGTGCACTTACATAATGCAGACAAAAACACTCATAAATATTTTTAAGGTGTAGAATGACAATGACAAACAGGACATCACTAGTTGATATGTAGAAATTACTGTAGTACTGATCTTCAACTCGGGAAGGGAATGTGTACCCCAAACCGAAGGTTGTTTTATTGTTTATTTCAAAACACAAAACAGAGGGTTTTTTTTTTTTTTTTTTTTTTTTTAGAAGTGTTGGAGCATCTCAGGTGGAAAGGGATCCTGGCAGTAGGGAACCAATGAATGCTGAGTGTTACAGATCAGTTGGAAAAGTATTCAGGCATTCGGGAGCCATTGAATACCAGTGGTCACAGTACACAAGCAGTAAGTGCACAAGCAGCAGCTTACTGTCCTGCTTCAGGGAAAGGCTTCCTCAATGTAACAGCTCTGCATAGCGAAATCGCTACAGTCCTGCTCCTAGAGTTTCCGAGAGTGTAACAATTCCCCTCTGCTGGGGAAGGTTTCATTCAAAAGATTTATTGGGAGGGAAGAGTCCAGGAGAATAGCTACTTTGGCCAGGGTGGGAGAAGGCAGCAGGGAAAGGGCAGTGGGCATAGGGCTTATATAGGGCTTCTTGGGGGTGGAGTTTTGGTCAGATTTCAGTTCTTGAGTTCAGATTGGCTAGATCCGTGCTCAGAAATTGATTGGTTTTCTGCTCAGGGATTGGTTCATTTTACCTGCTCAGGGATTGGTTGGTTTTCTGCTTAACTAGTCAGCAGCAGATTCCGCTCAGGTTTCACTGGCTCTTTTGGGCTTTTGGGCTCTAATTTCAGGGTCAAGTCAAATTTCTTTCCGCTGGCTCTGATTCTGGGGCCAAGGTGTGTTTCGTTGGCCCTTGTTTCAGAGTCAGGGCACATTTCTTTGGTTCAGGGTTCAGGAATAACGTGAAAGCGCTGGCTCAAGCCTCAGATCCTTGGTGGGTTTCTTTCACTGGCTCTGCATCAGAGCCAGGACAGGTTTCTTTGGCTGGCCTTTTTACCCTACGTGTTTCTCTATGTAACAGCTCTGGCAGTCCTGGAATTTACTTCGTAGACCAGGCTGGACTTGAACTCAGAGATGTGCCTGCCTCTGCCTCCTGTGATGGGATTAATGGTGTGCAGCATCGCCTCCCAGCTCATAGGTTATATTTTCAAGTCTCTCATTCACTCTGAAACCCACCGATCCACGTCAGCACCTCAGAACTGAACACTTGTCTGCTCAGCTGTTTGCTTGGGTGATGCTCATGATGATAGAATCCCAAAGCAGTCCTCTATAAAACTAAACTAGATGTGACTGTCCCTTTCTCTCAGGTGGTCATCATCCTGGATGACCTTGACCATCCTGAGCAGCCTTTGCTTCACTTCTGTCCCTACCATTCAATTTGTCACCACACAACAGTGATGTTTTCATACACCTATATCCGGTCTCTGTGCCAGTTTGACACATTCTTGAACTCTTGATGTTACATCAGATATTATAATGGCACACATCATAGCCCCTTCTTCATCATGCGCAAAGGGCCTGCATATGGTAGCCATCCCTCAGGCTCCAAACTCCTCCTGGTTGGTAGTGTCCCACACATTGAACAGCGATGGGCTGTTGTTGGGCACCTGGAGACCCCAGAGTGCACACTTTTACAAACTCCCTGCTCAAGTAGGGCTTCACCACCATCCCTGGGGGCTGTCAGCTGGTGATGTTAGGACCAGTGGCTTCATCTGTTGCTGCAGAGTTCGTTAGGATGTCCAGTGCCATGAGGGGGTGCCACAGCAGCAGAGACTTTGCCCCACAAAGGGTCAGAGGTTAGTGTTGTGCTTGCCTACAAGGATGAGCATGAACTGAACTGGGCCTGCACCTCTCCCTGTCTGGCTGATCTTGCAGGACAGTACGGGTGGGGTAGGTGCACCCCCACAAAGGCTGAGAAAGTGGGACAATGCAGTAAGGTTGGCTAATGGGGGTTACCTTTCCACTACCTTCCAGAGGCATGGACACAGAATGGCTTTCCACTCATTTAGAACTTTCAATGGTGCTTTCATAGAAATGTAGTCTTCAGGGCACAAGACTTGTCCTTCTTTTGATTATTTTGGTGGTGCTGAGGATGCACATACTAAGAAAACCCTAGTGTTTATCAAATTGATTGCTATTTTATTCTATTCTTTGACATTGCTATGGAAATATTTCGCTATTTGTTTATTGGTAGTGTATATGACTGCTTAGCGCTTTGCATATTGGCCAGTCATGTGTTTTGCAACACAGGGAAAGCATCACTGTCCTTAGTGAACTCTGGTGCAAACTAACAAGAGCCTTGCACATGAACTCATCAAGGGAATGACCAGACTTATTAAGGAATGGCACATTCCTTTGGGAAGGAAAGCTTCAAAGAACACCCACCGTGTTCTGCCCTCTCTGGTGGTTGTTAAGAGTTAGTTGCAGGTTTCTAACAATATTGTGATGTTTCAGCCAGGCTAAGTTAGAGATGTCACACTTCATTCTCACTGAGATCTGTGAAGTCCTCAGGTTTGCCAAAGCCATTACCCTTTCTTTTACAGTTTTGTTATATTTGTGGAAAGTAGTCTTTGTTCTTTGCCAATGAATAACGTTGAACATTCTTTCAGGTGCTTATTGGCATCTGCTTATCTGGGAAAGTGCCTGCTCAGCAACTGCAGTTGTAGTCACATCTATTCCGCTCGTCTGTTAGTGTAGCAGCTTCTTCTTCTTCAAGATTTATTTATTATGTTTACAGTATACAGAAGAGGGCACCAGATGTCATCACAGATGGTTGTGAGCCACCATGTGGTTGCTAGGAATTGAACTCAGGACCACCTCTGGAAGAATAGTCAGTGCTCTTAACCTCTGAGCCATCTCTCCAGTCCTAGTGTATCTTATGTAGCTTCTAGTGGCTGGTATGAGTACATCTGAATTAAGTCTGCTAGTACCAACATTAAAAACATTTATTTTTTTAATTATATGTATATACATGTAAGTATGAATACATGAGTACAGTTGTCCATGGAGCAAGGCTTTGCATCCCCTGAAGCTGGAGTTACAAGTGCTCGTGAGTCACCCACGAGTGCTGGAACTGAACTCCAGAAGAGCAGTTCATGTTCTTGGCTACTGGGCCATCTCTCTCTGGTTCTCTAGCACCAGTGTTTTACCATTTTTAATGAAGTGAGGGAATATTTGAATTTAGTTTCCTTTGCCTTTTTGCAAAGGGCACAGTGGGTGAGTACTAGAGATGAATCTCAGGACCTCACACATGCTAGGCTAAGTGCTGCGTCCTCAGACCTCCTTCCCTTTTCAGATTCAAGTTTGAGAATACTTGAGTATTTGCAAGTATTTACAATATTGTAGCATTTACATCTTCTGTCTTCTCTGACTCCTCCTGTTCCCTCCCCCAGACTTTCAGCATCACTGTGCTTGAGCATCAGGTGGGTAATTTCTACTTACCCACCATCTATGACTTCTAAATGCTCCATCATTCCATTTTTCAAGAACTTTGGTTTTACTTAATTTTTGAGTCTCATTATTGTAGCCTTAGCTGGCCTTGGACTTGCAGAGATCCACCTGCTTCTGTCTCCTGAGTGCTGGAATTAAAGGTGTGCCCACTGTACCTGAATTGAAGGTTTCAGTCTGCCTTCATAAACAGGTCAGTAACTTTTTTACATCATCTGAAGAATCAAGCTGGTTTTTCATTTTGTTTCCAAGGTTTTGCTGAATATAGACTTTGCCACATGCACCCTTTAGCATTTAACTTCATGCATCTTTTGGCCTGTATGGTTTCCAAAGAGACCAGCTGTTATTCAAGTTGACATCCCCAATTCACAATGCCCATTTTCTCTCAGGCTTTATGACACTGTGACAAGCTTATGGAGGCCAGAGAGTGGAATGTGGTAGTTTGGATGTGGCTTTGTTGGAGTGGGGATGGCCTTGTTGGAGGAAGTGTCACTGTGGGGTGGGCTTTGAGGTTTCCTATGCTCGAGATGTGGCAGTTTGTCAGTTGGCTTCCTGTTGCTGGCAAGGTATAGGACTCAGATACCCTAGCATGTCTGCCTAGGTGGCACAATGCTCCCTCTTTATAAAAGTTGCCATGGTCATGGTGTTGCTTCACAGAAATAAAAACCTTAACTATGACAGATAGCTTTTGAGACTCTTGGACATATGTTGTATTAGGAGACTGTGAGATCTTAAGCCTTGGGTTTCAGCCCAGCACAGATGAGTCGAGCAGTGCTAAAGTTGCTTTGGCAAGCCACAGGTCACCTGCCTGGTCTCTCTTGGAGAGTAACTTTAGGTCCACATGATGAAACACAGGAGCTATGGCTGGCTTGGAAGTCACACTGGAGGGCTCCTCTCCATCCCTCTCTACCAGTACCTGAGTTTGTTAGCAACTGCTCTTCAAGATAGTCAATTCCTTTTACAGGGTAGCTTTGTGGCCAGCCTGGTGCCTAGTGATGTCAGCAGGCTTGGTGGCTTGTGGCATGGTAGACATTTCATTGCTACAATTATTTAAAAGCTTTTATTAGGAGTGTTCATTTAAAACTCTGCTGTTTGAGCGCTTGCTTGCATCTGTATCACATCACACTTGACAGATGATCCCCCTTTCCCATCCTAAGTCCCAAGGGGTCATCAGGCTTGCCATGTGCCTTCATCTGTTCAGTCATCTGGCTGGCCAATGTTCTTGGGCAGGGCCAGACTAGCCTTTAGACTCATTTTCCCACTGCTGAGCGGGTAGTAACAGCAAGGCTTTTCTACTCCACTAGTTCATGGAAACATGGTCTTCTCCTGGGCCTGCGTGAACTCCATTGGTATATTCTCTACTCTTCCTGGCTAGACCTTTTCCAGCTTCAGTGATCTCAGGGACAGGTGAGGCAGGAACAGCTAGGGCCAAAAGACCCTCTGGGTGGGCTGGGCTTGTACTCTGCAGTCTGTCTAGTGTGGGCTCTGCTCTGAGTCTCCCACAACCTAAGACTTAGTTCCCTTGCAAGCAAAGAAGCTATGGTTGCATGTTGGGTCTCACTTAAGGGCACACTGTCTGGGAATTTGTGTGTCATGGCCAGGTGTACAGTTTGGCTTGGCCAAGTGGCCATCCAGTCTGTTTCTCCAGCTACTGAATAGGCACCCAATCTTCTCTGAAGCCCTCACCCTGAGGACCCTGTTGTCCGGTGCATGCTACGGGGCTTGATTTGTCTCCATGTCACAGACTCCACCTTTATCACGTGGAATGTCTCTATGGCTTGCCTCCTCCACTGCCATTCACTTTAGCCTACTGTTCCCTGGTATTTTTGGTATGAGTCAACATGCTATTTACTGGGCTTTTTTAAGTTTGTTCAGTCCTACACTTCACTTCTCTGATAGGTAACTCAGCCTCCAAGATAGGATTTTCTGCTATTCTCTTCCTAGACTCTACTCAGACAAAGCAAACTGCACAGACCAGACTAGCTCCCTGGCTGGTGGCATAAACTCTCAGTCATTGTCTGGACAGTTAATGAGGTGACAGCCTCTAGTACACACTCCATAGTCTCTTAATTGCTCAAAAGTGAGCTGCACTATAACCTGCCCAGGTCAGTGCATTGGCCAAGATGAGGCTCCAGGTGCTCAGCAGCTCTGAGAGACAATGCACATTAAGGTCAAATGGCATTCCCACTCTGTGTTTCCTGATGGCTAGGAAAGATGGAGTCCTCACAAGTGCCTATCTTCATTAAGAGCATCCAGAGCACTTAATATTCGAACTGAATCTGGACACAGACCCAAGAGAAAAGCTGAGACTTATCTTGAGGTATCATCTCAGGACATGAAGGTACTACTTGAGGCCAGGGTCCTCGATGGCTGTTTCCTGTAAGGCTGACACAGTGGACAAAGGCCAAATCACAATGGACTCTGTGTGCCAGGTATGGGGGAACTTATTTTGAAGGCCAGAGGAAGCTGTGGGGTAGCCAAGGGTGTTTTAAAACCTTTCCATCTGGAACTCCTTACTAGTCCTCCCTGGGACATGGCTCTATCTATCATTTCAGACAATAGTGTGAGGCAACGCTTCTTGGAATGGGAGCAAGACTTTTGACCACAGCTCTACCAAACATGGACCATCAGCTCCCATAGTTCAGGAAGGAAGGAAGGAAGGAAGGAAGGACATGGGTTTTGCTAGAACTGGGGTTTTCTTCTCTAAAGAGATATATATGCAAACACAAATGGCTGGCTTCATACTACATCTCCCAACATCATGAACTGCATGTGGGGAGTGGCTAGGAAGCACAACAAAGATGAAGAGGTGATTGAAACTCTGTGCAAAAATGCAACTCAGACAAGCTCAGACCTGCTAGAACTCACTGCTTGGCAGGGCAACCTGAACATAACTGATGTCAGTTACAGGTCAAATCCTCTAAGTCACCTCAGCCCCTCTCTTCAAGTGCTCCCGCCCAAGGCTGTGCCAAAGGCCTTGCTCACAACAGTCCCACATCACACACAGGGCAGGCACTGCTGTTGTCAAAGGTCTTGAAAAGCAAAAAACCTAGGAAACTCTGGCTCAGCAAAACTGAAAATGAGAGCAAATGAGTCCAAAGCTGAGATTTGAGAGAATTCAAGTCTTTATGCCACTCAACATGCACACATTCTTAATAAAGGTTTCATTACGTGCTTTCAAAGTGTGATTCTTTCAAGAAGCAGGGCCAGGCAGTGTGGCCTCTTGCATCAGCCCTGTGCTTCCTAATGTTTGAATATGGGTCATGGAGGAAAGAGGGGGCCACAGGCTCTATTTTCCAAATTCTTTGGCAAAAGTATTCCTAACAGTGTTACCATACTGAGTACATTTATAATGGTAGAACTACTAAGCACATTTAGAATCATGACTGTAGCAATCTGGATCTCTTAGATGGGGTATCTGTAAGTAGGTGAAGGTGAAAAATTACCATGGGACAGACAGTGAGGAAGTGCCTACTACAGATGGTGGCTGTTGGTTTATAGCTATTGTTTTAAAACTTACTATTTTATTAACTTGTGTGAGCATGAGATCAGAGGGCAACTCTATGGAGTCAGTTCTCTTTCCACTGACACTGGTTCTGGGGATCAAACTGTCACCAGGCTGTGCACAAGCACCTTTGCCACTGAACTGTCTTGCCAGCCTGTTAGTGGTATTTTTACAATTAAAAAAATTTTTTTGCTGAGTTGTCAGCAAAAACCCTGATGTCAGGCTGGAGAGATGGTTCAGTGGTTAAGATCACTAATGGCTGCTCTTACAGAGGTCCTGAGTTCAATTCCAGAAAACTCATGGTGGCTTACAACCATCTATAATGGGATCTAACTCCTTCTTCTGACAAGCAGGAGTCCATGCAGACAGAATACTCATAATACTTACACATAAATACATAATCTAAACAAATAACAGACTCTGCTGTCCACAGGAATCTTAGTGAGCAAACCTCATGATTGTACAGCAGGAACTACAGGGTGTCTATAAGATTCTCAGTGCTTGAACATGTGAAAAGTGAGGTCACCCACAAGCCAAGATCCTGACCCCTGGGATCTGCCCCCTCGCTTCCTAAACAGTAGGTGAAAAGAGCCAGATGAACTGTGTGTTGTGGCACGCCATCCTAAAACACAGGAGGCTGGGGCAGGAGGCCAGCTTGGATCACACAGAACAGACAGCAAGAGCAGGACTGGGAGGAAAGAGGCCCAGCAGGATATAGGCAAGGCCTGGCCTCTGCTGATGGTACCCCTGCCTGCCTCTGCTCCTGAGACAAACTGCAAAACCAAGAGACTTGCTGGGGTGGGCATTTAAGAAATCCACCCTCCTGAGAGGCCCACCCACAAGTGCTTCCTTCTCTGAGCTTAACTCACACCAAAACCTGAGCAGCAGACTCCAGAGCAGAGCCAGGAGGCAGAGGTTGACAGCCAGTGTTTAGGCTACCCAAGAGCTTCCCTTCCACAGGCCAGACCACGCTTACCAGTTTTCTGCAGAGGGCTGGCTAGACCTTTTCACAAGCTTGACAGAACTAAAATTACCAGCTTGTTTGGGGTCACAAGGACTAGTTAAGACTTGCTTTGGCCAGGGTGCGGAGATCAAGAAGCTGGCAGTCTGGAGGTCAGGCACATGCTACTGCTCACTGTGAGAGGTGAGGCTAAGGGTTCTGTGGACTTAACAGAATGAGACAGTATTGGTTATTTGGAAACATCATGTCACAAATGACCTAACCTCTAGTAAAATGCTACTGTATAATGAATGCCCTGAGGTTAGCACCATTCTCAGTGCAGCCTGAGGCAGGCTGGTCTCCCACAATGAACACACAGGTGCCTATCTCAATGGCAGGGACTGGGACCATTTCTTCCACTGAAACATCCTTGTGATAAGGTCCTACCTCTGATGCTAGCACCTTCATCAGCTGGGCACCAAGAATACTGACAAGTGTATGGTGGCATTAGTGCCCAGCTGCTGAGTTTGCTGTGACACCAACACTGGCAGAGGGTTAAGTTACATTCTCCCAGGCTCTGAGAGGAGGGTGCCCAGGCTCCTGGGCAAGTCTTGGATCACTGGGGTACCTCCATCTTCATCTAGGTATGTGCCCTGCCAGAGGCCACCCCTTGCGGCTAAATGGCCCAATTCCTGATGGCAAGTGGGAAGCAAGTTCTGACCTTGCAAAGCACACTAAACCCAGAGGTTGACAGGCAGGAAGACTAGCAGTTAACTGTGAATGCTATAGGCAAGCAGTGAATAAAACCAGACATGCATTTATTTTGCATTAAATTTCACTGGTTTAAATGGTTAAAGCTAGAATAAATCCACCAGTCTCTCTGCAGGACTGACCCTGAAGTGCTCACCCTGACTGAGTACGGAATCTGCTGCTGGCCAGCCTCTCAAGGCCTGAGACTCCCCTAGGAGGACTTGGAATCCATTGGCAAGTCAGAAGATAGTCACAGTGCATGCAGTCTTGGCAGCACCAGACACTGAGTTGATTTCCCAGGCAAAGATAAAGCTCTGTTAAGGACGCCTTGGCTCACTCTTGACAAGTGCAGAACCAGCTACCATCCCTGCTTAGGAAGCCCAGTCTGCTGTGGCCCTGCCTTTGGTTTTGATCATCCAGGTCTAGGTTCTAGGTCTTCAAAATATCCTTGCCACAAGTGGACCTGAAGGAAGAGCTGATGTCTAGGAGTCAGATTCCTGCTGCATCCAGAGACACTGAGTAATGTGCCTTTCATGGTCTCTTTGAATTTCTCTTCAAGAGTTACTTTGTGTCTGCTCTATACAATGAAAATACAAACTAAATGAGAATAGAAAAAATAATTAAAGCATCAAATTGTACAAATTACAAATCTGTTCCAAAATATACTTACATTAAATAAAATACGCATTTCAGTAAGATCTACAGTGAATGACTATGCATTCTGGGAAGCTTCACATCTAGGCAGGGCCAACATTCGTGGAAGAAGCTAAGAGAATGTGCATCCAATCACAGTTTATAGCGGGTTTCTTATTGCCAATCTGCCAGTCACACTGAACATGTCATACATCACTTGTGCGGACACCGATTTGTTGGGGAAGGGAAGCAAGCGCTATCCTCAATGGTGAGTTCATTACAACTCCGGAGGAATCCCACAGCCTAGATAGTGGAGTTTCAGTAAACATGGTAAGGGAAGCAGACAATGCTCGTGAGGCCCAGACACACTTTCTTGCTGTATAGTGTAGTCAGGAGGATGGTCTTCTTCAGGACAGCATGGTCGCAAGACTGGGACAATCCCAAGGGGCTGACAGGGAGTATGAGGATGGGGAGGAGGGCTACCGAGCTCTTTCACATCAGAGACAACTGTGACAAAGTCCTCGGACCTGCGGCCTCTCCTCATATCATCTGGCATAGCGTTTGATGTATTCATCCACTTTCTCCCGGAAATCCTCCTGTGGAGGGAGAGGATATGGCAGAAAAGAGTGAGTGAGCAAAGTGACACTGTCCCCAGTGAAGGACCCCGTGGAGAAGCCTGGCTTCATGTCACCAGTGGCGCTGTTTCTCCAAGACCCTTCGCAAACTGTGCAGGAGACAGAGCAGTGTGTGCTGGGGAGGGGACACAGCACAGGCCAGAGCAGTGGAGATCCTAAGAGCACCACATCCCACACCCTCACTCGTGTCAACAAGAACATCAGTCTGGAAAAGCATGTTTATGGTCTCAATGCCAATATTCTTCTCAAGCAGTATGAGCCACAGAGCTGCTCTTTTGCTGGAAGGCAATGCTGGTCAAGGTTGCATTCTACCATGGTCTGACAGCTCTGAGCTCCACAATGTGGATGGCTCCCTCCCCTGGCAGAATGCACCCTGTTCTCTACCTGACTTTATTTGGAAACTTATGTCTAGTATGACCCTGACCCTGCAGGGTCCTATGTTAATTAGACATAGTGCTAGAAGCATTAACCTAGGCCCATGAGTCCACAGATGACAACTAAGACTTGTACTAGGAGCTTCGTGACAGGATCGTTTGAATGTAAATTAGTGATTCCTCAGCTACTTACAGGCTACTACTACCACCAATGACAAGGTGGACCGTGGGAGAGGAGGGGACCCACTTTCTTGTACAGATCTTTGCTTCTAGAGCCATCTTCCCAGAGCATTACTGCCACTAAAATGTGCTTACCATCACAGTCTCACCTCCCCTGCACCCACCATACCCAGAGGAAAGGCAAATGGGCCACAGAGTTTACCATTCTCTCATGTCAAGAAACAATGACCACTGGGGCTCCTCCGATGACAAGACACAGCAGAAACCCTAAAGATTCACCCAGGTCAGTCTTGCTGCAATCTGGGCCCCAGTCCTAGGTTTGCCCTGGTCTGTGCTCTCCAAGGTTAGGAGTCAAATCCCATGGGACGGAAGCTCTCAATCAGCGTACTAACAACTCAGCTACAGGCCCCTGCTGTCCTCACTGCACAACATAAGCTTTATTTCCCACGTAGGTCCTGAGCCATGAAGGGTTCCCCACAGCACTGAGGGGGATAAAGGCAAAGGCTTGGCACATCCTGAGGGGCTGCTGTGCTCTATTACAAGTGTGCCTATCTACCGTTGGTTTTACACCTGAGAACAGACACACATTACCACCCACCACACTTACGAGTTTATTCAGGAAAGTTGCCAAGTGGGCTCATGGGAAGAGAACGGAAGAGAAGAGAGAATAACTTTCACTCTCCTTACAAGAGAATGGGTGGGGCCATGCCTAGGGGTGGGCCCTCCATACCGAGGCCTGTTCTGCCATGTTCGTTCACCTCCTGGCTGCTAAGGGCCAGGAATTCTTACACCCCACCCTTATGTTTATTATAAAAAGAAAGCCAAGTTCATGTGTGGGGAGGTGGGAGGGTGTATGGATTGGACCAGAACAGGGTCGATGATCTCTTAAGGCTGCTTCAAGCTGTCTTAAGGGTGAAGCTCGTCTTTTTGGGATATGAGAGGTGTATCTTCTGGCTGTTGGTCTGCTATTTTTTTGCAGCTCATTTCTTGCAGTCTGGGTGAGTTTAAGGCATAGGATGCTGAATTTTGATTTTTTGGAGCTCCGGGGAAAAAAAACGATGAGTAATTGCGAGAACCTTGGGAAGTGACAGAATTGAGGTGATACAGTCAGAGTACTCTGCTATCACAGGCGGGGTTGAGAGGTCAGACTAAGAGAAAAGGAGAAAGAGAGAGAGAAAATGAAGAGAGCAACCTTAGCTCAAGGGTACAAAGCCCTACCTTGTACTCTAGTAGCCATTTTGTACTATAGAGGTGAAATAGAGCTCAGTTTCACATTCCTGGCAGGGGCCTGTCCAGTTCCAAGAAAAAATAAGCTAAGCACTAGCTAAGGATACCTGGATAATCCAACCCTAAGACAGTAAAAGGGCCACAAAATATAGGCTTTGTCTATATTTTAAATAAACCTTAAGATAGCTGTTTTGTGTTTCTTCCTTCTGGGGACTCTAGTGGGTAGTGGCTGCACAATAAAGTCTGTGATCACTGCTAGGTCTGGGGATGGGAAGAGGTTAAAATGTTTACCCATTGCTGAGGTTAAAATAGGCCCCACCCTGGAGAGCTCGGTGTCAGGCCCTCCTGCTCCATGATGAACTGGCAAAGTTAGTCTTTCAAGGCCAGGCAGGCATGGTCTCAGTTTGAACACTATGGAAGGTTAGGAACTTGCTGCAAATCTAAGTTGTCATCCGCCTGTAGGTAACTCTGCTGCCACCTCTCCACATCTGTGCACAGGGCTGTGTTCAAAAGTTCCCACACTGGCCATTTACTCAAGAATCAAGCACAGGGAAGGGCTGTGAACAAACTCCAAAATGTCTTCCAGATCACTTCTAGTTTCCAGAACCGAAAGATACTGTGAGCTCACCAGAAATCCACACCGAGGTTAGAATGTGAAATGGGGATCCATCCCCCCCATGTCCACCCTTAACTCAGACCAAAAGACTTCTCTTCCACCTTGACGCCTCTGTTCTGTTCATTTCAGGGCAAATCCAGTGTCAGGCCCGCAGGAGGCGTCCTTCCTACTGCAGCTCCTGTAGCCTCTAACTTCACTTCCCCTTTCATTAAAGAACACAAGACTTTAGAAGGAAGACCATGGATCCTGGAGCCCAAGTCAAAGCAGGTATAACCAGTTGGAAGAGGTAATAAGGTGAAGAAGATACACAATAAATAGCCACACTGGTCACCAAAGGATCAGATGTGGCAGCATGTGCCTATAGTCTCAGGTAGTTTGGGAAATGGAGGCAGGAGGGCATCTTTAGCTCAGGACTTAAGGCCATCCTAGCAAGACCTCATTTCTAATAAAAGAACATAGGGGTTAAGGATTGTTTGGCTAGAATGCACAAGGCTCCAGGTTCAGCCCTGCATTAGCACTGCAAAACGAATGAATGAATAAATGAATGAATGAATGAACAAATCTCAGTCATGCCTGGTGGTACACACCTTTACCCCAGCACTCAGGAGGCAGAAGCAGTGGATCTATGAGTGTGAAGCCAGCCTGGTCTGCACAGAGTTCTAGTCTAACCACGGCTACATGGTGAGACCCTATCTCAAGCAATTAAAAAAATTAAACAGATAAATATCAGGGAAGCCTCTAAGGTGATTACTGAGGCCGAACAACTTGAGCCAACTCAGCTGAGGTCACACTAGAAGCTTCTCTACATTCCCACTCAGGATACGTGGGACTGTTTCTGGTCCTCTGTAGGAATCCCCTGTGCAGTCATCCCAGGAGCCTTTTCTAACCTGCTCTTCCATCCCTTGTCTTTCCTGAGGTTCTGATGTCCCCATTCAAGGACCCACACACAGGCCCCAGTGTGCAGCCACAGTGCAGTGATGGCAATTCTATCAGCTTGGTATACTCATGCAGGCTCCTTCTTAAGGGGCTTGGCTATTTGATTTCTTTTTTTTTTTAAATCAGAAGCGCCTCACACCCATCTGAAGCAGGCAAGACAGAAACAGTATATGATGTGCAAAACAAAGGTCTGTCCCTGAATGTGCATACAATGAGCAACATAGTCAAGCCTTACCGAGCACATCAGGAAAAATATTAAAATACAAATAATCTTCTACGATAATGGCTCAAAAATGAAAGCAAGCTATTTTGACATGCAAAGCAAGCACACTGCTACACTTGATCTACCAGGAAGCTTAGAAAGCAGAGGGTAGCAGCAGCCTTCCCAGGCAGTGCATAGTGAAGCACACCAACCTATGGAGGCATACTCTGCCCTGTTGAGCCGCAAAGATAAACAACCAGCCCACTATTCAAATTAAGGATGTGGTTGTATTTACTGACTTGCTGCTTACAGCAGGGAAACATCCTGTGGGGAAGAGCCCAGGAATGATCTGGAAAGTTCTGATTAGAAAGTCCATGATCTTCTCAGTAGAGGGTTTGGAAAGAGGCAGGTGGCCTGATGTGACCCACCTTTCCTTCTGTATCCCATTGTGGTTTTGCGGTGCTAGGCAAGTGCTCTACCTTACTGCTAATAAGGTAATGTGCCTGTTATATTACTCATATTGAAATTTTATTACGATTTTACCTGTAATAAAAGCAACTTTCACTATGAGCAAATCACACATTTACTGTAACATAAACTGCTTTAAATGGCTGCCCCCAATCCACCACTTAAGTTCTCATGAGATCAAGAGACTCCTTTGACCTAATGTGTCTACCTAGAAGCAGCCCATTTGCCAGCTCACCTTGTCTCGTAAATGATGTTCTGCAGCTTCAATATTCAGCGGATCATCAAAATTCAGAAGATCCTTAAAGAGAGAGCAACTCGTGAGTGTGGGGAAGAATCTGCTTTCTCAGTGTGGCGACTCTTCATCTTACAGAGAACCTCAGGGAGTCACGACTGGCAGAGCAGCGTAGAGAGAGCACCAAGTACCCCAAGTCCCACATTGCAGAGTGCTGAACATGAGGGTGGTTTCCAAAATGATAAATGGCAGTTGAGTAAAAGCCAAGGGTATGTTTACACTACCTCTGCTCTGAAGAACTGGGGAAGATAGCAATCACATTAAATATGATGCTGATAATCATTCTCTTAAAAAGACTTTAAAAGTGTTGTGTTTAGCTTGCATGTGTGGAGGTGTAGCGTGTGTGCATGTGTGCTGTGTAAACCTGTAGATGCTAGAGGAAGGTACCAGACCCCCGGAACTAGTTAGGGAAGTTGTGAGTTGCTGTGTAGGTGCTAGAAATACAGCTGAGGTCTTAGGTTCTTCTGGAAGAGCAGCCAGTACTTTTAACTGCCAAATCATTTCTCTGGCCTTGAACAACCATTTCTATAGTGAGATTCTTCAAATAGAAATGCCATTCTTGTGTGTGAGCAGTGTGCAGGTTCTTGCCTGGGGGTACATGTGGAGAATAGGTATGTCTAGAGGATAGGGTGGGGTCAAACTCAGGTGTCACTCCTTAGGGCCTTCCACCTTGTTTTTTCAGATAAGGTTTCTTACTGGACCTGGAACTCTCTTTTAGGCTAAGCCTCCTATCTCCAGTGCTAGAACTACAAGCATAAAGCACTATGCCCAGCTTTTACATCAGTCCTTTGGACTGAACGGATCCTTGTGCTGGTACATTACTGTGTCAGCTTTCTCCAGCTCCATGGTGCTCAACTTTTGGGAAATGATGGGTTCTGGGGATTTGATTCAGACCATCAGTCTAGGGCTTCTATCTAAACCACCTCATTGGCTCTTCATTTATTTTGGAGACAGGGTCTCTCTCTGCAGCCCTGACTAGCCTCAATTCACTAGACAGACCAGGCTGGTCTTGAACTCAAGAGACTGATCTGCCTCTGTATCTGAACTAACAGCACCAGACCCAGCTCCATTTCCTTTTAAAAGCATTAGCTTATTTCTCTCTTAATTTAATGTCTACTGCATCTGCACAGTGTACATACAGTTTCTCTTCTGACCTCGCCTAATGTGTGTGTGTGCTGTGTGGCTTACTTTGACTAGTACTTGTTTAGGGAATTAATGGGCAGAAGTATGTTTGGTTTGGGGTCTTTTTTTGTTTCTTTTTATATGTATTTGCCTTAGTTTATGAAATAATAGGTTTCGGTATAATCTTTTTGTTTTGGGACGAGGTCTCACTCTGTAGGCCTTTGCCCAGTATGTCACCCGGGCAAGCCATAAACTCATGCCAATCCACTGCCTCAGCTTCCTGTGTCCTGGCATTAACATGTGCCACATGCCCCACCTGATATGTTCATATTCATAGCTATGTGTTCCTATAGAGGAATTGACAGTGTGTCTGGGCTGATTGTCAAGAGGAATGGGCAGGCGTTCTCTGGGGTGGGGGGAGTCTGTGCTCCCCTCAGTTTGGGGACACCACGTATTGTTCCCTTTGGAATTTTGCTAGTCACGTTTGGCAACTGGGCGACAAGATGCACAGCAGAAGAACTGCTCTGGAGAGGCTGAGTATAGTGATCTGATTAACTGTGATGATATAATGTATATTTCACTTGGTAGTCTGGAGCTCTGTAAATTCAAGGTGTAACAGAGCCAGGCAATGGTGGTGAACACCTTTAATCCTGGCTCTAAAGAAGTTGAACAGGAAGTAAACTAACTGGGTGGAGGGAGAGAGGGAGGAGGAGTTGGGTTTCCTCTGCCACTTCACTTTTCAGCTGAGGGAGGTTGGAGTCAGAGGCTGAGGAAGTGACTGGGTGAAAAGTAGCTGTGGGTTGTTTCTCATCTTTCTGATATTTTGGCTTTTCCACAATAACTGGCTCTGGATTTTTTATTATAATATCAGATATAATTGGTGCAGTAGTTAGCTGCTGTCCTCATTGGTTCAGTCAAACTGAAAACACCAAGGGTCAACAGACAGTGAAATCCAGAGGGAGGGGCTGAAGAGAAGCACCAGCTGCTTTTCCAGAGAACCCTGGTTTTATTTCCAGTACCCACATGGTGGCTCCCAACCAGCTGTAACCTCGGCCCCACAGGATTCAACACCCTCTTTTGGCCTCTGTGGACACACATGAGACACACATGCAGTGCACAGACAGACACAAGTAAACTACCCAAGCATATAAAGACAGATAAATCCTTTTTAAAAAGCAGTGAAAGCCTACTTCTGGGGAGATTTTTAATTAGGCTAAGTTATATCACTTAACAAGGCAAGACCTACATCAAAATGATTGAGTACACTGGAAAAACCATCTGAGCGGTGGAATCCAGGCCTGAGCCAAAGGTAGTGTCTTTCCAGGGAGACAGGGAGAACTGGAAATGCCTGCAAATGCTGTAGTTGTATGCTGCCCCCAAACCCCACAACACTGGGCAGGACCTCCAGGTCAGGGCAAGGCCTGCTGTTTCCCCTTGTGCTGACAGATGACAGGACTAGCAGACATGCTCTGAAAGGCAGAAAATCTTCAAATGTCCCTACACTCCTGTGTCAGTATAAAAATCTGGTCATAAAATGCAAAGGGCATCCTCTTTAAGTTTGTGTTTCAAACAAGCAGCCAGAAAACCAAGAAAAGGGTGGAGTAACTAATAATATACTTACAGTAAATAAAGAGTTTAATCCCCAAACAACATCCTGAAAGAAGAAGAAAAAACAGTTCTCAGGCTCCTATCCACTAAGTCTTCTAAACATGTAAACAAGAAATATGCATCATTGCGCTTTTCTCAAGACAGAACACAGGAACCCTTTCTTCAAGTCTAACCTCTGACCACCTTTACTGCTCCAGGCTGGCAGATACGGACCATGAGCCGTGGGCCAAATACACAGCCATCCTCTACCTCCTGTTACACAAACTGGACTTCTGAAATTTCCCTTCAAAACAAAGCCTGCTGCTTTGTTACACTGCTGCCTCTTGGGGTTCAGTGATAAAAGTACTTCACTACAACTTCTCCATCTTCTCTAGTTACTTCAAGAATTAAGGGAGACTCACACTTCTAAGATCACTAATTCCCACTATAATAACACTAAAAGCCACTGTTTATCTGCATTCACAGACTCCTTCTCTGCCTGATTCAACTCCAAAGTCTTTTAAGCTGATTTTCAGGGACACAGTAATTTTATTTATTGTTCCCTGCTTTCTTCCACCTATCTGTCTTGGTACACATCTGGTCTGGTGTGCGCTGGCTAATGACTAGCACTGGTAAGCAGTAGAGACATTGCAGAAGGAACAGATGTCATGAGTGAAGGGCTGGAGAAGACTACCTTCTAGGTAATGGGACATCTGGCAGAGCTAAATCCCGTGGACAGGACTTGGAGAAAGGCTGGATAGTCCATGTGTCAGAACACAATTTAGGAGGAACAGTATAGCTGTGTTAAGTCCACACATTCTGACATGTGATCAGCGTCAAATTTTTCTTCTGCACTTTTCTCCCCTGTGGAGCCTATTCAGCAATAATCTACCCATCACTTCACAATCCTTCTGACTCAGGAGGTAACCTACACACTGCAGCTCTTCCAGATACCCAGAATGGCTCAAGAGAGCCTTGTTGAATGAATAAGACTTTTTATTGTGGTTCTGAAACCTACTTTGACTCTTGAATGGTCTGGAGTTGCTGGTCAGCAAGGGCTCTGATCCAATTAGAACTGGCTAAACAGTACTTGGTGGAGCAGACCAGAAGATGTGTGGTTGGGAGAGGAGGGAACAAAGGTACAGTTCTTAGAGGAGGCTGGTTGCCTGAGGACGGATGGCACAAGGAACGCTGACTCTCACCTTCAATGTCCTAGTGGGAGCCCAGCCAGTGCCATCAATTGAATGTTCTCTTAGTAAACTGGAAGACAGAGAAAGACATGTTAATGAGGAGCCGCAGTTATTCATCATAAAGCAATGAACTGCATCTACAAAACCTGTCTCTTCTTGGCTGTTCATCTTCTGTCCTACTGAGGATAGCCTTCACCTCCCAAGTTGTATTTTAGTTACAATGTTTCCTGTTGTCTATTAACTCTGTATGGATTATTAATCCTTTACATGGAATTCTAAGCCAAGAAAAGGTTTTTTTTTTTTTTTTGAGATAGGGTCTCAGCTGTAGTCCCAGCTTGCCTGGAACTCACTATATACTCCAGGCTGACTCAAATTTATGTTAACACTACTGTCTCCGCCATCTGAGTGCCTGAATTACAGGCATGTGCCATCACACCCATAAAAACAAAACAAAACAAAAAACAGCCACATCCACACACAAAAAGTTGTTTACTAGCCAGGAACAGTGACAGTAACAAAACAATAGCGAGAATGATGAGGGCCGGAGTCTATAATTTATCTGTTGGGCATGGTCCAAAACAAAATTCCTCCAAGAGGGGGAACTATTTTACCTGTGAGAGAAGAAAACACTTGTTCTAAGTGTAGCATCCCACCCTCACAGCGCTCCTGCATATTTCCTGGCAGCCAGTGCAGCTGAGCACCTCACAGGCTCATAAACAGTACCCTCCTATAGCCTGAGGCTGCCCCCCCCCACTGTCGATGCTTATAAATTGAATAGTTACACAAGAATAACAAGTTGTTCAGGGATCCTCTTTCAGAAAAATTTGTGTTTATGGTTTATTATTTGTTATGGTGGTTTATTTGCTTTTGTTTTGAGACAGGGTCTTCTATGAAGCCCTGGCCTGGAACTCAAAGAGATCCAAAAAACATGTACCACCACACCTGACAATATCTTTAAAGTTTCTGCATGGGTTGATGGCACTGACTACATTTCTCAAACAAAAAAAAAAAAAAAAAAAACCCAACCAACAAACAAACAGAAAGGCGTTCAGGTACAGTTCATCTTCATTACCCAGTGGCTCGCCAATGCTTACTGAGAAGAATGGAAAAACAGAGAGACACCCTAAGAACAGCCTCAGGTCCCAACACTTTACAATGAACATGAGAAGCCTTCCCAGGGTGCCTTAACATAAGGCAGTTCTTTGAGAGCCCCCAAGTCCTACAGTCCGAGAGGATTTGCATCAACCAAAGTTAGTCTAGCCAGACAGCTGCCATTAATACTCTGGAGCACTAGGAAATGGTACAGACAGCTCCAAAGAGGGGTCAGGCGCAGAAAAGCCCCCTTTTATCTTGTCCAGTTCTTTTCCTCAGAGACCAGTAACAGTTGGAAACCCTAGGCCTTGACCTTGTGCCACTGTGAGAACAGGACAGTCTATAGCTGGGAAGTGACCTACTCGAAAGGGCCATTATGGAAAGTGAAAGTGTCTGAGGTCACTGAAGCTAGCTCCAGCAGTTTTGCTCTGACCCCACCACCTTCCTTCTTAGTTAACATGAGCCAGGAACTGGAACTGTGGTTGTTCACTAAAGGAGATGGGGACAAAGGGTATCACACTGCATAGTGAGGGCCAGCAGGGCCGTGGCAACAGTAAGGAATTGTGTGTAGCTGAGCAAAGAAGAGGCTCACACTTGTGCAGAAGGGAGGAAGAGACTCACCTTAGACATATTTCCCCTGTTTCTGTGATGTTGGGGTGCCAGATTTTAGTCAAGCATTTCACCTTGGGAGGCTGCAACACAGAGACAGGTCACAAATCTCCCCAGTCCGCATCCACACCACCCCTCAATCTCAAACTCCAACCAGGAGCCCAAATTGCTATGCCTAAGTTACAGACTCACAGTTGACCATTACTGCTCCAGACATAACATATCACCTTTTTAGTCAGATGTGTTTATAGACACCAGTGCTACATTTTCCTAGACTAGGGTTAGGCTACTTCATTCTTTATTTACATTTGTATGTGTACATAAATACACGCGCACCCATGAGCAGTTACTGATATATGGGCTCTCATTCCACACCTCCAACCACAGTTCCACATAGCCCATAGCACCTAATCCCTCGCTCTGAACCAATGGGTGGCTCAGAGGCTAACTGCCCACCCCCTCATACCAAATGTGGTGCTATTACCTTCTTTTTGGAATCGCTATAAATCCACTTTCTACTTTTTACTCATCTGACTAGCTACTTACCATTTTTTATCACTTCAAAACATCACCTTACTTCCCTACTGACCTACCCTCAAAAGTGAAAGCTGTCTGTGACAGTCTTTGGTATAATTAGTATGTAATGTGGTCTTTTGTTTGTTTGTTTTTGTTTTTAGAGACAAGGTTTCTATGTGTAGCCCTAGCTGGCCTGGAACTCACTCTGTAGACCAGGCTAGCCTCTAACTCAGAGATCTACCCACCTCTGCCTCCCGAGTGCTGGAATTAAAGGCATGTGTCACCACTGCTCAGCCTGTAATATGATCTTTGAGGGTCTAACATGTAGCTATAGGTTATTAATTACCTAAAATTCTAAAATTATTGGGCCCCAGAGCTTTGGCATTATATCAAAAGACCATAAATAAAATCAGTATAAAAACACCTGCCCTTCCATTTTTAAAAAATGTACATTCTGAACTACACTAGCAGAACCTCTGCACAATGGAAAGGGAGTTTCTGTACTGAAACTCTCATACTGCTGCTAAGGCCACAAGAGAAACACGAGTGGGTCTGTACTGAAAGCACGGTTCCCAAGGATCCCCCACGCCTTCTTGTCCCTGGTGTGTGGAGGAGAGGAGGGGAGGTTTAGACACAGGCTACTCACCACCATGTTGTAGGCATCAGGAACTTCAGTTTCAAACTGAAATTTTCCACCCTGGTAGTAACCCTCATCTATTAAAAACACAAAACAAAACAAAAAACCTTTAAATAAAAAAAAGAAACAAAAGCAAACACAAAAGTTAGGATATGGCAAACACAGAATGAAGAGGTTACAAACAGGACCACAGAGTCCCCAGGTTTCTTCAGCAAAGCTGCACACTGAAGAGTCTTGTCCTGCCTCAACACTGCCATCATTACCACCTGCTCCATGGGTAAGCTGCCCTTAGAGAAGAAGAGCAGGGCACTATAGTTAGTTAGTGTGACCCTTCTTAACCCGTTTCCTGCCTGTGTGTTACCTCTTTACTAGCCAGCTCTCAGATGCCCTCTGAGAATGCCATTTCTGTGGGGAGACTGATGAGATCTAACTGCTGTTTTCCCAGTATCTGTGCACAACTTCCAATCACTCAGCACATGGCTACTTGGCACCCCTCCCTACCCGAGTGCTCAGGACTCAGGGGGCACAGTGAGAACTGGAGAGTTACAACCACTGCCTCAGTGAGTGCGTGGTGAGGCTTCCAGGAGAGAACATGCTCTTAGAAAATGGGTGCTGGCAAGAACCCAGGAGGATGCCTACTGATACAACACACAGTCCGTCTTGCCTGCTTAGACCCTTCAAGAAGGGGCTGGAGGGGCTGCCGCCAGCAGAGGGTGCTGCAGCGTCTCTGTCTAACTGTGGCATGTCTAGCACTGCCCTTAACTTGAAGATGCAACACTAAGGACAACTGCTTCATTTTTTAAAAACATAAATTAGACACATAAACCAAGTTACCAGCACCAAATTAGTATCACTAAAAGCAGGATTCCTGAAGAACTTTGAGGCTGTAGGCTGGTAGGATGGCCCAGGACCTCCAGGACCCACAGCATGAGAATCAACTCCTGCAAGCCACCCTCTGACCTCATCCAAGAACCATGGCACATGTACACACAACACTCAATTAAAAAGACAAGCAAACAAACAAAAAACAGCTACCCAAAAGCCATTACCAGACCTTAGCATTTATACTGTGAGTCAGTCTTGAAAAAGATGAAACACTATCTGTCCTTTATTTCACAGTCCTTGCTAATGTTAGTTGGTATGGCTGAAATAGCTCAGGTTATTTCTACTTCTCCCCAAAGAACTGGCGCTTAGTTCTTGATAACAAGAGGAATGCATTTGGATCACTGATAAAGATTTCCTAGATTTGCCTTTGCTTTTGTTCATATTTTAGTTAATGTGCATGTTTGTGTGGGTACCCACAGAAGCCTTAAAGTCCTAAGAGCCCCCCCCCCCCCCCCGCAGCTGGAGTTGCATGCAGTATGAATCGGAAGTGAGTGCTGTGATCCAGAAAGCTTTTGCCATTTCATCTATTTCTTGGGGGTGTGTTCATGTGTGTGTAATGAGAGACAGTTTCTCAAACAACCACAGCTGTGTTGGAATTCACTCTATAGACCACACTGGCCTCAAACTCACAGCCTGGCCAGCATACCCAGCTAGGTTCCCATTTCTAAAAAGTCAGTTCTACTTCATGGATCCAGTCTCTGGTGTTGTGCTTTCAAAAGGTCTTCACAACCAAGATTAGTAAACAAGTTCAATCACTTGTTTCACAGAATAGGATATCTTACCCTCCTCCACCCCAATTGGCTGCTTAACCATTCTCTTTCCTGTAAAATACATTAGTCTGTTACCAGTCTGAGTTAAGAATACCATAGAGATAGAAAGGCACAGCGTTAGGGGTGCCTGTGAGGCCTAGGGAGCCATTGAGTTCAGAGTGGGACTATGGAAGTGGGACGTGGCTAGAGTAGAGAGAGAAGGCACTGTGTGAGGCGCTGGGGTGGCACCTTGCCCCAGCCTGATGTGAGCTCTACCATGCCCTCCCTACATAATTAACTGACCTCTAAAATGGTGAGCGAACCAAATCATTCTCCTAAGATGTCTCTGTTAGGTCATTTACTTTTTGTAAATACCCTGTAGGTGGCTTTAGATATACTATAGCACATCCATGTGACACAAAGGTCTGGCTGACCTTGCTCTCTTGTATTCAATCACCATGGTACAGAATCTTCATGACAGGCTTTTTCACTCTGCAGACCACACAACCTACTCTTTCTGCCATAGTGTCTTTTTGCTCTAGCTGGCTTCCTCTTTCACTGATTACAATTATTCTGATCTTGTTGCCTACCAGTCACAAAGATGCTAGTGTTTCCCATGTGCTTCTTCTTCCATTATGTTCCTTCTGCCCCAGTAAAGTTTTTACTTAGCAATTAGAATGTTGTAAGTAACTACAACATTTCTTTTAAATGGATTCTTCTCTCAAGAGAATGATCTGCTTCTTAGTCCACACCTTCCAATTCAAAGCTGCCATCAGCCCTGACCCACTTCACTTTACTGCTGGATTTGCAACATACAGTGCAGCCAAGGAGCGGACTCCACCGCAGAAGGCTCAAGCCTAGCTGTGCCCAGGTTTCAGAATGACCCAGTTGGTGAGCTCCCTCTGACTCCCTCTTACACCTGTCCCACAGCCCACAAAATCCAAGGAGAAGGAGGCCTCCTCTGCACTGGAGTTCACAGACTGAAGACTAGTGTAAAGTACCATGGCCCACATACTGTGCCAATTCTAGCCATAACTGCTACATTTTACTTCTTGGCAGCTGGAACTGAATCCTGAACTATAGTAGGAGAAAGCTCCCGGGTCCCTGCCAATTCTTACAAGTAGAAGACTTAACTCTTCCTTCACCGGAGCTTGGTAACCTGCTCCCTCTTACCTTCAAAGAATCACAGATGAGTAACTCTGAACACTTGCCAATTCTTACAAGTAGAAGACTTAACTCTTCCTTCACCGGAGCTTGGTAACCTGCTCCCTCTTACCTTCAAAGAATCACAGATGAGTAACTCTGAAGAAGAAAGTCTCTAAGGTTTCATGGACACTAACACTTGGACAGAACCAACTTCCACACTTGCCCTACCCCAGAATGACCACTACGTGCTCTCAGGTCTAGAGGTCACACCAACTCCACTTTGCTCCTTGCATTTCACAACTTTTCCTTACACACACACACACACACACACACACACACACACACACACACTCAGATGTATAAACAGGAGCTTGCTGAGTCGCCCCCTTCTCCACAGTGCTTCTTTTTTTTTTTTCCCCACAGTGCTTCTATAAGGCATTAAAGGCAGGGTGGTACTGGATCACTGGATATACCATATCCCAGTGCCTGCCTTGGGTTCAGACACTATGCAGAGTTGATTAAAGTTCTATTTAGAAAATTCAGTCTCAAAACTGGATGATCTGTCAATCCAAAAACTCAGGGTAATTAGAAGTTTGCCATCCTTGGCTAAATAGTAAATTAAGAGACCAGCCAAGCCAAGAATTAAATAAAATATAACATGAAAGAAAGAAAATACAAAATGCCAGGCAGACATACCTTTAATCCCAGCACTCAGGAGGCAGGCAGTCGAGGTCAGCCTGTTCTACAGAGTGAGTTCCAGGACAGCCAGGACTACAGAGAAACCCTTTCTTCAGGGGGTGGGGAGGAGAGACAACTCCATCCGTAAGCTCCTGTGAAAGAATGCATTGCCCCTCCTTGCAAGAAGCAAACAGTATGGCAATAAGCAATAACCAGGGCACTATAGACTTTCTCTAGCCAGCAGGGATCACAACTCCAAAGTGATAGAGCTCCCAGGAGACCCTTCAAAGTGGAAAGTGAAGGAACACTTTCCCAGAGAACAGGAGAGTGGCTTGGCAGGCACTTCTAAAAATCTGAGATGAGACGAATCTGAGCACCAAGTTTTAGATGAAGTTTAAAGAATGGGATAAGACTTCACTATGACGCCAGCAAAAACATGCTAAAATGCTAGTATTCTCATCTCTGAGTCCTTAATGTAAAACAAGGCGTTCTGCATGAAGACAGGAGTCAGCAAAGTGGGTTAGATTAGGACTCAGAAACATTATCACCATCACCCAACAATGCACTAGATCTAACAATCAATTCCAAGATCATGAAATACTTCTGTGATTTTTGGTTTTAACTTTGAACTTTTCTTTTGTATTACTTTTCTATTACTGTGATAAAATACCGTGACCAAGGTAACTTATAGGAGTCTATTTGACTTATGATTACAGAGGGAGAAGAACTCGTCACCACCACAGCAGGAAGCAGAGAGGAAATGGGAATGGTGGGAGGCTATAAAACCTCAAAGCCTACCCCAAGTGATATACTCCCTTCAGGAAGGGGGCACCTCCTAAGTCTCTCCCAACAGTGCCAAACAACTGGGGACCTCAAGTTAAAATGACCAAGCCTGTACAGGGCACTCTCATTCAAATCACATTTCACTCCCATGTCCCATTGGCTCATGGTCATAACTCAAAAAGATTGTAGTCCAACTTCAAGAGTCTCTTCTGAGACTCAAAGACAGTCCCTTCATTGGAAGCTCCTTATAAAATCAAAAAACAAATTACATACTTTCAACATACAATGGCAGAGAATAGACATTTTCATCCCAAAAGGGAGAAATCTGGCTAAATGAGTTAACACCAGACCAAAGCAAGGCTGAAATCCAGCAGGGTAAACCTCAAATCCTGTAGCTCCAAGGCTGATGATGTTAGAGGGCTTAGATGGGTTCACCCTGTGCTGTAGTGGGACTGTTCTCTGTATCATTCTGTAAACAAAGGAGCTGTTTTGGCCTGTGTGGAGCACTGTAGAGGTGGGCGGAGGAATCAGGAGACACAGGAAGGAGGGCGGAGTCAGACAGACTCCATCTAGCCTTCAAAGAAGAAGCATGTAAGGCCCAGGTAAGCTAGGGGCCACTGGCAGGGGAAAAAAATCTTATGCTACATACATAAAGATTCACATAGAACTGAAAAACAGAATGCTGGTTATTTTTTAATTTTCCCAAAACTTACCATTTAAATGTCATACTATTTTGGATACTATTAACACACCTTAAATACATTAATTTTATTGCATTATTTACTTAAGTTAGCGTGTTGTGGGTTCAGTGTTAGTGTGCCCATACGCATAGAGATAAGGCTGTGAAGGTCAGGTCAACTTGTAGAAGTCTCCTTCCACAATGTGAACTCCAGGGAATGAACTAGGGTTGTCACTAGGTGCCTTTACCCATGGAGCTATTTCACTGCCCTTACTGTATAGGTAACTAACAGAATGCTGGGCAAGTACCCTTCATACTGAACTACAACCCAGCTCAGAAGCTATTTGTAACAAGGATGTGTAGCTGCACGAATTCGGATGGTATGAAAAGAAGACTGGGGGGGGGTGCTGAAATATCAGAAAGAAATATCAGAAAGAGGAAGTACTACAGTCAATTCTCACTCAGCTGTCTTGCAACTTCCTCAGCCTCAATCCTGGTAGAGAGAGAGAGAGAGAGAGAGAGAGAGAGAGAGAGAGAGAGACAGAGAGAGACAGAGACAGAGACAGACAGAGAGAGAGAGTGTGTGTGTGTGTGTGTGTGTGTGTGTGTGTGTGTGTGTGATTGAATCTCAGCTGTTTGTCCTTGGATCAAGAATCAAAAAATTCCTGAGCTGTCTGCCTAGAATTTGACTGTGTGCTGTCTCTCCAATATCCCAGGTTTTATTAAATATGTAACAAATATCCACACTGGTGCTGAATGGCCTGAGGATTCTCAAAAGAGAAAATGGCTGGGAGCTATGTTAGGGAAGGGGAGAAATCAGCATGAAACAGATGACATGCCTGTCCATCAGGTGACACAGTGGTCCACTGAGGATCATCACAAGCAAACATCACATCAACAGTTCTTGGAAGGAGCAAAGAAGTGAGAAGATACAGACAGCTCACCCCACATTTCTAATACATATGGAAGGGAATTGCTGTGTTTGTGTGTGTGTGTGTGGGGGGGGGGTATCTCCTGTTCTTTTACCCTTTTCTCACAGTGAAATTCGAAATCACTAGAAAGAACCAGGGATGAAGGTATGAATTAGACTCTAACTCTCACATCTGAAACTGTGACGTATCATTGTAAATCACATGTAAGGTTCTACATAGTCATCACATGGCCTAGACATTAGCAGGATAAACAACCATTCCAAAAAACGTTTGCCCCAATAAAACGCTACAATTCAAGTGGAAGGCATATCTCTCATATGACTTAGAGATCCCACTCAGATAAAGTTGAAAGGAAATGCATTTAAAAAAGCCTTCACAGAAATAAAATTAAACTATGGTAAGAAAATCATAGGGTGGCAAGGAGGCAGAGGAACTTTGGGTGGGTCACCTTCTCATCCTTGTTAGGCTGTAGAGATGACGGCAACATAAAAAGACTCTGAAAGTCAAGTTGGCACAGTTCACTGTTGGTAATTTGATTCCTCAGTAAAGTGATTTGAAAGTAAAAGTTAAAGCAGCTCATAGCTGTGCACACCTTTAAATCCCAGAACTCAAGGCCCAGGGCAGCCAGGGCTACAGAGTGAAACTCCGTCTCAAACAAACAAAAATCATAAAAGTTAACACAAGAATGAAGACTTGTGCCTATAATCTTACCTCTCAGGAGGCCAAGGAAAAGAGTTCTGGAGGGTGAGGCCTGACTATATAGTCAGCCCTGGCCAGCCTGGGCTACATATAAACTGTCTCAAACAAATGAGAAAATATAAAAACCAAATCACTTATTTTTAAGTGCATGGCCCTGTTAGTCTAAAGCTACCAGCACCATGTTAGGAGGGTAGAAGCTGATCCCCTGGCCAGCTGCTGGGAGCTGGACCAATCTCTGGGTGTCTGTTTTGCTTCACTTTACCTGTGTCAGGTTACTGGTCCTAGTCTGTCTCACCATTAAATTGCTTTCCTTTATTCTCTGAAGCACGTATCTATTCCTTGGCATGAAGGACCATTACCACTAAAAATTATGGAAGGTGAGGACAGCTACTGGAAATAGTGCCATCCTATCCTCTACCATAATCATCCAAGTCCTATGTCACACACAATTCAGTTTTTGATCTAAATGTAAGACTAGGGTCTGCAAATGAGCCAACTTCAGAGCCACACCTTCACACCTAAGCATGAAGCTACAGCCCTGTTTGGCATCTATACTTTTTTCCCAGCACTAAGAAAAGCATAATTGCAATTTTTTCCCCCAAATCACAATTCTAGGCACATTTTTAGAATGGGCAGATCTCTGTCAAGCCATATTAACAAGAGCAAAGCTTTCTGTTCTTGATTCTGATTTTTAAAATCAGAGCCTATATTCAGTGAGCAGAGAACATGCTAAAATACAGTTCAATGTATTCCTAGGCAGTAAAGTAAAAATCTTTTATCATCCCCTGAGATGGTGAATACTGAACCTTTAACCGTTGTTTCCCTGTCAGAGACAATTAGGACAGAGGTGTGCTTATGTCATCTCAATCAGTCATCATATTCGTAGGATTTAGGAAAAATAAATGAACAGCAAAACAAGGAGAGGAGGGAAGAAACTCTCAGAGGAAACCACAGAAACACAACCATATGACACTAACCAGTCTGGAAAAAACAAGGGTCTATAAGCAAACAAGGACTGAAGAGGTGTACCGGAGGAGCCGCTGGGCTGACAGACAGCTCACTACACCAGCCGGGATGAGGACTTAGTAAAGAACAGTCTTCAAGGTGACTCTGGGATAAGAGAAGGCACATGTGTATTGAGTGCCCGTTAACACATAACAGAGGCTTCAGAATGAGCAGGACCTACACCATTTCACTCACTCAAAGATACCAGGTATGCAAAGCATCTCCCATCTAAGTATGGGTAATCAACTAGTCCCAGAGCACTCTGTAAACCCTCGACAGGTTTAAGCTGGGGTTTTGCTTGGTAGCCCAAGCTGGCCTTGAACTTGTGAACTTCTTACTAAGCTCAGCCTCTTGACTGCTAGGACCTTAAGCATGTACCATGCAGCTTGATGTAAATGGAATTACAAATTATCAAGAATACTTATTATTCTTGATACAGGATACTTATTATTATAAACATTCTCTTTGCAGACATAAGACTGTGGCTTATTCATGGACGCATTATCACACACCAAAATTGTGTATCTCTCACTTTTTAATTAGTTTATGACTCATTCTTCTCAGTTCCTCACCCCTTTCCCCACCTCTCCCAAATAAGACAACACCCTCTATTTCTACAACACTCTCCATCCTCCATTTTCTTCTTTCTTGTGCATCTCAGCTCAAGTAACAATATGAACTTTACAGTTGCCAAATGATGCCAGAAACATCTGTGGACTAATTGCCCAAGAATAGCTCTGGACACCTATTCTCAAACCCAAAGGTCAGACCATTTCAGCCTTAACAAGTGTCACATTATTTTGTCAGAAGGACCTGAAGACAAGCCATCCCTCCCCCTTTCTCTGCATCATAATCCTGTGAATGTTTCTCACACATCTGAAGTAGTGATAGCATCCTTTGAATAATGTCCTCCCCTGGACAACTGCACACTTTCACTTCAGACAGCAAGTGCAGAGGGGGCACAGCAGATGCAGCTCCTACTCCAATGCCTCTTTACAAGCATCTATGGGCTGCTTTTCTTGGAGAAACCCTGAGATTCCCTTACTCTTCCTATCCTATCTGCCCGGAAGCAGCTTGAACCAGCTGCAGTGATTGGCTACTGGATGTCAACATGGGCTGGTGATTGGCAACTCCTTTTCCAGCATGGTCACTGGCAAAGTCTGACCAAGGAGTATGCTGCTGCTCTGGAGGCTAAGCACTTAATCTGTCCTAAGGAGGACATCTGGTCATCTGCTAGGACCTGGGCCCAAATGCTGTATATTCATTTACCTGTCCTGTTTGACCCCCCACTCTGTAGACAGGGGCTGCAGCTGAGCAGCTGAACTTCACCCAGGTCAGGCTTCTCTACAGCATCATCAGAGCCCACTCATGACCTTAAAGCCCACATACAATAGTAAGCTGCAGTCAGCATTAGCTGTCTGGCTTTTCCAGAGTCAGCAGGACACTGAGTTCCTCACAGTCACTTGCTATACTTTATCCAGCTGCAAGACACAGGCTTTGTCATCATAAGGAAAGAAAGTTCTCACAAAGTCTTAACTTTTAAATACCACAGGATGTATTTTAAAAAAAGGAAGATTTGGGCAGACTTTTACTCTTGCTGTTTGAAAATTACATGAACACTGAAGTATGCAGGAGTATTATTACCTGGGCTTACAGTCAGCTGAAAGCAATGAAGCTTGTTTGGATCAGGAAAATGTACTTTACATGTACCTGCAAAAGAAATAGCCATTAGGAAAGTCTGGTGTGAGTAGCTGTCCACAGCTGTCAAAGCTAACCTTTGAACACAGAAGCCAGTGGTGCTGATTCACAAAGCAACCAGTACTAATGGTTTGGTTGTTTTTGCCATTCTATTTTACAAGGCATTTACTTTAACTTTTAAATAGTCACTGAAGAGTTTTTATTAATTAGAGAATTGTGCTATTTACTGTGAAAGACACTCTCTCTCAAAGATTTTAATGTGGGTAAAGGCTAACTGAACATGGAACACCAGGAAAAGAACCAGGTCAGACTTCTGTCCAACTTACCCTGTACCAAGGAAAGTCAGACATGCATGCCCATCAGAAGTGAAGTTAGAAAGAAGTAAAATGCCTTAGTGAGCTGCCACCCAGCATTTACCAAAACACTGGAGGAAAAATATATCTCAGAGATCCACTTGCCTTTGCCTCCTGTGCGCAGGGAATGCTGATCTTTAATCCTAGCACCTGGGAGGCAAAGGCAAGCAGACCTCTGTGAGTTCAAGGCCAACCTAGCCTACATAGGGAGATGCTGTCTCAGAAAAGCAAAAACTCAAAAACTTCACACCCTAAATGCTAACTCAGCTTTCTCTGTGAAACGATGCTTTACCGAGTCCAGCAGCAATGTTCTGGGCTTACTGATCACCAAGCAAGAAGGGCCTGAGTCAGGACAAGCTCTCCAGAGAGAAGTCACCACAGTCAAGAGAAGATGCTTATTCCACTGTCTGCCTCCTTCACAAAGGATACAGGACAGCTATCACTTATGAAATGTCTTATGGATTTGTAAAGAATACTCAGGAAATTTTGCTATGTTCATGTAACTCAGAAGATACAAGCATAAATTCCTTAGTGTACCTACTAAGGTTATTGCTTTACAAAAGTCTCACTTGTTCATTTCTACATTGATAAAATTTTTAACAAAAATTGAATGATTCAAATATAGTGAGAAATAACCTTAAAGACCATCTAGTCCAATTATCATTGACTGGGACAGAAGACAAAAAGGTCCAGAAGGGTTCAGTGACTAGTCAGATCACAGGCTATTCACGAAAGCAAGATTAGCCCCAAAGTAGTAATGAGTTCATAACTTTACTACTGGTCTTGTTTCGTTTTGGTATTAAATGAGCATGTCATACATAAAACATTAAGATAAAACACACAGAACTTAAGACTAAGATAAATTTTCTTTTTCATACTTGAAAAAAAAAAACCCTCAGTCTAAGGGGAAAGAGGCAGTTTTAGACACACACTACTATATTATTTACTTTAGAAATAAAGAGACTCAGATTGGAGAGATGGTTCAGTGGCTAAGAGCACTGGCTGCTCTTTCAGAGGACACTTTAGGGGTATAATTCCCAACACCCACATAGCAGCTCACAACTGTAACTCTTTCCAGGAAAAGTGAAACCCTCACAAAAACACAAAGACAGGTTAGACAACAATGCACAGAAAGTAAATCTTTATATTTAGAAATATAGATGCTGCAAACAGGCTTCATTCCCTTATCTTTTCAAAATTATCTCTGTAGGTTAGCTAACAAAGTACTGGGTCTCACCATGGTACCTTCACACATCCCCACTTACTGCCCTCCCTCCCTCCATTCTTCTCTCCCACTAGCCTCCCCGCCCTCTTCCATCAAGCTGCTTTCCTTTCTTCCCGTAGTTACCTCTAGCTTCCTTTCCCTTTTACACGGAATAGGTTCCATTATCCAATCTGTTAGTCTCTTCCCACCTTATGACCCACCTCCTTGTTTTGTCAGCTCTTCCAAATAGATGTATACAATACAACAACTTTACATTTAGCTTTTTGCATATGGTAAAATACATGGAGCTTATCTGAGCCTTGCTTTATTTCCACAAAGAACTCCAGTTGCATTCATTTTCCTGCAAATGCCATGATTAATTTCTCTTTACAGCTACACAAAATTCTATTGTGTGTATGTACATCTTCTTTACTCAAACTCATAATGGTTCTCCTGGCTCTTGTGAATATATGCACATGTACAGGTAACTTTTTGGCATGTTGACATTCAGAGTCCTTTGAGTATGCGCCTAAGAGTGATATAACTGGGTTATATCTAAGTTCTATTTTCTTTCTTAGTTTTTGGAAGGCTTTCACACCAATTTTTATAGTGATCACACAGGTTATTCCGGTCAAGAGTGAGTAAGGGTCATTCATCTTTTCCCACATCCTTTGTAGTACATCTTGTCATCTGTTTTTTTGATGACAATCATCGAAGCTGGGTTGAGATTATAGCCCCAAACTGTTTTAATTTGTAGTTCTCTGATGACTAACACTTCTCTGATGCTAAACATTTCTTCAGGAATTTATTGGCCATTTGTATTTCTTTTAATAATTGTCTAAAATAAGCTAATTATTAATTGAAATGGGTTTTTGTTATTTAGTCTTTACAGTTCTTTATATAACCTGAATATTAATTCCCTGCCTGATGCATAGTTGGCAAAGATTTTTTTAAACCATTTAAAATTAGAGAGAGAGAGAATGCACACATGATGCATGTGGATGCACACGATATGGCACCAATGTGGAAGTCGGCAGGCAACTCACTTTATGCAGCTGGTTCTCTCCCCTCACCACTTGAGTTCCAGGGATCAATTCAAGTCTCCAGACTTGCACAGCAAGGGTATTGCCTTCTGAGCCATCTCATGGGCCCATGGCAAAGAAAATTCCCTCTATTCTGTGGACTGTCTCTTCTCAAAGTTGATTGTTTTCTTTGCTGTGGAGAAACTTCCTAATTTTATATAATCCCATGTTAACTCTTAGAATTATTTCCTGTGTTACTGAACTCCTTTCCAGAGAATCCTGTCTATGCTGTCTTGAAGTGTTTTACCTTGACTTTATTTTGAAAACAGAAACAGCATCCTTTCAGGTACAGGTAAGAAAAGAGGAAGGTTTAGTGAATACTAAAAAATAAATCATAAAATAAATAAATAAATAAATAAATAAATAATAAATAAATCACTAAATCATATTTCAGATTAGTGTTGTCTGTTTGTTTTTAATTCCTGGCACCCTTTTTCTTTTAATGAGGGTTTAGATGTGGAATCTCTGGAATGGATTAGCCTTCCAAGAATACATAAACTAGCAAAACAAGTTTAAAAGTCAATGAAACCACCAAAATCAAATAACATACCTTAAAGCTCAAGAAAAGCGCTAGCACGCACATGTTTGTGTGTGTGTGTGAGAGAGAGAGAGTTTTGTATATAAAGCAGAGTCAAAAGTCTAAAATTAATTTTCTTTAGATACAACAGGACCTGTCTAAGGAGGCGTGCATTTCCAGAGAAGCCTCTCCAAATTTGTACACACAGAGCTCTGAGGTCATTCTGCAGTTACTAATCAAAATCACACCGCCACATAGAACACTATCCTTACGGCTCTGTAAACATTTTAGAGAGGTCTTTAAAGAAACAGTGAAGAATTAATCTGTGGTGGCTTGTTTTTCCTTCAGTGGCAGACTTGTGAAAAAACATGGAGGATGAGCAAAAAAAAAAAAAAAAAAAAGAGTAAAAAGAAGCATGTCAAATAATGTAATGTATGCTATCTCTATCTCGGGATGGGAAACAGACCACATATTCCCAAATCCTGCAAGACTCACATCAAACACACAAACTAGTTCTAAGTGGAAGCTCTGTGTTCTCTAACAAAAAGACACTTTGAACATACACATGTATGAGCCACAGATAGTGGAAAGACTAAGTGGATCAGAATATAATAAAGTCACTGTGTGGTACTTCTTTACAGGAAAGTATCCCAACACTCAAGCAGAGAGACAGGCAAACAAGCTTATCACCTCGCTCCAGGCCTTTACCATCCTGCTTGCTTATCATACCCACTCATTTACTTTCCTAACCATTTTGGTTTTTGACATAGGGTTTCTTTCTCTGTGTAGCACTGGCTCTCCTGAAACTCGATTGTAGATCAGCTTGGCCCCAAACTCAGAGATCCACCTGCCTCTGCTTCTGAAGTTCTGGGATTAAAGGCCTGTTTAAGCATACCCTCTTACTTTCCCTCAGAAGGTAGAATTACTCCCTGCCCCCGCTGAAACCAAGGTTTTGTACATAGTAGGCAAGAACTATGCTACTGAGCCATCTCCCAGCTTCAAAATTAACCTTTCAATAAAATTCTCAGACAATGCCTTCAGTTCATTGACTTTGAGATCAATCTACAAAACTTCAAGATGTTCTGGCCGAGGCCCATAAAATAAATGTATTTTCTATCATAACCTACTTTCCCCCACACAAATGTTAAGACCATCCTAGCCAGGTGGTGTCCACCTGATCTTTGATCTCAGGAAGCAGAGACAAACAAAGCTCTGATTTTTTTAGGTCAGCCTGGTCTACATATTAAGTTCTAGGCTAGCCAGGGATGCACAGTGAAGCCTGTCTTAAAAACAGAACAAAAACCCTTGAATAACTTGTCTGGCCCCGACAAACTAATTTCACAACCACTCAGGGGTTGCAGGCCACCATTATCTGTCTAACTTTAGTGTCGGTGAGAATTAGGTTTCTTCAAGAAATAGTAGATGGACTCCACATCAAAACCCAAGTCCTCTGCAATATTCACATAAACAGAAAATCTACAACAATACGTTACCCATATTAGCAGGCATCCTTACACTTAGAACTACTTTTAAACCAAATAACACAATAAAAAGTTTTAACAAAAATGGTCAAAGCATTTTAAAATGGTTAAAATGGTCAAAGCTTTCAGACTTTCATAGACATTTAAAATGTAAAAGATTTGGGGGAAGATTAGTGATAGAAAAATAGAAATCTGATATATGTTATCCAAGTACATTTCTGAATGACTGCTCAGCAGGCCCATGTGTCAGCAGGAAAGATGGAGTTTGGTGAAGGGCCATGCAGCTGTCTTTCCTCAAACACAAAAACAAATGATCAGAAAACACCTGCTGAACCAAATGGGAGCACAGTCCCTAAGAAGAAAGGTGGTGGGCTCCTGACTCACACTCCTTTCCACTCAGGGAGAAGGAGGAACAGAAGGCGACTGACCAAAC
Source organism: Sigmodon hispidus (assembly GCA_004025045.1). Classification (NCBI taxonomy): domain Eukaryota; kingdom Metazoa; phylum Chordata; class Mammalia; order Rodentia; family Cricetidae; genus Sigmodon; species Sigmodon hispidus. The sequence continues at coordinate 313,127 of PVIH01000373.1, read as the reverse complement.
ATGCCTCCACGACACTGAGACAGTATTCTACATGTGCTATTCAGAAAGACCAAAGACCTCTTTTTGTTGTTTTTTGAGACAACGTCCCTCTAGATAGTCATCCTGAAACTCAGTGTTGACTGGTCTAGCCTAGAACCCAGAGATCTGTCTCTGTCTCCCAAGTGTTGTGATTAAGGCATACGACACTATACTCGCTAGAACCTCATTGTATTAGGCACTGCAAAAAAGTCTTCCTGTACAAAATTAAAATTCATCCTCAACAAACACAATAGGTTTTTTGTTATTCAGTTATTAGACAAGTTTTCTTCATCACTATAAATTACTAATTTGACCAGCGTGCTATACTTACAGGGTAAATTAGCTTCAAGTTCTGCAACCTCTGTAGAAATAAAAAGACTGTGGTTAATAATAATCTTCATATTATCAGTTTTAAGTTAGCAGTTTCTTCTAGGACTACAGAAGTAAGCTAGATGAACTGAAACTTGGTCTAAATTAATATTTTAAACCATTTAGTTTACATATATAAGGTAAAATGCAGAGTACCAATAAATGCAGCAAAAAAAAATTAGACAATTGACTTTAATAAGAATGAAAGTCATGTTACATCAACACAGCAATTGCTTATGGGTAAGCAGTGACTGCAGTGCTTTTAAAATGACTCCTCCCAAGCAACAGATCTACTTTTTTCAAACTGTAATTATGTCTCTTCCCAAATGTGCCTCCAAGTTACCTCCTTGTAACTTACATTTTTGAGACCTCAGACCGTTTGAGTTCACACCTCAGTAACTTACTGGTGTTTAAGCCCAGCATCCTTCCACAGGTCTATCAAAAGAGCCCACTCACTCTCTACCATCTCAGCACTATTCCACAGAGCACTGGAAGAAGTAAAACCACCAGAGCTGTTTACTGAGACTTGTTACACAGAGAAGGCCTAGATTCCAACTGCAAACATTAAACATTAAAATTATTGCTGTGTGTAGTGATGCACATCTTTGGTCCCAGCACTTGAGAGGTAGGGCAGGCAGATATGAGTTCAAAGTCAGCTAGGGCTCTGTTACACAGAAAAAGTCTGTCTTAAAAACCCCAAAATAAATAAATAAATGTAAAAAACGCTGATAAATAAAACCAAAAACACAAGATCATTACACAAAAAGCAATGTCAGGTGTGGTGGTACACACCTGTAATCACGCTCTTGAGAAGTACAAGGCCACCCAGTGGTTCCAGAACTGTATCATGTCTTTAAAAAATAAAAAAGTATCTAAAAACAGAAGGGAAAGAAAGGAAAAGAGGAGAAAGGAGAGAGGAGAGAAAGAAAAACTGAGGACTGGAGGAAGCTCAGGGGTGGAGTGTTGTATATGGGAGTCTCTAGGTTCAATCTCCAACACTGTACAGAAACTGAGAAAGCAATCCTATTTACCAAATATTTACCAAAAGTATTAATCAGGACTAAATTTAATTACAGAGATGAAAGATCTATACTCTCAAACTGTATGTAAAATACTGTGGACAGAAACCAAAGACCAAACAAATGGGACCCACCACCCAGTGAAGTTCACGGACTCTGCAGTCCCCATCACAGTTTCAGTGGCATTCTTCATAGAACCTCCAGAAACATATGAAGACTCACAGAACCATGGGAATGAACAACAAAGTTAACATTGCTCTTTTTGACTTCAAATTATATTGCACAGCTATAATAATCACAACTATGTATTATGAGCATAAAGAGACCAACAGAACAACAGGGATCGGATGCTGGAGCAAACCCATAAGCACGTATAGTCAACCAACATGCAAGAGCACCAGAACAACACAGGAAGTGAGGGCCTCTGCTGAGGAGAACTAGGTGTCCTCACACAAACTATCAGAATGAATAAAAGGCTTAAACATAAGAAGTACAATCCCCAGGGGTAGTGGTGGAATAAGTTTCCCAACCTGGCTTTAGCAATGATTTTGTTGTAATTTTTTTAAAGATTTATTTATGTATTATGTATACTCATTCTGTCCACCTGCATGCCAGAAGAGGGCACCAGATCTCATTATAGATGGTTGTGAGCCACTTTGTGGTTGCTAGGAATTACTGAAAACCTCTGGAAGAGCAGCCAGTGCTCTAAACCTCTGAGACATCTCCTTAGACCAATTTTATTGTAATTTCTTTAGAGCTCAAAACAAGAAAAGCAAAAATTAAACAGTGAGACTATATTAAGCTAAAACACTACAGAACAGCAAAGAAAAGGTAGTCTATCTATATAGATGGGCTGGAAGGAAGCATCTGCAAATCAGGTAGCTGAAAAGGGTTTAATGTAAAAATATGGAGCACACACAACAGAAAGGAATAAAGAATAAAAAATACAAGTCAGGCAGAGAACCCGAACAGTCATTTTTCCAAAAAGATAAAAATGATCAACAGTGTTATGAATAGATAAAGAGCAGTCACTATGCATCAAAACAAGACTATGACTGCTATCTCACATCTTTCCAGTCGGCTACAACCAGAGATAAGAGGTAGCTAGCAACTGCTGGTGAGGATTCAGAGAAAAGGGAACTCTTCCGCACGCAATACGCACAAGAATGTGAATCAGTACAATTAATGAAAGACAAAGGTCCCTCAAAGATTCAAAAATAGAAAAACTACATCATGACCTAGCAACTTTTCTGAAATATAAACTCAAAATAAATAAATCAGTACCTTTTAGGAATGGTTCTCAACCTGTCCACATCAGGTATTGATTTACATTTCCATTCATAACAGTAGCAAAATTAGTTATAAAGTAGTAACAAAATAATTTTATGGTTGGGGTCACAACAGCATGAGTAACTGTATTAAAGGTCGCATGATTGGAAGGTGGAGAGCCACTGCTCTAGAGGGACAGACACTCCCAGCTCACTGCAGTTATCTTTCATGATAACCAGGATATGGAATCAGTCCAAGTATTTACTGAATAATGAACAAACTGTGCAATGTGTAAAGAACACCACTCAGCATTAGCAAAGACGATCCTGCCATTTGTGACAATGTAGATGGACCAAGGACATCGTGCTAAGTGAAATAAGGCAACAGAGAAGAAACAAACTGTTGAATACAAAGAAAGAGAAACACGGTGACAAAAGATGAGGGCAATGGCAAAGGGTACAAAGTTAGGGTTAGGCAGGACCAAGTCCAGAGTGCTAATGTGACCAGACAGAAAACGGGTAAGTGAATTCACTGACTGAGTAACTGCTTTACTATGTATACAGCATGTGTGTTTGTAAAATTATAACTAAACACAAGTACAATATTATTGGGAAGGGGCACAGGACATAACATTCTGCAATAAGTAGGCCAGCAAAGCGGTCTATGCCTTGGACAGAAAGTAGCATGGCCTAGGTCTTTGGCTGAGTAAATTCTGAAGTTTGAGACAGACTGGAAGAAGTCTCCATGCTGCTTTAGAGAATATGTAGATTTTCAGTCCCACACAGATAGGGTAAAAGCATCCCAAGCAGGTAAAAGGCAACAGCCCACATGACAGCAAAGTAATGGGAAATGAGGTGGAAAATAGGGACAGGAACATGAAAGAGCTCAAAGACATTCCTCAACACAAGTTTTCAAAATCTGCCTCAGGGAACAACGGTACCAGGAAGGGCAGAGGAGGGGACAATGATCTCTGCACCAGGTGAAGGCAGGGAAGGAAGAAGCCAGTGGGCACGTGGATCAGACCTGCCTGCTGACAGGTAAAATGAAAAAATGGAAAGCAGAGCAGGGAAGGGAAGACAGGTTCTTGGCCAAGAGCCCAGCATCAAGACAAACCCTTCTAGACAAGGGAGGGGGGAGGAGGCACAATGAACATGGCAGGGATGAATGGGAATTTGAGCTGAGGCTCAGGGTATGGGGTGTAGAGAGATGGCTCAATGGCTAAAAGGACCCAGGTTCAATTCCCAGCACTACAAGGCAGCTTACAACTGTCTGAAACTCTATCTAGTTCCAGGGCTCCAATATCCTTCCTTACACAGACAAAATGCAGGCAACACCAAGCACATTTAAAAAAAAAAAAAGTCATTAAAATAAAAGACCTTCATCACACCAGTACTTAGGGAGTTCTCAGTCACTCCAGTACCATTAAAAACCCTACGCAGGCCCAGGTACCTAAATTAGTGTTCTCTAACTCTTGGTCTGTGTGGCCTGTTACAATAAAAATGTCTTACACATAGGTGGTTTGTAATCAGACATTTATTTTTCATAATTCTGAAGGCTGGCTGGCCAAGACCAAGGCACCAGTAGATTCTGAATCTGGTAAGGACCCAGGGCCCTCATAGATAGCAAATCCTTCAAATGGTAGGAGAGGTGAGGACACTAAGATCTCCTTTTGTTAGCACTGATTCCATTCAAAGCAATTCCACTCTCATGAACTACCTACCACCTAATACCACCCAAGTGTTAAGATTTGAACATGCAAATATGGAGAACAAGTCATTGTTCTAAAGAACAGATTGCTTTAGACCACTGCCTGGAAAAAGATGATCTAATACCATTATATACATACATAAACTTAATAAAAAGTTCTAATTTTACATGACATCAATGAATTTAAGATTTTGCTTGTATTCATCATGTTCAGTGTTAACTCACCCAAGAAAGGAGGGCTGAGGAGAGCCCAAACACAGTCTGCTGACCACATCAGGAATCCTCTGTCCACCTGTCAGAGCAGGCAAAGGAATAGAATCCTTGGGACATGGGATTTCAATAAAGATGCCTGGCATGTTGTCTAGCCCAGTGCAGAATATAAAACACCCAGTCAAATACGCACAGTGCTTTCACAAGATAACACCTCTTTTGCTAGGTGGCTTAGCATTTCTGGGAGGCACCTGACACCTAGCATATCTTCCTTCTGAGAAATTAAATTCTTTTCCTTTCTATGTAAAGATCAAACCAGAGTCCACTGGAAGGGTGATAACAACCAGATTAAAGCCCATGTAGTTACCACAATAGCCCCCACACCTCATGCATTCACCTCCTCTTGCTTTGGGCAACTCACAACTCTAGACTCCAGCTGTGTCCTCCAGATCTGCTTTCCCACATACATACCCTTCATGGTAGGAGCCACACAGCCTGCCCCAGCCCTACTTTGTGCCCTAGGTTGGGCACAAATGTTTGGCAAATGTGGTGCACATAAACACACTTGCATTACAAGGCAGCAGGCACCCTGCTGTGAATATCTTGAGATATTGAGAACTTTTTTCTCCTCACAAGTCCAAGGAAGAAATTCCAAAGGTACTATGGCCTAAATCTGTGCCCCTTCTTCCTTCATATACTGAAGCTCTATGTTCTAATAAAGTGGCACTTGGAGGCCATTAAACATGAGATCAGTGTCCTGAGTAGAAGACCATCCTCCCCAGGACTGCCTTTCTTTCTCTGTTGTGTGAGGACACAAGCAGATAGCCTTTTATTTATAAACAAGACGACCTTACTAAGACTTGAACTTGGACTTCACATCAGCTATAACTATGAGAAATGTGTGGCTTATGTTACCCAATCTGTAGCGGTTTGTTATAGCAGCCTACGCTAAGATAAACAGCCAGTCCAGTAAGAGATGCACATGGTTCTTTGCAGAACTGAGCACCTCAGCCCCTATAGAGAGTACTGATACAGCTAACTAACCAAAGGTGTTCTAGTGCCACTCTAAAATGCAAACTGCACTCCCTAAAAAGCAGTTTCCTCTAACACTTTGTACTGCTAAGAATGTAGCCCTGGATTTTATACCACCAACTTTTTTGACATGAGCCCAGAAAATAACAAGCTGGGCACCTATCTATGGCTTCCAAAGGCCCTCCTGGCCCCTTCCACTGTTTGGTGATCTTATGGTGGTTGCCAGTCCTCTGAACAGACTCAATGGGTGGTGTTTAACCCTCAACAGAACCAGAAGGGTGTGTGCTCAGATGGCTGCTCTCCTAACAGGCTGTTAGGAGGCTATTAGGCTGTTCCTCCCATTCACATGCTGTCAAATGCTGTGACAACCTTGGCAATGTGGTAAGCTGAACCCTGCCCCATTTCACCAGAGCTAAATGTGGCAGACTAGCACTGGGAACAGACTTAGGGACCCCTCTCCCCTTCAGGAGTCACACTAGCACAGGAACATGTGGCAGCCCTGGTAGACTGTACAGGCCCAATCACACATGGACACATTATCCCTCACTCTAAGATGCTTGGCTGGACTCAAGGAGGGCAGGAAAGGACAACCAGCCTATAGTACACCAGTATACCCTGCCATAGGCAGGGCCCCATGGACTCCTTCCCTCTCTATAAAAGCACCTGATTTTTGCCTGCTAGTGTCTACAATCTTTCCCTAGGCTCTTTGGGATGCCAGTGTAGAAGACAGTCTTCTGTGATATACTGCCCAGATGCCCCTTCATTGGGGCTATGGACACACAGCATTTGTTCTAGGATTTTTATGGCTGTACAGACAGCCACGGCAGGCTAAATATCTTCCAAGACAGTCCTCACCTGAGTCTTTTGCCAGCTTGGTGACAGCTCTCAGAACTGAGCAAAGGCTGTAACGGGATATTCTTCTCCAAGTGGGATCATCTCTCGGCCTGCTTTCTTCACCCTCTACTGTACAGTCAACTATTTTTTAGTTGCCCTGCAAGACAAGCTTCTGCCTCCCTCTTTAGGAAAATAGTCAGCAGTATTGAGTCCTAGACACAATCACAGTTTCCTACTCAAAGACATCTTCACAGTAGCCACTTTATGAGCTGGGACAATAATTCCAATTAGAGCAATCTTGCTAAACTCAGACTCTTTCAAGGTCCCTAAAAGGATTTTTTTTTTTTGAGGGGAGGGGTCCTGAAAAGGTTTTTCACCATGCTCACCCTCGAGTTATCTGAAAATTACCAGGTGAGTCGCTAGGCAATACCCTGTTAACTTACATTTCTGCTCTTTGAACTGCAGTGTTTATTCTGTAATCCTAGAGCCTGACTCAAACCAAAGATGTGGGTCTGGTCATCCCACTGCAACTACTGCAAGCTTCCTAGCCTGAGTCTGAGCTCTTCAGGTAGAAAATGAAGCACCAGTTATCCCTAAAGTACTTGCTATGGTTTGACCCACAATACCTGCTATGGCCTGAAGGTGCCCAAAATTCATATTAAGACCTAATCCCCAATGTGGTAGTATTAAGAGGTAGTGTGTCTTCAAGTGATTACATCATGAGGGCTCTGTTCACATGTATGATTTAGTGCCATTTAAACTCTTGTCTCTTCCTTCTGAAGGGACTAGTGTCTTTCCCTCCTAGGATACAGCAACCTGGTCACATTTTGGAAGCAGAGTATAGAGTTCTCACCAGAGACCAACACTTCTATGATGGTAGGGACGGAACCCAGGGCCCGGTACATGTGGGGCAAGGGGCTTTATCACTGAGCCCAATCCTGCTTTTTTAACCTTAGTGTCTCAGACTCCAGGTCATGGGAACCATTATCCTATTGTTTATAAGGAATATAAAATTTTGTCAGAGCAGTACAATCAGGGCCTGGCCCCAAGTGGTTGGTATACCAAAGCCGCTATTAACTACCAGTTTATTCTCAACTGATACCTCAAGACTTCTCTGCTGCAATAAAACACTCTGCTCTAAGTTCTGCAACTATACCTCCAAATTCCTCAGCCTGGGCCTCTCATCTCTGGACTGCCTCTAGAGACAGACCCCTGAGGATTCTGAAAAAATCAAATGTCACCAGGCTTAGCCAACTGAGGTGCTCCAAGTCATAGTCTACCTTCTGAAACTTACAATCTAGGTTGTTCTGGACTTATAGGCAAGAACAAGATGTAAACATTTTTACTTTTAACCAATCATCCATAGGTTTGTCAAGGTTTAAGATAATTCAAGATTTAAGTCCAGAAAGTACAAAAGAGACTCTGTTAGGCCTGCACAAACCCACTGCTTTCAACCTCTGCACCTCCACACGTATACAACTCCACAAGTGTACATCTTTACGTACTTGCCCCTCCCATGCAGAGGAACATTTCACTCACTCACACACACACACACACACACACACACACACACACACACACACACAAGGAAACCCTTTATCAAATAGTTTTCTTTTACAAAAATGGACAGTTACTATGACCTTAGGACACAATTTAATAATAATTCTGTGAATTCTGATAACAAAATTACAATATGAATTACTAACAGTTTATATAGCATTTGTGTGTGTACACTATAATAATTCTGTGAAGACACTCAGCTTTTTATAGGACTCCTTAGGCTGTGTCCTGCAAGGAACAGGAAAGGATCCTAAGGCATTACCTGTTCCAGGCTGCAAACTGCTGTGCATCTCACAAGCAAGGGGACAGCAGAGGAAAAGTAACAATAGCACCCACATGCCTCCAGCATGCCAACTGTCTTATTCTTTCCACAACACAGCAGAGCAGAGAATACTTCTGATGCGTCAGACGCCACAGTTCTAACAACACTTCCTTGCTATTATAATCCCATCCTTTGCCTGGTATAAATCTTTCCACTCTAAATAACAATCAATCACTTCATTTTATTTTTATTTTTTTGAAGCAGTCTCTCCATGTAACTCTGGCTGTACTGGAAGTAAGTCACTGTGTAGACCAGACTGTCCTTGAACTCAGAGATCTACTTGTCTCCCTGGGATTTAAGGCATGCCTGGCTGACGTTGAAATTATTTCAAAGAAGTACTTCCATTCAACAGGCCTCTTTACATTCATCCCCAAAGAGCCTCCGGGAAAGCTTTATTTTGTTATGGGGTATAAAAACAGCTTCCTCGGAGGATGATTACCTTTAACAAGCAGCTTGTCTCTCACAGAAACCCTCCGAGTAGAGTCAGACGTGGAGGCTGATGTCCGGGATCCTTTGAGACCGTCATCGCGCTTCAGCTTGCTTGCCAACGTTAGCATTACTGCCACCTTTCTTCTGGAAGACAGGCAAGAGTAGGGCTAAGGAAGGACCATGTCTCCAGACAATAACTGGACAGGAGAAATAAACACTAATTTTACTTTAGATTTTCTCTAAAATGTGTAGAAAATTTCTACACATATTAACAAAACTGAATTTCTTCACAACAAATCTGAATAAGCCATGTGATTTTTTATAAGTTTAAGGGAGCCTCAAGTTTCATACTCACTAGGCACACAGTGGGTGCTAGTCCCACCACCCCCAAGCTTCCCCACTAGCACTCATTCACTGTCCGTACTGGTCTGAAATGAAGGAACTGTCCCTGCAGCAATGAGATTCCAGTGTGGCCTGGGAGCAGAAGGCTCTGGGGCAGAAGAGACAATCTGATCCTGTGCTCTCCTTCTCCCTTAGAGGAAATGTACAGAGCCTTCAAAGGACTGTTGCATTTACTGATTTGCAAGGTCAACATCAAGAGCAAATTAAAATACCCAAAACTGGACTGTCTTCACTGGCTACTTCCAGTTCCCTGAGTTTCAGGTTCTGCTGCAAATCCCCTGGAAAGGACAGGAAATCTGAAGGCAGGTGAGGTAATGCTCCTAGCTGCCTACAGAAAGGATGAAAGAACTGCCACCTCACCCACTCCTTAAATCTTCAACTGCTTACTCTAAAAGCAGCATTAGAGCAAGAGAATTGTTGGGCAGAAGGTACAGGCATTATCATGATCAGCATTCCCTACAAGAAGTTTTATTTGTTCTGATGGACCTGTGAAGGTACTATCACCCAGAGGACAATTTACATTAGGATGTCAGCAATTTCTACCTCCAGAATCTGCCTTCTGTTTCTATTACACACTTTCAATCAGACATTCCTCACACTTGACACCCTCAGAGAGGGATTCTAGCAACAGTAAGCGAACAGTTCAGTATCTGCATAATTTCCTTTCTTATTTTAACATTACTTACTTTCAATACTGGTCTGATAATTTTTTAATCAAAAAGGATCTAAAATTCTCCGGAAGAAAAGTATTATCCTTGAAGCTAAGACCCTGAAAACAGGATTTTCCTCTCTTCACTGGTATATTTCTGTTTCAGAAACTACCCATTTCCAGTTTGACATGTTTCCTGATTGTGGTTTAAGATGCTCTCTAATGTCCAGGCTGAGAGATCACTGCCATCCATGCACCCTAATTCTGCAGGACAAGGAGTAGGTGCATATGTAAGTAGCAGATTTGTGGGCAAGAGTATAGTTGTATACATCTGATCTCAGGTTTCTGGTTCTCAAAGTGGAAAAGTTACAAAGACAGCTGGGTATGCCTGCACACCACCTGTGTGCCTGGTGCCAGAGAGGTTAAAACAGGGTGTGAGATCCTCAGGGAGTGGAGTTACAGAAGTTTGTGAGCTGTCTTGTGAACACCAGGAACCAAAGCCAGGTCCCCTACAAATGCAGCATGTGCTCTAAAGCCCTGAGCTCCAAAGCCAACTCGTACCAAAATGCTTTATGCTGCTGAGGATATTCTTCAAGCAAGCAGAAGGGTCCATCAGGCACAAGCTAGTTAACATGATTAAAGCACCAAGCCTGTGCATCTTGTGTAACAATGGGTTCTTCTTGCTGTTTCATCCTGTTCATTCTAGTGTCAACTGGAATGCTTCACTTAAATCTGAGCAAAGGGTCTGTCTGACACCATTAGGAATCTAGCAGATTAAAACTGTCTCCTTGACTCTGGGCCACCTTGTCCTGGAAGAAGTGACCTCAGCCAAAGCATCAAATCAATTTTGATTTTTGGTAGTGATGGGGGTTGACTTCTGAGCCTCCAGCATGCCAAGCACTAAACCTCTAAACAACGAAAGTTTTAACCCTGGACATTGAGAGGTGATATTGCTTCTTTTCCAGTGGTAGGTAGGGGAAAATCAAATCAAGTATAGCATCGCCAGCCAAAAAACCAAAACCAAAACCCCAAAACTCAAAGTCAGGTTTTTAACCTAGTTCTCAAGTCATCTCTTGTGTATCACTAGTGATTAGATTTCATTTTGTACCATGTATCACAAAAACAAAACAATGAATATGACCTTCCAAACTGTACACAGCCCTGCCCTGCCGCTGGTCACTCTGGCACATACCTGTAACATCAGTATTTGGGAGGCTGAGGTAGGAAGATTTTCAGTTAGAGGCTAGCCTGGGCTACAAAGGGAGCTCACATACAAACAAGCAAAATAAATAAAAATATCACAACAAACCAAAAAGTGCATTTGTTTAACTGCACCAAACAATTCTTGTACTGCATGTTAGTATGCATAAGCTCAGCATTGACATCTGGGAAAGATTCCTAACACAGGACACACACACACTACAAACACAGGCAACATGCCCATGTAGACCCTGGAACAAGCCTGGAGGTTAAGTGTTAAAGACACTGTTACAAGATGCACTCGCCGCAAGAACCTAGTTTTCCTGTGGAAGATGTGTTGTAAGCGTGGGCATGGTGTCAGGTTTACACTGATCAGTCATGAAGTGATGGGGCAGTTCGATGATAATACCTCAGTACAGTTGGCAAACACCTGAAAGCACACTAGCACCTGTTTCTTCAGTCCTACTCCACACTGCCTTCTCCTCAGGGGCATCCTACATGAAGAGATAAGCCTGCTATGAATACATACACCTTCAAGTTACTTCAGGAATAGAGCTGTGGTTCTTCTGCTAAGTCACTTCCTCCAGGGAGACTTCAGCCCACAAAACAGCAGAACATAGCAATGCTTTCCTGTCTTGGTCTCCAACTGGAATGATCTTGTCAGGAATTTCTCAAATAGGATCTTGAGGTAGTATCTGTCACTCTAGCCAAGTCCAAGCTCACCACTGTGTGCTTGGACTTTAGGACATGAGGGGTTCCTGACAATGTCAAGATAATGACCCTATCTATCCATCCATCCATCCATCCTGATCTATCGCTGGGATCAGTGAGGAGTATGGGGGTGCTCCAGTGAGGACCATCAGGTTTTCACCTTTGGTATCAGTAAGGCAAACGGTGAAGAGTGAAAAATGAAAGCAGTGATAAATAAATAGTTTTAGTAGGCAGTCCCTTAGTGGTCACGATAGAACTTCATGAAACATGAAGTCAGGGCACAAGCTGCTCCACGCCCTGATGAACTGCACTGCTCAGAGACCTGGCAAGAGCCAGGTCTTCCCAGCACACTGCTGCTGTGTTTAGGGCTTTCAGCCCCTCACCTACACTGAGGCCTTCTCAGAGGTGAGGAGGGGTATGCTCTGCCCTTCAAGGTACAGATCCTAGCTTGTCATCTTCACCCAGTTGTAGGCTTTAAATAAAACATGTGCAAAGGCCATGCAGTGTAGAAAACACTGTATTGTCTCCACAGAAAACACAACATGCAATTCCTAATATTTGAAGGCACGTAAGAAGACATTTTTCTATCATCTGCTTCACTTTCACACGCCACAGGAGGAACAAACCAGTCTTAGTTTGGAAATGTTTCCCATAATCAGAAATTTAAATCTACACAAAGGGAGCAAAAATAACTGCTCAAACTACCCAAAGGCTAGGAAACTACCTGCAGCTGCCTCAGAATTCTTCCTATCTTCAACACGTCCCACCTCTAGAAAACCTGATTTTAACCCAAACTTCCCGTTTCTCAAAAATCACACTGACTAAGGCAGTATTTTGGGAACAGATCAGCTATTCTGAACTGCAGCTCCGTCTCTAAATTCCACAAGTTGTAATTGGCCCAGTTAGTTCCTCCTCTGGGTGGGTCCGCCCTTTAGGCCATCCACCCGAAGATTCCAGCTTGTTATTTAGCAGTCTCATTAAGTCCTGCTCACTCAGCATTCCTATGTGCTATGGTGAAATCATGTCTGTGTCACCTGTGCAGGGGCAGTCAGCTCAAGGTGAGGCTAACTCCTCACTGACCGCTCCAATCCAAGCATTTAAGTGAGAACTACGGGTCACTAGGGACACTTAGTTAACCTCCCAAGCTTAAGGAAACAGATCAGAACATAAGAATGTCCACACCCCAGCATCGTACAGCACGACAGTACCCAGAAATCTCTCGCCTACCAGGTATATTGACTGACCACCTCTGGGGCCCACCTTTAATTCGGGTACCGAATGCCAGGTAGTACCACCCAGGTAGGGCTCCTGATGCTTCCCCATCACTCTTAGCTCTCTTAATTTCCACCCAATCAATCTCCCAAGGCGGAGTTCCAAGCTAGGAAGCCTTGCACCAGGCCCTCCAGCCGCCCCACTGTTCAACACTACCCTGCTCATTTCTGGAACCTCGGTTCCATCTCATACCCAGGTCCTGGGATGCCCTCTTCCTCTTCACCTCCTAGCCCCGCTAGCAGGTACTGAAGGAGAGCAGATCTCTACCTATAGGCCAAGCTCCGCTCCGCGAAGCCTTCTCCGGCCACTCCAACCCACCAGCATTGCCGAGGGGCGGGTCCAATGTCCACCCGGGACGGAGGAAACTGAGTTCGCCGGGGAGAAGGCCATACCCGAGAGAAAACGCCGCGGAACCGGGTCAGGGACCGAACCGGACCAAGCGGGACCGGCCGCCCCACCTCCCCGCTGCCTTGGTGGCCGGCCGCGTTCGCTTCCCTCCCGGGGCAGCGGCCTCGATCTCCCGATCGGCCCAAGCTCGGCACCGTGACCTTGCCGGCGGCGGCACGGGGTCTGCCTCGGCCCGGCCCTCAAGCCGCCGGGGCTCGCTGCCCGCCCAGCGCTTCCCGTCAGCCGCCGACCTCGCGGCCCTCGCCCGGAGAGAGGAGCCGCAGCCGCAGCTCAGCCCGCGAGACCCGCTCACCTGAGAACCGCGAGTCAAGCGAGGCGGGCCGGCATCCAACACCATGCCCGACCAGCGGCGGCAGCAAGAAGCTAGAGCCCTCGCAGCCGCACCGGCTCCCGGCGGCGGGACCGGAAGTTGCGGGGCGGGGACTACGCCGTGACCGCAGCAGGCGCTTTAAAAAAAAAAAAAAAATTCAAAGCTGCGAAGAACTTTATTGGCAGCCCCGCGCGCAGACAGCCGCGGGCGCGGGCCGGCAGGGCAGACGTCGCTCATTGGTGGAGGGTACGTCCTGAGGGCGGGCCAAAAGAGAACCAAGGCTTTTCCTGATTGGTCCTGGTGCCCGTGCCGTCCCCGGCGCGCTGCCTTCCAGCTTGCTTCCATTCTTTTAGCTACTGAAGCCCTAAGAGTATTAATGTTGTGCCTCCGGGTGGAGCTACGTGCCTGTGTCCGGCCCAGAGACAAAATGCAAATGATGCGACCTGCCTGCGGCCTGCTCTAGAGCTTTGGGGTCGAGGTGCAGATTACACCACGTGGCTACTGGGCGTAGCACTCTTCCTACTCTTTTTTTTTTTTTTAATTTCTCTTATTTGGTACTTTAAAAATATGCTTCAGATTGTGCATGGTGGTGCACACCCTAAATTCCAGCCTTCCAGAGACAGAGGAAGGCCTGGTCTACTTAGCGATTTCCAGGACAGCCAGGACTATATAGAGGGAGCCTACCTCAAACAAACAAATCTGCTTCAGGCCCATGGATGTGGGGCAATGGTAAGGAACTTGCTTAGCGTATGTACTATGTGCAGCATCTTACTTGTATCTTGTGGGGTAGTACTTTGGAAGAGAGTTAGGCAAGACTCCTGGAGAGGTAGGACCTTGGGAAGAGGATATTTGCTGCAGAATAGGAATGTCAAGTTTTCGATCTATTTTCTTTGACGTACTGGGGAATGGATCTCAGGAACTCTCATATGCAAAACACACCACTACCTCTGAGCTACATCTCCAGACTCTGAAATTTCTTTCTAAATGAAGCATTGGGGCTGGGGAGGTGGCATTTGTCAGCATGAGGACCTGAGTTTGGGTCTCCAGACCTCAGGTAAGGAGATGTGAGGCTTAGGCAGAGGAATCTCCAGGAGAGCAGGAAGAAGTAACCGGCTTACACAGAGGGCAGGAGACCCTGTGCTAGGCTAGGTAGCAGATTTGGTTTAAAGCCAGCCTAGCCTAATGAGTTGCAATCTTGCAACTCTGTCTCAATACACACACACACACACACACACACACACCAAACAACCTGAAAGATGTTCTCCTTAGACCATCCCATGTACAATGTTGTCTATGTTTACCCCCATTCACACACACAAATATAAAAAATAAAAGGCTTCTAGCAGGGAGGTGGTGCCTTTAATTTCTGCACTCAGGAGGCAGAGGCAGGCAAATATGGGAGTCTGAGGCCAGCCTGATCTAGAGCAAATTCCAGGACAGCCAAAGCTACAGAGAATGAATAAATAATAGATAGATAATTAATAAATAAAGGCTTCTGGTCTGAAGGAAGATTGAAGAGAGACCGTCTAGTGAACTCTTCATAACAAGCCACCTTATTCTACCAGGAAAACATCTGTTCCTTGCTCAGCTAACCCCCCCTCCCACCTCCCTCAGCCCGCACTTCCTCCTTCCTGGTTCTTTACTGGAGTTGTCATTACCTGTTTCCCTGACTGAACTCAGGTACATTTTGGGCCCGTGCCAGGTGTTCCGAACCCATTTGCTGGGCAAATACTGCATGAGCTTTATGCAAAGACCTGGTAAGAGAAGGGTTTGAACCAGGCTGCGGAGGCAGACACAAATGGAGTGGCTAGAACCAGTGTCTCACCATTGCAGAGAAGCGAGTCATTTCTAGCTCCATCTCATGGGGCAGCCTCATGTGTTCACCTAAGACTTGCCAAGAGCCTACTGTGTTGCTGGCTTATATAGTGCTCACAGCAACCCTAGTGAATGGTATCCAGAAGCACGGAGTTAAAGTAGCACAGCACAGCAGAATGAGAACATGAATCCAGCTCATCTGCCTCTGGCATTCTGTCTGAGACAGGCTGCTAATGCCAACAGCAAGGAAAGGGACAAAAGACTTTCTTGGAGACGGACTGAATCAGTGTGATGTTTTGGTTATGCTGGGACCTCCATTTTTGAGCAAAAGTTCCTAGCCCCAGTTTTGAGATGGGCCGGAGGTCTGCAAAGGGACAGAGTATAAACAGGAGTGGTAGCCTAGGGACTGATAACAGTTAATTATCCATGGAATGTCCCAAGACTGGAGATAGCCTGGAAAGACCCAACCCAGGAGGTAGTCAAAGAAAGGGCTTTGCAAACAGCCAGCTAAGATAACAGAGGAAATCTAAATATCCCCCCAAAAGATGAGCTCATCAGAATTGTATCCATACTAAGACACCAATTGGTGTATAACCTTGTGATTTTTGCCTTTAAAAACCCAGCTTGCAAAGGAACGGGCACCTCCTCCAGCCACTGCCACGCTTGTGTGCCCGACCGAGGTCCTTGTCATGACTTGCGTTTTTCAATAAACCTTGCTTTTGCAGTTTGGAAAGTTCACATCTCTGGTGATCTCTTTGGGGGCCTTGCTACCAGGGCACAACAAAAACACGCCTCTCTTTACAGTTTATTTCTGGCAGAGGACTTCAGTTACTTAGGGGAGGAAGGTTGGGAGTGACTGCCAAGATGCACGTGCCTGTTTAAAAACTTGCTTGTTACATATGTCCTGGAACCTGGGAGTATGATGCTTTACTTGGGAAGTGGATGTTGCAAATGTGAAGCAATTGAGAGGCTCTTGAGTTGGGTTTGTCTTGAATTATCCAGGGTCCTCATTGTGAAGGAGGCAAGTGCAGGGGTGATGGGGGATGTTGAGGGTGTGTTCCAGATATGCTGCGTGGTGTTCTCCAGTAGAATGGTGCCTGGTGCCTCTGCCGGCCGAGCGCGCCCCCAGGCATGGCTATGTGGATCTATGTCCACTCGCTCTCTTAAAAGAGACAACACATGACAGCAGATCCCTTCAACCCCTTCTTCTTCTTCCTTCTTCCCCTTCTTTCTTCCCCCCCCCCCACTCCGTATATCCAAACTCCCTAAATAAACTCTCTGTGTGGCACCTGGCAGTGAGTGTATGAATGTCTCTCCCACTCACAAAAGAAACCTAACAGATGTGATACAAAACAGTGAGGGTCACTTTAAGGGGCTTGGAGTTTAGGTAGACTCTGAAAGCTAAAACAGGATTTCTTGAGCCTCAGAAGGAACTTGCCTCTGTTACTGTGTCCTGAATTGTTTCTTCTCCAAACATGTTGAAGCTCTAAACCACTGTCTCAGATTGGGACTTCGCTTGAAGTTTCCTGTAGAGGTAGGCTCTTTGGGATTGAGGTGGGAGGCAAAAACTTCAATGAACAAATTTGGAACATGAACTCCCACGCTACCCCTAGTCCTGAGTAGTTGAAACCATCTAGGATGTGCTCATATAGTCTACATCTCTAGGGGCCTTCTGCTGTCACTGGAGATGGGGGAAGGGTCGACAACCCAGGTGCAGTGAATCCCTATCCAGAACTGCACAAGTCTATCAGGACTGAGAATGGGGGGGCCTGTCAGAAGGCATCTGTGATGGGGAGGAGCCACACTTAGATCATGTGTTAACAGCGGGAGACTCTGCATAATCCCTTAAGAAGTTGCTGCTCAGCTTCAGGAAGCCATAACAAAATGTCTGTGACAGAGAGGGAGGGGCTGGTAGAATGGCTCAGCAAGAATGAGCATTTTGCCACCAAAACCTGGTGTCCCGGTTCAATGCCTGGAGCTCAGATGGTGGAAGAGAGAACCAATCACTGCAGTAATGTTTTCACATCTACCCTGAAGCCCTTACATGGGCATGAGTCCACATATACACAGAAAATAAAGACACATGTGAAAAGGGTAAAACCTTCCACAGCTGATGGTGTTTGCCACCAAGCACAGTGACCAGAGTTTGATTCCCAGGACCCACGTGGTGGGAGGAGAGAAAAGGCTTCTGAAAGCTGTTCTTTGACTTTCACATACAAGCTATGTGTACACACACACACACACACACACACACACACACACACACACACACAAACACACACGCTTTTGAAACTTTGACTCACTGACTTTACTCTTATCCTGAGGAAGTAGTCCAAAGGCAGGGAAAACCCTGGTAGGAAGATGCCCTTTGTGTGAGGTTGGAAACGTGGAAGCCACCTCATGAAGCACTGGGTGGGGATAGTTAATACACTGCCTCGAGTTGGCTTGTGGTAACACTGCAGATCACTATGCAGACCTTGTGGAGCCACAGAATTGCTTATTAAATTAAATTATTAATTTATTAAATTAAAAAGCACCATTCACATTGCATATAAAGACTTCAACCTAAAAAAAAAAAGACAAATGCAAATCATAGACTAGAAGAAAATAAATAAAAATAAATATAGTTTTTATGTAGGGCAGGAACATTTGGGGTGATTTTCTCCTTTTATTAATAAAAATTATTTATTCTATGTAGGTATGTGTCTGCATGTGGATATGTTTACATGAGTTTAGGTGCCCATGGAAGCAAGAGCTATCTAATCTCCAGTTTCCTGGAACCAGAGTTACAGACAATTGTGACTGACCTGGGTCCTAGAAACCAAAATTACATTCTTTGGAAGAGCAACAAGTGCTCTTAACCACTGAGCATCTCTCCAGTGCCTACCTCTTTATCTTTGATTTTCAAGACAGGGTTTCTCTGTGTAGCCTGTAGCCCTTTTTGGAAGCTCAGATTGTCCTGAAACTCAGAAATTGGCCTGCTTTGCCTCCCAAAGGCATTCACCACCACACTCAGTTTTGTTTTATTTCTTTTAACTATTTTTTATATTGTCTTTATAATATATCTCAGTGATAGGGCTGAGTTCAAAGCAAATAAAAGAGACCAATCTTTAACTTGGATTCCAGTTCTCACGTCAAAGAAGCAGATCATGCTAGGGGTTGCTGGCACAGGCCTTTAATCCCAGCACTTGGTAGGCAGAGGCAGGTGGCAGATCTCTGTGGATTGAAGCCAGCCTGGCTGACAAAGCCAGTTCCAAGACAGACAGGCTTACACAGAGAAGCCCTATCTCAAAAAACAAAACAAAACAATACAACAAAAAAACACCCAAAAAACAACAACAAAAAGTAGAATGTCGGTGCTGTAACATGTGCCTGTCATCCCAGTACTTGGAAGGCTGAGGCATTAGGTTGCTGTTTGTTTAAGGTTAGCTTGGACTACATATAGTGAGACTCTCATATATATATAAAGAAAATGGAAGGTCAGAGAGATGGCTCAATTGGTAAAGTATTTATCTTGCCAGCATAAGGGCAAAAGTTTTATCTTCAAAAACCATTAAAAAAAAAAACTACACATGCTAATCCCAGCTTATTGTATCTTTGGGGTGGCAGAGGTAGATGACTCCTTAAGGCTCGCTGGCAGTCAGCTTGTCATACTTGGCTGAACTCCAGGGCAGTGCAAGACCTTGGAAAAAAAATAGGAGATAGTCCCTGAGGAACGAAAGCATCCACCCAACATTTCCTCTGCCTCCATATGCATGTGAAACGTAGGTAGGAGGCACAAGGGTCTCTGTGCTCGCTCACAGATAAGCCTTAAAGAAACTGGGAGTGTTAAACGGGCAGGGGAATCTCCTCAATGGAAGAAGTTAATACCTGCATTTCACCTAGAAAGCTGGAAGTGGATGTTAGTGATGACCTGGTGACCTTTGCTATCTGTAGAGCCAGACCTCACTGGAATCCCCTGAGGGATTTTGTTTACCGCAGACCCTTCCCTCCTTAGAACTTTATCTTTAGCTCCCAATCAACAGAACCCATCCTTGGAGATGTCATCTGTGCTACATGGCTTGCTGACCTCTATGCTGTCTAGGTCAGAGACCACACCAGATCCCAGGTCTTTAAGCTATAGAACCCATCTTTATGGTCACTCTGAAAGGAATATCTATGTAGCTAATGTATGTAGTTTCTATGTAGTCATGCATTAAGCTTTATTGCTCACCTGGAACTGGAATGATCATTGCCTGAAAACTTTTTTCCACATTGTACTGTGTTTAGATATGCTTACAATAAACCGCCTGGCCCCAGACCTCCAAATTTTGATCCAGCCTGGCTAAGTTGGGCTGAAATGAGTTTTCCTTTTTGCTTCTTCCTAGTTTTTTTTTTTTTTTTTTGCTGCCAGCCATGACACCTACAGGGAACAACCACATACATACATGTATGTTCGCATGCACCCATGCCAAGCATCCACATATCACAAAAGGAGAAAAATAGGTGGTAAGAGGATAGGTAGCATGAAGGTGATTTGTGCAAAAATAGCCTGTTTAGGTAGCAATAAGTTTATGGGTGGTTAGAAAATACTTAGAAGCATGTTGCATTCATTTGTCACGGCTGCCCAAAGCATCATACATGGAGTAGCCTAAGCAAAAGAAGTATTATGCATTGTTGTGAGACAACAAGCCTGGAATCAGGGTGCTGGCAGACTTTTCCCTCTAAAACTTGAAGAATGAACCTGTCTTATGTTGTACCTGTGCTGAGGGACCTCCAAAGACCACTAGGGAGCTGGATTCCAATGGAAACACATGAGGGTCAGTTTATTCTTTTGTTTTTGTTTTTGTTTTTTTTTTTTTTTGTTTTTTTTTTAACTTTATTTATTTATTTATTTATTTGCCTTGGTGTTTGCCTGGAACTGGAACTACAGACAGTTGTTAGCTGCCATGTGGGTGCTGGGAATCGAACCCGGGTCCTCTGGAAGAGCAGATGGTGCTCTTAACCACTGAGCCATCTCTCCAGCCCCCAGTTTATTCTTTTGGATGGGTTTGAACCCAGGCTGAAACCCTAGTTCTGATGCAGTGGAGGAATTCAGTCCCAAACTCAGGGGTGAGAGGGTTTTCAAAGAAAAAATTTGCAAGCGGGGTATTACATGTCTTAGCATTCCAGGATTGGGTAAAGGGATATGGAATACAGTACGTTTTGGAAACCTTTGGTTAAACTTGTGGCTTGAACCCAAGTTTTGAATCTACTGGTTGTCGGGTGTGTTCCTGTAATTTTTCCTAGATTCTTCTTAGACCTGGGCGCTGCCCTCAGGCACTAACTGGTCTTTCCCTGAAATGAAGTTTTATAATGGTAAATCTATGCCTCCACAGCCTAAGCCTCTCTCCTTGGTCAGGCAAGCTGTCTTCTCTCTGAGTGAGAGTCTCACAACCCCCTCCCAGTCTCTGTTAGTTAAAGACACCTGGCAGATGAGATTTGGGCCTCAGTTTAACTGGTTATTTCTGCAGAGACATTATACCTTACAAAGAAGATTACCTCCCAAGGTTCTGGAAGTCAGCACCTTTACATATGAATTGGAGGGGCTACAATTCAAATCATAAGGCATATGTAGTATCTCCTTGTTCACCATTGCTCAGGTAACAACAGTAAGGGGAGAGGTGAGAGGAAAAGTCCCTTTGCCTTAGAAAACCCTAAATAGGGGCTGGAGAGATGGCTCAGCGGTTAAGAGCACTGTCTGCTCTTCCAGAGGACCCAGGTTCGATTCCCAGCACCCACATGGCAGCTAACAACTGTCTGTAGTTCCAGTTCCAGGTAAACACCAAGGCAAATAAATAAGTAAATAAAGTTAAAAAAAAAGAAAACCCTAAATAATTTTATTTACTATTTATTAATAATACTTATTTATTATTAAAATATTAATTTAAATATTTTAACAATATTAATTATTAATATTAATTTAAATAATTCATTTAATAAAATATTAAATAAAATGCTGATTTCCTTGCAAGCATGATTGATGGTTGCCAGGGATCTCCTTCAAACCTTGGTTAAACCTATCATGGTTGATAGAAGTCAACGGGGACTCACCCAGAAAAAGGACTTCTGAGGCTTCTCTCTCCATCTCCAGTTCCAAGCCAGTGGGAGCCATAGGTGTAAACGGCAGAGCTGTGATACTCCAAGAAAAGTAGGAACTGCTGGTTATGATACACCTCCTGATCCTGTGTGCATCTCACAGAAGCCTTTGGAAGAGGTCTGGGATACCAAAGGTCCTAGGGTGGGCACCCTTCCCCTATATCTCCTGCACCTTGGTATCCAGAGTCCACACTGTGGACTGTCCTTCCCTGGGACAGTATTGCAGCAAAGGGCAGACAGTTACAATGACCGGACTGGGCGAGATTAAACAGGTTAGTCCTGTCCCCCATCCATCCCCCTTAGAAGGGATCAGCAGGTACACACAGGTCATGGCTGCCCAGAACAAGGTTACCATGGGACAGTATTGCAGCAAAGGGCAGACAGTTACAATGAGATTAAACAGGTTAGTCCTGTCCCCCATCCATCCCCCTTACAAGGGATCAGCAGGTACACACAGGTCATGGCTGCCCAGAACAAGGTTACCATGTGAGTTGCACATTGGCCCATTGGATTGAAGCAGGACATACTATTGCATTAATTCTATTTGGTATCATTAATAAAAACCTGGAGCCAGATATTGAGAAAAAGCTGAAATATTAGAGAGACAGAGAAACAAACCATAGCCACTTCTCACCTAGCCAACTCCTCAGGCCAAAAAGGGCAGATCCTGTCTCCAGACAGAAGAACATGCAAGAGAGGGGAAGAACTTCTGTCTTCTCTGCCCTAACCTTTCTTTTCCCGCCCAGCTATGGCAATTCTTCCTGGGATTAAAGGCATGGGTCACTACTACCTGACCTTCCTGGCTAGGCTCTGTGGGTGGTTCTGTCCTCTGATATTTCAGGCTATTTTTATTGGATATACAATATATCAATCACCACAGCATACAATGCTGTGTGCCTGATGCTCGGGGCTCCTCTCTGGTGCTCTCTGGATGGTGAACCTTGGTGGCCTCGCCCAGGTTTCAGGCTGAAACAAGGGAGTGAGGGGATTGTTCTAATGTGGATAAGGTGCAGAGGGTGAATTCTCTGAGTCCGCCTGGTCCCTGCGTTCTGTGAGGCTAACTGCCACTCAGTTAGTCCTCAGTTCTTAAAGCCTGCGAGGTCCGGAGGAGAATTGTGAGCACAGCAAAGTTGAAGGATCTGGCTGCAATGCAATTCCAGCCTCCAGGGGGCACCCAAGGACCAGGACCAAGCAAAGCCCAGGAACTAGCTACTTGTAGAGGAGTTAGACTCTCCCCAGGGGAAGGGATCTCAACCCTCAGTCCCCCTCTGCCCATCACTTCAAGGGAGAGATTATGAAGAGGTTTAGTTTTCAAGTGGTTTGTAGATCTAAAGCATGAAAGCTAAAACATCAAGCTTTCCCAGCTCCTGGAGAATTCACCAGAGGAATGCTGTCAATTAGAAAGACAAAGATTCTCTCTCTCTCTCTCTCTCTCTCTCTCTCTCTCTCTCTCTCTCTCTCTCCCTCCTTCCCCCCCCCCCCCCCATACACAAACACATACACAAAGAGCACAAGGACACCATGAACACTGAATTTAAAACTCAGTTGTAGCTTAGTTGGCAGGCTTGATCTGTAGTATCTGTGATGCAGGGATGGAATGGGCCTGTCATCCTGGTACTCAGAAGATGGAGGATCAGAAGTTCAAGGCTGAAGTCAGGCTGGGACACTGAGATTCTGTTAAAACAACAAACCAAAAACAAAAGTGACGAAGGAGGAGGAGAAAAGAAAAGGAAAAAGAGAAAGAAAGTGAAGTTCTTTTGATCAAATGACATAGTTTGGAAAATGAAAGGGGGCTGGAGAGATGGCTCAGCAGGTAGGAAGAGCACTTGTTGCTCATGCTGAGGTCTGGGAGTTTAGTTCTCAGCATCCATATGGTGACTCATAATCACCACAACTCCAATCCCAGGGGATCCGATGACCTCTTCTGATCTCCATAGACACTAAGCACACACTCACAACACACACACACAAAGCATTCCTACAAATAAAACAATACATCTTTAAAAAAAAAAAAAAAAAAAAAAGGAAGAAAGAAAACCAAAAGAGAAGGCAGAGTGGGAGAAGATGCCTAGGACACATAGGAAAGGATTTGTGTATGAAGCATAGCCTCCCGACCCAGGTCTTAGGAAGACCATGAATTAACAGGTAAATTCCCATAGAAGACCAGCAGCAGATGTTCCTGGGCACATCACAAAAGCTTACCACTCGTGACATCTGTGCTTTTTCACTAGTCACAAGGAAGGACCAGTGGACATGCTCCTTGCATAACCAGGAAGACAAAAAGGATGGATACATTAACTACCAACGAAGGTGGAAATTGTCATAGCAACAGGCTGCTGGCCAGCGAGTGCTTCTTGGACAGCCCAGCAGTTCTGCTCAGGGCAAGTGCAATAGACTCACAGTCCAGCCTTTAAATTCACTGTAAAATCCCTGTTCTTGTGTATGTCATATGTTGGATGCTCCCAATTATTTGCAGTAGCAAATGATTACTCTTAGAGTCTGTGGGGTGGAAGGCTCCTGGAGCCTGGCCCTACAACTGAAATGGTTGGGTGGTGGGAAAAGACATTCTCAACTTTGTAGGAATATGGTGATATGTTTAATAAAAAATCAGTCTGGAATATCAGAGAACAGATCCACCTACAGTCAAGCCAGGAGGGTCAGAAAGTGGTAGGTAACTCATGCCTTTAATCCTAGCACCGGAAGTGGTGACCTACTCCTTTAATCCCATAACTCCAGAAACAGAAATCTTTCTGTGTTTCTGTGAGTTCAAGGCTAGCTACCAAATAGTAGCAGCTCACACACACCTTTAATCTTAACTTTAGAATTATGATGAAGAGCTGAACCCAAAGATATTTAAGGAGGCGTAGGCAGAGGGTGTGGTAATTCTGTAGAAGTGACGAGGAGTCAGGCTGAGGAATCTGGAAGATGACTCTTACCTGAGAAGTTGGCTGGGTGAGATTTGATTGTGGTCTGTTTCCTCTCTTTGATATTCCAGCTTTTCCCCAATATCTGGCTCTGAGTTTCATTAAACACAAACTAGTAATTGTGTTTCATAGAAATTGACAAGTTGTTCTTCACAGCATGAGTCTGAGTCCTCTTTCAGGGGATCCGATGTGATGCCTTTTTTTCTGGCCTCTGTGGGTACTCACATGGTACATAGACATACATGCAGACAAACACACACACACACACACACACATATAATACATGTCTTTTTATTTTAAAGAAAGGAAAAGTAGTATAAATTATGAAGAAAGTGACTGATAAATTTGACTTCACAATTTTTTAAACTTCTGTATGGCAAAAGAAACCATACTAGATGCCAAAGGCCAAAGACAAGCTACCCAAGAGGAGTTGTTTTGGGGTTTTTTTGTTTGTTTGCTTGTTTTGTTTTTATGTTTGGTATCACATACACTAGACACAGGATCTGATCCTGCACAGAGAAGGACCTTCAAATCCATAAGAAGAAAAACATCTCAGACCTGCTGCTGAAATCTCTCCATGTAGCAATGCCTGGATAAGGGAGCCTGCCTCTCCTCACTCCTGGTTGTAGGCATGCTTCCAAGACCAGCACCATGTGGACAACACCAAATCCTATTCTGACCTCTTCGGGCCACACTGCAGTGTACACTGAGTCTCTAATTGAACCTGGGAAAACATCTCCTTAGGTAGTCCCATTGGAGACGGTTGGCTGGAGGACCTATGTTCTTAGGTGTTCTCTTTTTAAATGAAACCCCTTCAAGGAAGGTGCTTTGATGGCGAGAGTCTTGCTATGAAGCCCCAGCGCAAATCATACAAGGTTTCATCTGTATTGCGCTCACCTCCCTGACAATCACAGTAGTTTCACTCAAACTCTTGCCCACAAAATAAGAATTTTTTTTTTTTTTTTTTTTTTAAAAATGTTTGATAGGAGCTGATACTGGCCTTGCCAGAGGCTGCAATTTTTGACAGCTTGATTACAATGGTCTCGGTGGATTTTTATCGCTTTACAAACTGCCAAGATGACATACACAAAATGTCATTCCTTTCTTGCTTTCATCTGCACTTCCTGACCACCTTTGGGGGGGTGTCTTGGTTTTGTTCCTGATGTTTTTGGTTGTTGTTTGTCGTGGAAGTTGGCCTTGCCCTTGCTATATAGCTAAGGATGAAAGGACCTAGCTTAAGGTGTAGTAGCCCAGGCTGGCCCCCCCCCAGGTGATCTTCTTCAACATTGTCTGTGTGCATCACTTACAGTCGAGAGGTGAGGCATCTCCTTGATTCTATCAAGCATTTCCATGTCCTTCTCTGTGTTTCTCATGCTCCACAGACCATTTAGGGTACAGAATAAGATGGAAGTTTCTAATTTACTTAACAAAACTACTCACAAAATCCTGAGGGAAACAAAACTTTTTAAAAGAACTACAAACTTGGTTTTGATGTTAAAAAAAGAAAAAAAAGTTATCGAAAGCCCAATTTTGTGCATAAAATGTGGACACGGTCAGCCTGTGAGTGGAGGACTCTTATAAAGAGAAGGAATTTGTTCCTGGTAAGGTCTGCGTGGTAATTTATCAAGACTTCCTGTGGTCAGTATCCACAGGCAACAGATAGTTGTAGTCAGATATACATGATGAAAACATTGGATCCTCACCCAATTGATTTTCCCATTTGCTAATGA
Organism: Sigmodon hispidus; assembly: GCA_004025045.1. Taxonomy (NCBI): domain Eukaryota; kingdom Metazoa; phylum Chordata; class Mammalia; order Rodentia; family Cricetidae; genus Sigmodon; species Sigmodon hispidus. The sequence continues at coordinate 286,820 of PVIH01000373.1, read as the reverse complement.
AAACAAATCCCTCCCTTTTAGGCAAACACCTGGGTAAGAGTTCTAGTTGACCTCGGTGACAGCGGCCTGGCAGTCTTTACTTAAAGCACAAGGATCCCCTTGACCCACCCATCTATTTCTAAACATTTGTTTTAAGGGCAGGAATAAGAAAGCACAGATTAGAACATTATTTACAAATAGTCTAAGCAAAAAAGATAGAACTCTTGTCTTTGAAGCATCTAGAAACTTCCTAGTCACTTTAAAAATTTGACATATTTTAGTAATATATTTTTAAATTGAAATGTTACTTACAAAGTAGAATCAACCATTTTTCTTTTTAAAGTATCTCTTATCTGTGTACCTAAGGACAAGTTAAATTTTGGACAGTATGCAACAGAATGAATGCTGAAAGCTATCTTAGTGTTAGGAATTAGGACCTGTGTTTTGTTTCTTGATGGCTTATTTATTTTATTTTATTTATTTATTTATTTTTTAAAAATTTATTTATTTATTTGCTTGGTGTTTGCCTGGAACTGGGAACTGAAACTACAGATAGTTGTGAGCTGCCATGTGGATGCTGGGAATTGAACTCTGGTCTTCTGGAAGAACAGTCAGTGTTCTTAACTGCTGAGTCATCTCTCCAGCCCCTCTTGTTGACTTATTTACCTGTGTCTTGCTCCATCTGCAGAATAATTCCATAGCAAAAGAAATTTTTGTTTTTTAAAGTGTGTGTGTGTGTGTGTGTGTGTGTGTGTGTGTGTGTGTGTGTGTGTTTGGGAATGTGTGCCGTGGCTTGCATATGGAGATCAGAGAACAATCTTCTGCCTTGCTTAAGGCAGGGTTTTCTGCTGTGTCCGTGCTCAGGTTCCTCTTGTCTCTGTTGGGATTACAGATGGGTATCACTGCATCCAGCTTTACATGGATTTGGGAGATCATGTGTAAGGGTCAAGTTAACCTGTAAATCCCACTTGTCCAGATACTTCCTGAAATTCTGGAAGGAATAAAATTCTGTTTATGGAGGATAATGGACCATTTGTTTTCATTCCCCTAAAAAAGTTTGACTCAGGTCCCAAAGAATCTCAGGACAGATGGCTAAGTGAAGTGCTTATTAACCTATCAAAGCAGATGTTGGCTGCCAGGCTCTCTCAGCAACAGCAGTACCAGCTACAGAGTCCCGGCTCCTGTCGGTGCTTCTCACCCCACCCCATAACCTAAACCTCTTTCGGGCCCTGAGAGTCACATGGACTAGAATGCACATACAGGTTGGGTGTCCAGCCATTCAGTCTTCCTGGGGCTCAGGAAACAGGCAGAAAGCATCACTAGAAAGTTTAAGTGTAGAGGTGGCCCCAGGAGAGCTGGATGGGAAAGCTTGGACAGGAAAGGGCTGTTACCCTGCAGATGGAGTCCCACTTGGGCTTTTGGTACCCAGGTCAAAAATACTCAGCTCCCCAGGCAGTGATGGCGTAAACCTTTAATCCTAGCACCGGAGAGGTAGAGACAGGAGGATCTCTGAGTTTGTGTCCAGCCTGGTCTACAGAGTGAGTTCAGGACTATACAGAAAAACCTTGCTTGGAGGAGGGGTGTGCAGAGAGAGACAAAAAGAGAAAACACTCAGTCATGAGTCCTAAAGCCATCCTCGGTTGAGGCAGCCATACTCTGTAGCTTCACCCCCTGCTAAGCCTAATATCCGGTTGCTTTCCACAGTTGTATAGTAAGGGCGAAGAACAGGTTCATGAGCAAATGGGGCCTCAGGCCTCTGCCATCATGCTTAGAGACACCCAGGCACATGCTGCAGCCCCTCTGTGCCTCCTCGGTCATCCTCTGAGTGAGGAAGACAGGAGCAGAGGTAAGTGAGATGCCAACTCTTCCTGGAGACTCCACACCAGTGTTTCCTTCTCGCCTGACCCACAGGCACTTTTACAATAAAGTGCCTGAGTTCTCCTCCACATTCCTGAACATTCTCCACCCCCACCTCGATTTCCCAATAGCTGACCCAGTTTAGTCAAGAAAAACCAAAATTATTTTTCTTTCTTTTTTTCTTGTTTTTCTGAGACAGGGTTTCTCTATATAACCCTAGCTGTCCTGGAACTCACTCTGCAGACTAGGCTGGCCTCAATCTCACAGAGATCCACCTGCCTCTGCCTCCTGAGTGCTGGGATTAAAGGCATGCACCACCACCACCTGGCAAATTTTCTTTCCTCTGCTTTCATCTTGTTATTTCTTATCTAGGTGGGAAGGAGAAACATTATCTGCTCAGGAACAGGAAACATTCTCCGGTTGGGAACATGTCACCAGGAGAGAAGCCCTGTCTGCTTTTCTGAAAATGAGAAAAAAAAAAAACAATCAAAGCAGGAACTCGGGCTCTGGAATTTTCCAGGGAGTCTCCCCCGAGACCCTCCCCACCAGTCGCTTTCCTAATTGAGCATTTCCCAACAAGAATGTGTGCTGATGGGCTTCGATGAGAAGCAGCTTTCAGTTCCTTCTTGCCACGTCTCTGAATACTTCTGGCCAGAGTTGTTTCCCACTAGTTTTCATGGAGATTTGCATTATGGACCCATAACAGATTCAGACCTATAACATAACAGGCTGCAGTGAGCTGGCGGTAGGGGAGACAGGGTTTGTCATGGGCAAGTTGTCCCGTCCAACATATAACCAAATTCATATGGTGAGGTCCTAAGCTCCAGGACCTCAGATCCCTATTTTAAGGGAAGGTCTTTAGAGAGGTAGTTATGAACAGGTGAGGTCATTGGCGGGCTCTGACTGGGATCAGCAAGCCCCCCTGGGAAGAGCCAAACCTCCTGATACCTTGAGGTCAGGTTTCCAGCATGGAGTGCTGCTTCCTCCCATGCAGGGGCCTGTGGGGTCTGCAATGCAGCCCCAGGGACTGTTGCAGGTCTGTCCGATGCAGAAGGGAAGGAGGAGAAGCTTCCAAGGTACTAATAGTTCAATAAGCGTTCTCTTATCCACTCACCTTCTAGCCTCTTAGGTGACAGAAAATGACATGCTGAGAGGTAGAAAGGTACACTTGGGGCGGAGAGTGGGTGGGTGGGGACAGCCACACACATGCAGTAGTTAGGTCACAGGTCCCTGTACAAAGATGAGTCCCCATGGCCAAAGTGAAAAGACCACTTGTGACATGCCTGAGCATTTATTTCAAGGGCTCTCTCTGCAAATACTGTCCAAGGTCCACAGTCATTACTTGGTAGGTAGAAACGGAGGGGCAGAGAGACACTGGCTTGCCTCCCTGCTGGAAGAGCTGGCATCTCATTTGATTGGCTTGCCTCTCCGCTGGTGAGGTTGGCATCTGATTTGACCCAGGCAGTTTGCTATCATCACTTGTATGGGGCAGCTCTGTATCTGTGTTTGGGGGTGGGGCACACAGGTATGCACATGGAAGTCTCATTGTTCTGGATTGGCTTGATGGCCAGTTGGCCCAAGAGAGTCACTTGTCTCTGCCTTCTCAGCACCAAGGTTACCAGTGGGCACCACTGGGCCTGTCTGTTTTTATTTTCTATCATGGGTTCTGTGGATAGAACCGAGGGCCCCATCCTTGCATGGCACTTGAGCAACTGATCCATCTCCCGTCTCCTTTCATAAACATGGAAGTCCTTAAAGGAAGATGCGAAGATAAAAGTCTGACCACATCGCTCTGTGCCTTGAATGGGATGAGTCTGTGCAGGGTGCAGACACCATCCCTACAACCTGTGCTGAGCATGGGTGCAGACACCATCCTGGCAGCCTGTGTGAGCATGGGTGCAGACACCATCCAGGCAGCCTGTGTGAGCATGGGTGCAGACACCATCCTGACAGCTGTGCTGAGCATGAGTGCAGACACCATCCCTACAACCTGTGCTGAGCATGGGTGCAGACACCATCCTGGCAGCCTGTGTGAGCATGGATGCAGACACCATCCAGGCAGCCTGTGTAAGCATGAGCAGCAGGTGCTCCCTGCTCTTGCTCTCCAGGCATCCCTGCCTATCTCCTGCCCCAACAGTAGGGGTGACCAGAAAGCAAGTCTGTCTAGCCTCTTGCCAGCATGTTGGGGAATGTCCTGTATGGTGTGTGGCTAGGCTGAAAGTGTGGCCGGGGTGGGTTCAAGAAGAGGGATCATTTCCAGGCTGCTTCTCTCAGGGACTTTCTATCTCTAACATGCTTGGATAGACAGAGTAAGGTTGACAACCTATAGCCTGACTGGGCTTGGTTCATAGGAATCTGCTTTTCTGAACAGCTTTGAAAAGGCCATGCTATGCGCATAGAGGTGAACCGCAGGGAAAAGCATCTTAGGGCTGGAGAGAGGGCTCAGTTAAATACTCTTACTGCTGTAGCAGAGAACCCAGGTTCTGTTCCCAGCACCCACATGATAGTTCACAACCATCTGTAACTCCCAAGGGTTCTGACATCTACTTCTGACCTCCAATTGCTTCAGACATGCACATGGTACACATTCATATGTGCAGGAAAAGTACTTATACACATAGAAAATTTGAAATCTCTTTAGAAATGGGTTTTACGGCCTCCCCGTGCTCAGTGGCCAGTCTTTCCTCAGACATCACTCTTCCTGCCTGGCCCTCTGACTGGCTGCTTGGTCTTAGATCAAACACCATCACTGGGACAAGGCAGAGGGCTTACATACTCCAAGTCACCCCATGGCTACCAGAGCTCAAGGACACACAGTGAAAACAGCCAGTTCGCCTTGGACTATATCGCCCTTTACCAGGAAATGACATCTAGCAACTGGGATGCTGATAGCGGGATGCAAACCTAAGTGTGTTGTTCTGTCTTCTGGGAGGCCTATTACGTGGCTTTCCTGCCCAGCATCATGTGGTCTGGAGACAGGGACTGTGTGCGCAAACAAACATAACATAGAGGTCACCTTGTTTATAAAACCTGCCCTTTTCAATGAACTCCATGTTCTGTGAAACACAGCCCCACGTATGTCATTTAAGGAACTGAATTGCCTTTCATCATCTGGAGTTAATCTGATGGAGAGATCTTCCAGTCAGACCACTGAGGGTGTCTCCTCTCTTCCGCTCCCAGTCCCTGTGGGCCATTTTGCACATGTCTAATTACGTGCTCGAGATGAGTTCCTAGAAGAGAAATCACTGAGAACAAACACTCAAGACTTTGGTCCTCACTTCGGACTTGTCTTCAGGAGGACGCTACTGATGTTCTTTTTGATGAATGGATCAAGGTCCGCTCCCAGCGGACCAGGCTTCCCTAGAAGGCCGATATTGAGGGGGTCTTGGGCTCACCGCTTACCTGTCTTTTCCCTGCTTATCTGAGCACATTTGGATGGCCTTGCTTTGAAGATGACCTCAGTCTCCAGCCTTCTTGGTTTACTGGAAACCCTGTGAGCTCCTTAATATGAGAAGCTCAGGGAACAACACACTGGGTCAGCTCTATTTCCCAAGCTGAGCTCCTCCTCAGTTTTCTTGCTGATTTTGGATTCTGTGACTCATGAAAGTCTTGTTATTTTTCCCCTCCTTGTGGATTTCCTTGTCTAAGATCTGGAAGGCAGGCTGGTCTCCAGTTCAGGTCACAAATGAGACCAATTTCATTTTCCTTTGGTCCTCATTCTCTTCCTCCTCCTCCTTCTCACTTAGTTTTAAAACAACAACAACAACAACAAAAATAAAAATCATGGTGTCTCTATGTAGCCCAGGCTGGCCCCAAACCCAAAGCAATTCCCCTACTTCAGTCCCTAAAAGCGCTTCAGTTCTAGGCACACACTGCCATAGCCCAATCTTATTTTTTCAAATTAATACCTTCACCATTGTTTTCAGCTTCCCAGGGACCAAAGGGACAGTGCTGAGTAGAAGAGGAAGCCACATCCCTGGCACATCTTGGCTGCCACTTATTCTGTGTATTGGGGATTTCTTTTTTTTTTTTAAAACACACTTTTATTTATTTATTTATTTGCCTTGGTGTTTTGCCTGGAACTGGAACTACAGACAGTTGTTAGCTGCCATGTGGGTGCTGGGAATTGAACCCGGGTCCTCTGGAAGAGCAGACGGTGCTCTTAACCACTGAGCCATCTCTCCAGCCCCTTGGGGATTTCTTAAGCAAGGAAGTATGGTCAAAGGGCCCTTGGTTCTGGCTCTGGTAGGTATTCTTGATAATCTTGAATGTATGATTATTTCCAAAGACTGAAAGCTGGGACAGTGCCAGGTGGTGGTGGCCCATCTTTAATCCCAGCACTCGAGAGGCAGAGACAGGTGGATCTTTATGAGTTTGAGGCCAGCATGGTTTACAGAGTGAGTTTCAGGACAGCTAGAGCTACACAGAGAAACCCTGTCTTGAAAAACAAAACAAAACAAAAAAATCGATCAATCAATCAGGGACTGTAACAGAGGCCAAAGGCATCAGAATCCCCTGGAATCCCTGAGCACACACAGGGGACCTTTGACTGAGTATCATCTGGTCAGAGGCCTGCAGAGGTGGCTTGTTTTTTCTTCCACGTTTTACCTCCCTGTATAGGTTATTGCTACCCAGAATTTAGAACACTTCCCAAGTTTAAGAATACTCTTTTAATCACAAACTATGCATTCACAAACACATCTATGCAGTCTTGCTTGGAGCTCAGAAAGTCCACCATAATGAGGAATACACTGGAGATCTGGCACTTAGAACTCTATCAGAGGTAAGTAGAAGCACGCCCCTGCGCCCTTGCTAGAGGCCTCCAGCTAGAGCAAGTTCAGCTTAATGCAGAGCCGCTGGAAGCCCTGTGTTAACTAGGTTAGAGCAGGATGCAGTTTGGGGACTGCCTTACTATCAGTCCCTGATGCTATTGCTGGGCCAGGCCCATGATGCCCAGGCTCTCCATCTCCTGGGATACCTATACAATGCCCTCTGTGTTCTTGCTCCTCCAGACCACCAGTGCAGTCATGATCAGCGTGACTGTGATGGGGAACATGATGAAAGGGCAGAGGACACTGTTGGGAGGGTCTCGCAGCGCTCTGCCAGAGATGGGGCATTTGCTGAAGTAGCGATTGTGGACGGCGACGAAGAATTTGTCCACGTCTGGGTTGGGCCAGAAACAGCCAATCTTGTCTGCCACGTGCTTGGTGCAGTAAGTGAGTTCCCCATAGCTCCTGTGGGTACAAAAAGAGGTTATCAGGGACAGCTGGGATTCAGCTTTGTCTAGCAATCCTTTCTCTCTTCCCAAAAGCCTGGGTCCTAAGGCAAAGACCCAGCACGTGAGGATCCTAGATAGTTCATGGTCAATCCCAAATGTCCTTTACTAGGCTGTAAGCCTAGCTATTAGAAGGTGAGGTGTGGTGATATATTGTGTATCAAATAAAGATTGCCTAAGATCAGAGGACAGAGCCAGCCACAGAATTAGCCATAGAGGTCAGGCAGTGGTGGCATTCACCTTTAATCTTATCACTCAGGAGGCAGAGACAGAGATCTATCTGGAGCTCTGTGAGTTCAAGGCCAGCCTGGACTACACGAGATTGATCCAGTCCAAAAGAGAAACAGAGCTAAGCAGTGGTGGCTCACACCTTTAATCCCAGCATGTGTGTGCAATCCCATGCCTCTGTTCCCAGAAGCACAAATGCCTTTAATCCCAGCACTAGGAAGTTTGAGAAACAAAAAAAAAGTGATGATGGGAGGAGATGCCATCCTTCCATCTTATATTTCCCAGGTTTGCCTTCTTCCATTTCAGCCTCGTGTTCCCTACACTTCCTCTATTCAGTCTGAGCATTCGAGGAGACAGGATCCACCCCTTTCGGCCTGAGAAACTGGCGGGGTGAGAAGAGGGTGTGGCTTGTTCTTTGGTCTCTCTGATCTTTCATCATTTGCTCCAATATCTGGCTTTGGGTTTTTATTATAAGACCAATTAGGATTCGTGCAACAGTGAGGTGACCGGTACCTGCTAGAGCCTTAGACCAAGAGACAGGACAAAGCTGACAGGCCTTGCATCTATTCAAGCTCCTGTTGTGAGCCTAGCAAAGGTCCCACTAAGCTGGCCACCTACATGACTCAGCGACAGTAGGTCATCAGTAGGGAAGAAGAGGCTGTGAGCAAGGATTGAGGGAGAGCTGCTGGCCGAGGCAAAGTCCTCTGACTTCCTTCATAGTTATTTATTTAGTGAATGTGTGAGCAAGAGACCATGTGTGTGTGGTAAACAGATGCCAGAGGATGTAGGAATTTGTTCTCTCTTCACAAGGTGGGTTCTGGGGATTGAAGGAGGCCTTAGGGATTTACTTCTGCCACAGATCCTGGAGCCCTGAGTATCTTAGGACTCCCTATCACCACAGTACAGGGGACAAGGCTCCCTAGGAGGAGTCAGTGATGGCTGGTTCTGAAGAGCTCGTGGCCATGGACTCTCATTAACTGAAGCAGACAAACCATTCCCAGGCTAATCCTGCCCTCGGCCTTCTCCCGAGTCACCTTTCAGGCTAGAACATGGGAATCAAATATCCTCTTGAAGCGGAAAGTAAAAGGCATGGGCCCAATCTGCCTTCCCAACTCACTCCCCCCAGACCTCTTCTGGATAAATGACTTAACAATAAAGGTCTTTACTAGGGTTTGGGGGCAGTGGATGTCCCAAGGAACTGATGGCCTTATGGATCTTTGTAAACATACCCATGACAATGGCTGCATTTGCCATCATCCCTTGTGTGCCCATGTGACTCTGAGACTCAAGAGTTTACAAAAGAGGAATTGGAGCTGTATGGGAACTAAGGGCATGAGTGCCACTAGCTGACCAAAGGGTTGTCATTTCTCCACTCTTGACAGCTGCCTTTGGGGCCTAGATCTGGCTGAATGGTGGACCTTCCTTGTCTGGGTCCAAATCTCACTTGCTGGGGGGAATTTGGAAGCCACAATAGGCCACAGACATAAGTCTAGCTCTTAATGAGATCCAGTCCCATAGATGTTCTCAAGCTCCTTCTTTCTGCTGCTGGCATCCACAGCACAGGTGTGGCAACTGGCAAGCTGGAATAGGTGCCCATCAGCACTGTCATTAAATTTCAGATGTGCATTTTTAGGGAAACTGCGCAGAGCAAGCAGGCCTGAGAATTACCTGTAATGTGGGTACATGTGGCTGAGCATGCGTCATGAGACCAGAGGCAGGGATGAGTCCCATGTGATACTACATGGTGCCCCCTAAATACAATTGTCTCTCACAGAGCACACTTGCCTGAGGAGACCAAAGGCTCCAACATCCATGAGACACTTTTCCCCAAACATGAGCAAATAAAAATGGCATCACCAGATTGTGAATCACCGGCAGTGAAGACCTATTAGTCACTCCCCACGAGACAACAAAGAAGAAAATGAGATGAGTTGGAGCTGAGGAGGTGACTTAGGAGGTAAAGCCCTGCTGTGAAAGCATCAGGACACGTGTTTGAATCCCCAGTACTCATGTAAAAGCAGCAGTGTGTGCCTGTAATCAAGCACTGCAATTGTGAGGAAGTGGATAGACAGGCAGATCCCGGAGGCCCAGTGGGAAAGCCAATGTAGCTGAATCCAGAATCTCCAGGTACAGTGAGTGATCTTGTCCCGAGAAATGAAGTGAAAAAAAAAATATATATATATATATATATACATCTCGAGACTTTTGAATTAATCATAACTAATAAGGATTGTGGCTTAGGAAATACATATGTTCTAATAGAAAATAAAGGGAAGATATATAGTTAAGATTATATTTGTAGGGGCTGGAGAGATGGCTCAGCGGTTAAGAGCACCCTCTGCTCTTCCAGAGGACCCGGGTTCGATTCCCAGCACCCACATGGCAGCTAACAACTGTCTGTAGTTCCAGTTCCAGGCAAACACCAAGGCAAATAAATAAATAAATAATAAATAAAGTTTAAAAAAAATATTATATTTGTAAAAGTCTTAAATTTAATGTCTACAAAAGAAAATCTATTTAATGTTTGAAAATATTTTTTCTACATGATTAATCTGAGTTCATGTTAAAAAAACACAAATAAAGGATCATAAGTAAATAATAAACAAAAGAGAAAGGAATGGAGAATGAGAGAGAAAAACACTTGATTTTGACCTCTGTCCTACACGTGTGTACACATGCACATATCAAACACACAAACACACTCACACATTCACTGTCTCTCAGATATACACACACACTCATATACACATACTCTCTCTCACACACACAGAAGAGAGAGAGAGAGAGAGACTGTAAGGTGACCCGCTGCTGTTTCCAGTTACGGTGTGCCAGCGCCACAATCCTCACCAAACAACTACAAAACCTCACACTTGCTGGGGTCCATCACAGCTGGGCTGTCGAGCTCCAAGTCACCTAAAATCATGAGCGAGCACAAAACTGTGGCCAAGCAGAGGCAGAAAAGACTACTCAGAGAAAGTAGAGGTCTTGCTCCATGTAGCAAGCTGACAGCACCCAAACTGGGACCTGTGTAGAATTGCTGGGGCCTGAAACTCTGGCAGGCCTGCCCGCTCACCAGCTTCCCATGAGAAAGTTTCCACTGGATGCCCATGATAAGGGAGGGGAGCACAGGGAACAGGCACAGCACACCATACAAGCAGCAGCAGCTGCTTCCCTCCTGTTGTGGGTCCAGCACCCTGCAGGATATCCAGTAGAGGATTTTTCTACTATGAGGGTGATCAGGAAACTCTGTAGAGCTCTGTCATCCACCCTACTCCAGTCTCCTGGCCCCAGACAGCAGGCAGAGCACAGTTATGTAGATGCAATGGCTGAGGGCACAGGCTCATCTAAAGTGATGATGGCAGATGTTGACAGAGTCCTCTCTCATTCCCTAGTGGCTCTGACAGTAGCGATCTGTGCTGTGGACAGCTGGGGAGCTTCACAGGGTGACACAGGCAGCCAGGTGTTGTGTAGTAATTTCCTCTAAAGCCAAAAGCTCACTGAGTCACTGGAAGTTCAAGGTGGGAGATAGTTCAGGCTCGGTACTGATAGCTCGGTAGTTAAGAGCACTTGATGCTCTTGCAGAGGACCCAGGTTCACTTCTCAGTATCCATATGGTGGTGGTTCATCACTGACTGTAACTAGTTTCAGAGGATCTGATGTTCTCTTATGACCGTCATGGGAACTGCATGCACGTGGTATACTGACAAACAAGTAGGCAAAACACCCATACACATAAAATAAATAACATCTAAAAAAAAGCAAAAAAAAAAAAATTGTCTAGAGCCATGTGGATCTCTGTAAGTTCAAGGCCAGCTTGGTCTCCAATGCAAATTCAAAGCCACAAAGCAAGACTCAAAAAAAAAAGAAAAGACTCAGGAAGTTCCTGAAGCTGATCAGATGCACTAAGCCCCTCTTTCTCCAATCTTATATAAACTATAATGCCTGCTGAGGAGACTCAACCAGGCTTATATCAGCCAAACTTCCTAGAAGACAGTCTCTGAGCTGCCCAGTGGGCTCTTGAGTCATGCAGTGGGCTCTAAAGTCCCAGCCTTCATGAGCCATCACCTATGTTGAGGTGGGCTTTTGGTAATATGGCTGCTTTTGAGTCATCCATGCTCTTGAAGTAGACCTCACCTATATCCCTGTATGTAACTCCAATAGCTTAGGCTTGTCTCCAGCCAGCTTTTACAATTTAAATTAACCCATTTCTCTTAATCTATGTGCTGCCCTGAGGCTCATTTACTTCCTCTATGAACTTCCCATGTTGTTTCTTCTAAGTTTAGATCTAGACTACCCAGACTCTACTCTTCTTCTTAGCATTATCTCAGCCCCGAAGATCCTGCCTAGCTATCAGCTGATCAGCTTTTTATTAACAATGAAAGCAACACATTTTCATAGTGTGCAAAGGAATTATTTTACAGAAACGACTAACAAATATTCAGAGACTATCAAACACATATCAAAACTTGAATGCCTGAGAAAGAATCTCAGGCGTAAGACACACAGAGAAATAGAATATAACTAATGCTGATTTCCCTCCAGGGACAGGCAAGACAAGAGACCCCCTGGGATGAGGAAGTCACACTGATGGCATCCCAGAAGTCAATACCCAACAAATAATCCTTCAAATATTGAAATAAAATAAGAATTTTTTTAAAGGAAAAAAAACAACGAAAGCAGCCAAGAGAGTTGGCTGACCTGTGTATGCCTCAAGGAAGGTTAAAGAAAGTTCTTCAATTAAAAGATAAACCAAGGAAGATGTTAACTCCATACAAAAAAAAAAGTGAAAAGCCCAAAAATGGTGGCAAAGAAATAAAAAACAAATCTTTTCTTAATTGAATCTAGAAAGTGTGTAAGTGGAGCAAAGGCCTGAAGAGACCCTCTGGGCAGGTGTGAGGCTTTGCCAAATCCCCGAGTGTCATGTGGCCTCTAAATCAATACTCCAGCATGTCACCCCCTTCTCCCTGCAGCTGTCTCTGTCCAGGGAATCTCCCAGCTCACATAAGAGGCCATGTGGATGAGACATGGGGAGGAAGAGAGTAACCTATCTCTACTGGCCACTGGCCCTGGGGTGTATGATCTAAACATGATTCAGTTAGAGAACACACATGGGAAAAGCCATAGGAAGTGGGGACAGCCTGGATCTCATCACAAAAGACTTCAAATACAGCAAGTATTAAAAATGCCCTGTTTAAAGTTAAAGGCCACATTTGGAGCTGATGGTCAGCTGGGCACTAATGGTATAGATTGTCCTTGTCTACAACCAAACCCAGAGATGGTTTTGGTGACAAATCCCCTGGAACAATGTCCTCGATAGCCTGGGAATATCTCTGGCAGGAGATGCCTTCTCTTCTTCAGTTGATTGGGAGCAGTTAGGGGTCCCTGACTCTGGAAACCAGGCCACCACAGACTGCACACTAGGGCTGCGTGAGGCTGAGTGTGTGGCTCTGCTATTCTTGGACCTGGACTCTATCCCTGATATATTAGCCTTCTAGATTGAAGCCACCTATGTCTAAAAATAACTGTGGTGTGGGGATGGCTGCCTGATGTGTCTCATTTGTTTATGCAGAAATGACATCTGAGGCTTTCTGTATCTATTGTGCGTGTTCTATCAGTGAGATGAGATAAAAGAATTCCCCTTGGAGGCGGACATGCCTTTGCTAAAAGAACACAGAGATAACTAGAGGACTCAAAATAGTTATGAAGCATGCTCTGGCTTTAACTCCCTCATTTTCAGTTCTCATGTAACTGAGTAATTATCCTTTTTTGGCTAGGACTTGCTATTCTGGGCCCATAAGCAAACTTTGCTTGGAATGTTCCTGAACACAACAGAGAGAGTTTTCCAAACTTCTGGGTCTCAAGCCATGGCTTTGGGCCTCATGGCTCATGGCTTCTGACTTGCTGCCCACTGCTGCACACAGTGGGTCTGCTCCTCTGGGGACACCTTAAGGTTGTAGTTGTTACCCTTCTGGCCCCAACTGTCTTTAATATCAAGTATCTGAGCCTGTGTCCTGCCACCCACCGCCCGGGTTTGTGTGCCAGCTTTACTCTTAGCGACCCTAAGGACTTCATCTCACATGTTCAAGGCTTGGTAGCCTCATCTTAAAATGAAGAACAGTCCCCTCCCCAGGTGACTGGACAGATCTAATTACATATGGTAAAGGGCCTGACAGAATGGGTACCTCAGAGCCACAAGTTTTTTTCCTTGCCCCTTCCCTGGCAACCACCAGTTGTAAGGCTCACTGTGCATGCTTCGTGTCCTATAAACTCTTGACAAAGCTGACTGATCACAAAGTGTCTAACGCCTCAGAAACTCCAAGGAGAGACTCTTGGGATTTGGTTCACTGTCTTGGCACTAGCCTTTGACGTTTTCCCTGGGGATAGTCACAGCCTGGAGGTTCTAGCAGCTTCTAATACTGTTGGGGCAGAGTGCTATGCTATCCGCCCCCAGTTGACCCACTTGGGGCTAGCCTCAAGAGCCTGGCAAGATGCCAACTATCATGGGTTGATGGGGGAGGGTGTGAGAGTCTGAAATCATGCAGACAGGGAGGCCCACGGCTGTCTGACTACACATTCCTTCTGCAAATAGAAATGATTAATAAGCATATCAGAAGTACTCAGACTCACTTATGCAGAAACACAAGAAGGCAGGTGTGGAGGGACATCTGTAATCTCAGCACTCAATAGACCAAGGAAGAAGGATCACAAATTTTACCCTACACTACGTAAGAATAACCTACCTTTAAAAAAATGTCATAAGGCATGGGTTCCAGCCTTAATATTGCATAAAGTGATCCTTGTAGTACACGCCTGTAATCTAGAACTTGGGAAGTACAGGTAGGAGGATTAGGAGTTCAAGGTCATCCTTGGCTACATAGTGAGTTTGAGGCTATCCTGGGCTACATGAGAATCTATCTCTTAACCACTGAGCCATCTCTCCATCCCCGAGAATCTATCTCAAAACAAAACAAAATGTATGAGATGTGGACAAAGCAATATGAGGAGGTATACAACTGGTCAAGATCATGAAAAGCAGAAACTGGGCCTCTATTATGAAGATGATTTTCAGGAGGAGTTCTGGGCTTGCCATCAGGTACATCTTTACAGGAAGATGCTAAACAGAGAAAGTGAATTGGTCCACATGGCAGCCTAAAGCCTTCAGTTCTGGTAGAGCCTCCCTGTAGGAAAGCCAACCTTCTAGGGATCCTCCCAATGAAGGGACAGGAGACTGTGGTTTTCTGCAGTTAGTATACATTATTTTCATGGTTTCACAGAAGTTTATTTTAGGAAGAAAGCTGCATCTGAGGCCACTGCATTTCTAACCAGTGCCTCATTTCTGAGACAGTAGGAGGTGGGTGGTGGCATAGCACATGAGACAGCCTCCTTCCTGCTTCCCCAAAGTGGGATGCCTCAGTGGCCTCCTGGGCATTGTGGGGACTAGTGTTGCCTGGGATAGGGCAGGGCAGGGCACTGTAGGTAGGGCATGGGCTGTGGGGTCCCCTTCTCCACAGATTCCTTCCATTTTCTCTGTCCTCTCCTGAGAGACCCTCGAACAGGAGTTCCTTCCCAGTGCCTTTTGTCTCCCAAGTTAAGGCGTGTGGATCCTGGGCTGCCATAACCTAAGACCTTCACTCACAACTGGGTTTTGATTCACTTTGGACATCTCAGCTCTCATTTTCCACGCAAATTGCTTTGACCTAGCCAGAAAAATCCTAATCTTAGCCTGTTCAGAACAGTTCCCTTAAAAGCAGAGGAGAAGAAAAGCAGAAGACGAGGCATGGGGGAGGCTGCAGGGTACCACATTGCAGAGCAAAGTAGACCCAGGCAGAGAACCAGGGTCTGCAAATCGCAGTGTGTGTGTGTGTGTGTGTGTGTGTGTGTGTGTGTGTAGGTTGCAGTCTGACAGACGACATCTGTACATTTCCCCATCTTTATAGAGGAGGGGCCTTAGTATGGCCCCACAGTTTAGCTCAAAAGGAGTGTAAAATGAATACAAAACAAATGACCTTGTGATTCTATGACAATCAACAATCTTGACAAAAGTTCCCAGATCCATATTAGGCAGCAGAGAAAAAGCCAATGAATTCCCGAAGTAAAAGTCAGCACAATATTTCTTGGCTCCAGTATTAAAAACTAGGGGCTGGAGAGATGGCTCAGAGGTTAAGAGCGCTGACTGTTCTTCTAGAGAAGCTGAATTCAATTCCCAGCAACCACATGGTGGCTTACAAACATCTATGGTGACATCTGGTTCCCTCTTCTGTACACTGTATACATAATAAATCTTAAAAAAAGAAACCAAAGTGTTGGTGAGTTTGGTGGTGTATACCTTTAATCCCAGCCCTGGGGAGGCAGAGGCAAGTAGATCTCTGTGAGTTCAAGCATCCTAGTCAACAGAGTGAGTTTCAGGACAGAATAGTCAGGGCTGTTACACAGAGAAACTCTGACTCAAAAACAAACACACAAAATACAAACAAACAAGAAAGTAAAATGCTACCAAGAAAAGGATAATTTTAAAGAATGCAATCTCTGGAACTAAAAGGTGCCAAATAGTTTGAGGATCACCCAAGTTCTAGGGTCACCCAAGAGTTAAAACATTCAATTATAGGTAGCTATGAAAATACAACAGCACTTGATGCGTGTAAAAGTTAATGAAATCAGCTCCAAAATAAATCCTGAGAAAAATAGATAGTTGCAAATTATTATTGTGATAATGAATACAAAATTAAATAAAAAAGCCAAATGACACACCACCCCTGTAACCTAGTACTCTGAAGGCTGAGGCAGAAGGATCCCTAGGATGAAGGCCAGCCTTGGCTACCTAGTGAGCTCATATATACATATATGTATATAGATGTATGTATATGGAGACCTTGTATTAAAGGAAATCACCAAGTGAGCATCCAAATCAAGACTTTTAAAAAGGGCCTGTGAGATGGTGGGGACAGTCCCATGCTGTGCAAGCCTGGCAATCTAGGTTCAATTCCTAGAACCCTCGTAAAGATCTCTACATGTGTGGCCTGACACTATACTCCTCCCTCCCCTAGCAAACATACACCTGTGTGTGTGTGTGTATTTAGAATCATTCATTTAAAAACATTGATGGCCATTTCAAACTAACTTAGTGGTGCATTAAAAACAGTAACAAGAATAAGAAAATTAAAAAGCTGACTCTTTAGAATAGCATGGTGGCTTTAGTCCCGGCACTGGGGAGGCAGGGGCAGGCGCATCTCTGAGTTCAAGTCCAGTCTGATTTATACAGTGAGTTTCTAGACATCCTGGGCTACATAGAGAAAAACCTGTCTAGAAAAACAAAACAAAAAGCTACAACAAAACAGGCATGATTCTGAAGAGTCTAATCTGGGGGGTGCGGGAGCATAAAGCATCAACTATAAAACCAGCAAGAAAATTAGAGAAAGTACCAGGTAAACGTGTAAATGATGTACAGTGTGCTGGGCATGATGGAGCACACATTCAATCTCAGTGCTCTAGATTCTGGGAGATGGGTCTCTGTAAGTTTGAAGCCAGTCTGGTCTATATATCATTAAACCTTGTCTCAAAAAATAAACAAATAACAAGAAAAAGACAAGAAAGAGTGAGAGAAAAGTGTCCATGAGCTTCATCAAACTTTATATCTACTGTCATTAAAAAATCACACTTTAACATGTCCAGGGGGATAAATACCATTTGTGATGTTGAGAAGCTTTTGATAAAACTCGTTTCTTCTTATTATTTTGAGACACAGTCTTTTTATGTAGTCTGAGCTAGTGTCAAACTCATGACCCTCCTGCATGGCTGTGCACACCATCCCCGCCAACACTCATTTCTGAGGCCACCTCTCTCCGTGAAGAGGCTCTTTCCTTCAGCCATCACCTGCTTCCTCGTGGTGTCTGGAAGCATGCCATCAGTCAGGAAGAAGCTGATGCTTTTGAAGCACTTAGGCCCAGCCACCTTCTAGATGGTGGTTTCTGTCTTTGATGGCAGAGTGTCTGCCCAAGAATCCAAAAATAGCCAGCAAGAACTTTCTGCAGTAGACAGAAGCTGCTTCCCCGATTGCAGAAAGTCCCTATGCCCTTAGTTCAGCTTGGTCAGGAATGGAGCAAATAGCCGGAGCTACCTGAGCAGCCAGTGTGCACAGGTCTCCACCCCAATGCAGGAGAAACAGCCCAGCCAGTTCACTGGTAATGTTGAAACAAGCCAGCGACTTCCCAGTGTTGTAGGAGGCAGCAAACAACAAGAGCTTTTTCTCCCCCTAGACACTGGGCAGATGTATAAGAAGTCTTGCTAATTGTAGGGCTAAAATACTTCAACACTTTCCTAGGTTTGGGAAACATGTGCTGGGTTGGGATCTGAGCCGCTGTGTCTTTCTGAGATTCACACGGAACGGCTGGGGTGTGTAGTGGGTATAGGAACAAGATAGACACTCTGCAAGTGATCCCTTTTTGTGTCGGGCTACTCAGAGGAGAGCTGAATATTAAGAGGTCACTGTGCTTTTGCCAGCCTGAGCATTCCACTAACCACGTGGCTGGCTAATAAATATTTTAAGATGATGTTGCCCAGAGCTGCATAAAAGACATCTGACATTGGAGCAAAGCCATTTCCCAGGAAATTCAAGGCATTTGCCAGCATGGGTCAGGCTGCCAAAACCTGGGAGTCAGTAAACAGCAACATTACAGGCCTAGAGCAGAACCTCTACATCTGAAGTCACTTGCCTCACACATGAGTACACGTCACTCACTGACTACTGCTGGCATCTCTTCTTTCGAGAAATCGAGAGAAGGGACAATGCATGGGAGAAGGAACTCTGGGAGGGTTCCAGTGGCAAGAGGGAGACACCCTGCTGGGTCATGGGTGTCCCACACAAGCTCTGTAAGCACATAGAGACCCAGTGAACAATGATGAGAATGGTGTCTGAGATTCCAGTGCCCACTAGAGGGCACCATTCTGGTCTTCATGTCTGGGCAGAGGAACCCAGGAGAAGTCTGGAATTTCTGTGTGAGCACCTGGTCTGCAGGGGTGAGTCTCCAACTCACCAACCTATTAGAAATGCAGCCCGCACTCTGCACACTCAGAGCTGGGAACATTTCTTTGCTTTCAGGAGAAGGAAGATCTGAGGACAGAGAGAAAGTGGGGGACACCAGGGGCATGTTTCTCAGTGGAACAATTTGACCCAACCCTTCTATCTGCCAGCTCTGCCCACGGGCCACATTGTTTGGAGAAGGTTGCCCCTCTTCTCCACAGGGCCTTGGGCATGCTCAGTTAACAGAGTTTTCTGCCTTCCACCTCTACAAGTGATGTCATCTGTGTGACTACTGAGCTGCATGCTCATCTGGGATAATGACCCCAGGGCTAAGTGGGAGGGTCACTGAGCAGGGCCTGTGAGGGCCCCCACTGTCCCCATAAAGAGAAGTGCCCAGCCAAAAGGAATGTAGTCCAGAGATCCTGCATTTTGCTCTGAACATTTCTGGGGAATGAGACACAGGTTTTGAGAGAGGGTAGTATGGTGCTATTACACACCTACTCCAAACCCAGGCCTGGGGATCCTCAGCACTTACTCCTCCATATCCTGACAGGCTTCCTCAGCAAGGTCCAGCCTGGAGAGAATCAGGTCTAGGAGGAAAGGATAGGAGGGGCTGTGCAAGCTCCAAGACAACAGGGATGTGGAGCATGGTAGATGCCAGGACCCAGGAGCGCTGCTGAGGCCCAGGCAGGCCAGGTCAGTCTCCACCACTTGGGACTGGTGGACACCTCACGATAACTAAGGCATATGAAATGGGGCTCACTTAGGCCGGAGTTACGTCTCTGATACCCTTGTGACTGGCTTGTCCATACATGAGATTCCTGAGATGGCTAAGGCTTGCCTTTCAGAGGGCAGGGAACCATGGTACCTGCTATCATGGTGAGCTCACTCCTCACCCAGTCTTGTGACAGTAGGTATATATGTTCCCTCTGTAGACTAGGGTGCTTGCTGAAGAGACCTATAGAGAGATCACAGAGGGCTAGTGCAGAACCTTCTTTTACCCATGTGGCTGCTTCCTCTGTCCCCGAGAAACCTCTTCTGCCCTGGCATCTTGTCCCCCTGCCCTTCTTTCTCTATCAATTCCTACTCCTAAGGCCCCATTCCAGGGAGGAGTCCGGGCGCCTCTGCCCAGGCTCAGAGCAAGAGAAGTTTCTAAATGCATCACTGGCCTCACATGCAGCTGGCTCTGGCACAGATGCAGCCTATAGCTGCCAAGCCAACTCCCCATGGAGAGGCCCCACCAGGAGGGTGGGCACAATGCCACCTCTGAGAACAGGCCTGGTCAGGAACCAGCTCCCGGGGCTGTGAGATGAAGCAGTGTTAAAATTCAGCCAGCGTCCAAGGCAAAGTTGCAGACTTCTTTGCCAGTACTGGCATCAGGGTCTGGATAGGGGGCTGTTCTATGCCATATGGGGGCTGAGGACACAGGGCACAGTGGCTGACTACTGAGTTCCTGGGACTGGGTACATGTGCCTCCCCTGTGGCCTGAGTAAAATCTACTAGATGCTCCTGGGACCCCTCGTCACAGGGACCCTCTGTCTAGATAAGAGAAGTTGACTTTGAGTCCAGCTGAGTGGGGGGAGGGCGCAGGGACTGTACTCAGGCAGAGTGAAGACCAACAACTCCCACACTCTTGGATACATGCATGTGTCCAAGCCTGGGATTAGGCGTGACAGCCGGGATGCTATATTTGGATGCTGCCATCCAGGGCTGTTGTCCTTATGAGGCACGCAATGGTGGCTGGAAGGAGGGGGGTAGTCTCTTCCAGTCTACTCTCTATCCCAGCTTCCAGGCAGCCATCCAAAGCTTGGCTCATCCCATTCCTTTCTTCTCAAGAAACCGTGCAGTCGGTGGCTATCGGCAGGGCTTTCTGAATGTGTCTTTGACTGCCATTCCTGCTGAACCTCTGCACCAGACAACCCAACACACATGTCACCAACTTGCATGTCCCCTGTGCCAATTCTGAACCTCCTGTTTTAACCCAACCTCTTTCAGGGATTAGAGGAATCCTAAGGAAGGAGGAAAAGGGAAGGATCTGGAACATTCTACTATAGTGCCCACTCTCAATGTGACTTTGAGACAGCAAAGCCTCGATGTTTTTAACTTTAAATGGGCCATGGGGTCACTGGTTGCCGGCAGCTTGTACCAACAACCTCCACTTAGGGTCCCTGCTTCCTGGGTACCCATCTCCAGTTGTATGCTACTTGTGATACACCCTTCCACCTCTTGCTAACTCTGAGTTCCTGAGACACGCCAGCATGTGAGACCATTTGTCCCAGGAGTCTGTATAGAATCTGGCACTGTGCTGACTGCCACAGATGTGAGAAGAGTGTGCAAGATACCGGACTCAGTTCAAAGGACATAGAGAAGGGATTTGCTGGGGCCCTGCTCCAAGGACATAAACCCAGCCAGGGAGCCGAGCTATCCTAGTGAAATAGGATGTGCAGCAAGAGGTGTCAGAGCCTAACGTAACAACTGAGACACTGAGGCAGACAGGAGTACTCCCTGTCCCTGCAGTGACTAGCTGGATGGAGGGACAAGATCTGGGGACGTGAGACAGGGAAGCAGTTGTCCCAGAAAGAAACAGGAAGGGACTTGAGGTTAAAGCCCCTAGAAGAAGGGACATTGACTGTGGTTTCTCTGTGGCCTTTCATTTCCTGTCTTGACCTTGATCCAGACAAGAGGCTGGCCCAGCTTGGTGGGGTGGGCTGTATGCTGGCTAGGAGTGATGGGGTTTATCTCCACCTGCTCTTGGGTTAGATCCCAAGGAAGTATATGGGTTCTTCTAAGGTTGAGGAGTATGAGATATGGCTCCGGGGGGGGGGGGTCCGCAAAGAAGGGTCTGCCCTGCTTAGGCCTTGTGGCCAGCATCATTGGCTATGTGCCTGCCACATCCCCAGCAAATATCTGCTGAGCTGACTCATCTAATGCTAAAGCCCGCTCAGGTACCCAGACTCTTACCTAACTTGTCAGCAGATATCCGCTCCACACAGGGTGATGGCCACACTGCACCTGACATCACAGTTCCTGCGCATGTCTCTCTTCAGCCTTTGAATATGCTAGATACAGAGGGGAGCTCAAACCCATCCTGGAGGTAAACCTGGGTCATAGGAGAGCTGCAGTGTACCAAGAGCAGCAGACCCACCTGCCTTGGGGGACTTGCTCCCACCTAGGACCAGCTGGGGAGGGGGACTCGTGTGTCTGTGTTGCTTATCAGCCACATCCCCTGATTCCTTATCCACAGGTGTCCTCTATATAGGTACCAGGCTCTGCATGCCCTTCTTGCCTGGCCATGCCTCCAGGGAGGGGTGTGTTAAAATGCTGCACCCTTGGGCCCTGGAGTCATGAAGACCAGGCAGAGCTTCCACCCTGTCAATGCTCTAGGTGGCCATCCCTTGCTCCACCATGACAGCAAGGTGGAAATTGGGTCTCCGGGGATTAATTGTCCTCAGGTCTGGGGAGTAGCAAAGGTCAGCTCATGGCACTATGGTGTCAACTGACAGCCATTGCAACATCCAACCAGGAAACACTTGCTTAAAAATGAAAGGCCAGAAATAAAACTAGATTATCTGGAGGAGTACAACCAGAGAGGGGATGCAGCAGTTCAGAGGGGGAAGAATATAAGATATGGCCAAAGACTTTGTCTCTGAAAAGGACCAAGGAGGGGAAGAGACTGTTGGAGGAGAACGTCTATCCTTTAGGGACCAGAGCTAGAAGCTGCTACACCAGCTGATGTCCCAGTAGTTGAAGGGATCTAAGGTTTCACAGACACTTTAA
This sequence comes from Sigmodon hispidus, assembly GCA_004025045.1. Classification (NCBI taxonomy): domain Eukaryota; kingdom Metazoa; phylum Chordata; class Mammalia; order Rodentia; family Cricetidae; genus Sigmodon; species Sigmodon hispidus. The sequence goes on along the minus strand of PVIH01000373.1, from coordinate 264,687 downwards.
GCTGAAAGTTCGACTTCCAGACATATTCAATCAATCAACCAATCAATCAACCGTAATCTCTCTGCTTTCTCTGCTAACATAGACAATGGGACCCTGTGGGAACACTTCAGAGAATTTACAGGCTTGCTACCCTGCCAGGCTCTCACTCGAGCTCAGAGGCAGCAGGAAACACCTGAGGCAATCTGAATTCTGTGAATGTCTTAAGCACACAGCTCATTTCTAGGAGCTACTTCACATGACAGCCTGAGTTTAAAGGCTCTGCATGAGAGGAAATGATGGTGTTAAAAATAAGGAGACATGTGGAAATTAACAAGCCATTTGCAAAGGGAACAAAAACCAGAACAAAGCCTGGCTTGCCGGGATGAAATGCAACTCAACGGTGTGACCGTCAGAGATAGACGTGGTAAAAAAAAAACCAGACAGAGGTCACAGAGTGAGGGGCAGGTTTGAGAACACGTAACTGCAGTCAGTGAGAAGTGAGAGGTGTGTGTGTGTGTGTGTGTGTGTGTGTGTGTGTGTGTGTGTGTGAAAGACAGAGGTGGAAGGAGGGGGAGGGGGAGGGGGTTAGAACTCAGAGATTACTGCTCTTTCATGGTGAGGGACCCAACTTGTGTGGATTGCCAAGAAAGAAAATAAGCAATGCGTACGACTTTGTATGTCTCACACGTCATGGCTGGTTGGGTGAAAAAATAGCTTGCCAATATTACAGTCTCACTTTCAAAAAAGAGAAAACACAGTATCTCAACAATGGGAGGGGACCATAGAAAGAAGGAAAAAACTAAGAAGACAAAAGGCAGAGGGCCTGAGAGAACACAGCACAAGTTCCACGTCAGTGCCTTTGCAAAGAGGCTTATTGCCACCCACATGGAGAAAGCCTGCACACAGGAGCATGGAGGCAGAGGAGAGAGTGAGTAGACCATAAGTAGTGGAAATGTGGGGATGTCCCTGTCAGTGGGACACTAAGCGTCATCCACAGCTAAGTGATGCTGTGATAAGGAGAGCTAAGAGGAGGCCTTGACAGGTCACATTGGCATGCCCATACAAATGCCTGATAAGAAAATAACAGAGACTTTAAAAAAAAAAGTGTTAGATCCGAGGACTCTAATATCCACTATCCAGGGCACAGGAATCAACACTCACTCTTGGCCTGGGGATTAAGAGAAAGCAGACTTCAGAGCTGAGTGTTTCTTGGGTTCACAGATCTTCAGGTAGGAGGTCACAGAGACTTTCAAGAGAAATGCAAATGCTCAACTCATCGGCTCTGTCTCCTCTTTCTGCTTCAGAAGAAATTAAGAACAGAGTGTGGGCTGGGATGTGGCTCAGAGGTAGAGTGCTTGCCCAGTGTGAGGCAGGCCCTGGGTTCAATGAAGAGAATTGGGCAGGAGAGTATAAAAACCCCTGAGTCTGTGAGGATTAAGATGCATTTGTCACCTATATTCCCAGCACTCCAGAGGCAGAGGCCAGCCTGGTCTACAGAGGGAGTTCCAGGACAGCCTGGGCTATTACACAGAGAAACCCTGTCTCAAAAAGCCAGACCACCCCCCTGCCAAAAAAAAAAAAAAAAAAAAAAAAAAAAAAAAAAAAAAAAAAAAAAAAAAAAAAAAAAAAAAAAAAAAAAAAAAAAAAAAAAGCCAGGAAGACCACAACCAAAGTAAAGGACAGACAAGAAGATTCATAGAGAAAATATGACAAACTACAACATATTAATATCCATAGAAAAGAGGCCAGGGCTGTACTCTTTTTACCCACGCTCCCAAAACCAAAGTAAAGGACAGACAAGAAGATTCATAGAGAAAATATGACAAACTACAACATATTAATATCCATAGAAAAGAGGCCGGGGCTGCACTCTTTTTACCCATGCTCCCAAAACCCCAACTCAGACCACCTAATCAATCAAAACAAAAGGAAGAAAAAAAAGAACAGAAAAATATCACAGCTTTAATTGCCTTTACTAGTATTTAAAAGTAAAAAAATATATATAACCTTGTGTGTAGGGACTAAATCTTAGGACAAAAAAAAAAAAAACCTCACATCTTTTAAAAGTATGTGTGTGATAACCTGTGTGTCTACATGTGTGTACACATGTGTCTGCACAGCGTGGAGGCCATATGTAGATGCCCTACCCTTTCTTGCTTGGGTTCCTCCTTAATTTGTTTTTAAAACATTTTTATTTATTTATTTAATTTTTTGCCTGGAACTGAAACTACAGACAGTTGTGAGCTGCCATGTGGGTGCTGGGAATCGAACCTGGGTCCTCTGGAAGGGGAGACGGTGCTCTTAACCACTGAGCCATCTCTCCAGCCCCGGGTTCCTCCTTAATTTTTGAGACAGGCTCTTTCACTGAAACTGAAGCTAGAGGTCTCAGCTAGAGTGGTGGACCAGTGAGCCCGGGCATCTTCCCATCTCAGACTCTTCCAGCACTGGGGGTACAGGCACACTTGGCCACACCCAGCTCTTCCGTGGGTGCAGAGGAAAATAAAAATAAAAAACACAATTTAGTGACACCGTTCTCTGAAGCACAGCTGGTCTTTTAGATTATCCCATTCAGCTCTGAAAGAATGGATCTCCTCATTTCTTTAAAAAAAAATTTATCTTTATTTTATTTTTTTAAATATTTATTTTTATTTTACGTGAGTTGGTATTTTGCCTGCATGTATAACTGTATAAGGGTATCAGATCTTGGAATTACAGACAGTTGTTACTGCCATATGGATGCTGGGAATCGAACTCAGGTACTCTGAAAGAACAGTTAGTGCTCTTAACCATCTCTCCAGCCCCTAAATTTTTTTTTTATATAAAAATATTTTTATATGGGTGAACAGGGGGATACATGGAAAAAAGACCTTTTGCTTTTGTAATAAAAAATTATTTTATGTGTATAGGTGGTTTGCTTTCATGTATGTATGTGTATCACGTGCGTGTCTGCTGCCAGTGGAGGTCAGAAGATGGCATTGGACCCCTGCAAGTGGAGTTGTGGATGGTTATGAGCTGCCATGTGGGTGCTGAGAAGCAAACTCGGGTCATCCAGAGCGCCCCTCCTCATTTCCTTTTGATGGCGGAAGTGGCAATTAAACAAGACTAGAGAAAGAATCTGATAAAATAAAAACGGAGGCCTGAGAATGTAGGAGATTAAACATTCCAAGGGCTGCTGTGTGTCTTGGTGGATTGAATCTGAGGAAGCTGACTGAGTAAACACGGATGGAACAGAAACGTCAAACACCAGCCAAATGGAAGATTGGTGGTTTGATGATGGACTTCTGCATGTTTCCACACATTCAATCAAGTTCTTCCCTACCATCAACTGGCAGGTCAGCTGTGCCTACCCCCTCAGGCAAATGTGTTCTTGATCCAAAGGAAATAAGAGGGAGAAACCCAGGAGATGCATGCCCATGGAGCCCCTGTTGGCTTACCACTTCAAGAGGGGAGAAAACTGAAGGAAAAATGGCTCAGTAGATAGTGTTTAAATCTCTGAAGTTCCTTAAAGGAAGGGGAGCTTCAAAATATACCCAGGGAAGGCTGCCCTTGTGTGGTGCCGCCCTGGGAGCTTCCCACAGAGGCTTGATAAAGTCCCTTCCTATGTCTCCCTGAGAAAGCCCCACGAACTGAGTGAGTAATGACTGAGATCGTCATTTGGGGAGATTCTAACTTCTGGCTTAAGTAAAGGGAACCATGTGGAAGGGACACTGGCTACCACCTCCACCCACACAGCTATTCCCAACAAGACCCAAGATGTGACAAGATACAGATATGGTATCAGGAGCATGTGTTCATCTTGTCCACCACGGGAGCCTCAGAAGGCAGCCAGGGAGGAGGCTCACTGAAGCCCAGGGTGAGCACCTGCCTGTTTTAGTCTGCACAGCCTGGATAGCTCTGGAGCTTTCTGGATGTGGGCCAGGAAACAATGTGTCCAGGGAAATAGTAGCAAGTTACATCACTGGATACATTCCACCTGCTTGCCTTCCGCATGGTGAGAACTACTTAGTGGTGTCCCAAGTCTCAACTTTTAACTTTTGGACACAGAGTCTGACTGCATCCTACATCTCAGATTTTAGAACAACACAGATGGAAATGACAGCCCAGAGTGCCTGGTGCTACAGCCCACACTAATGGCCATTAGCCCCTCTCTGAGAGCGGAGGAAGTAACTGGGGTTCCCCTCTCTGTCTTCCCAGTCCAGAAGACTGACTCTCCATCCTCTCTGGAGATCTTCGCTGAACTCACTTGGGGCAGGTATATGATGTTTAGTGAGGTGATCTCAACTGAAAGGCTACTGCAGCCCAGGAGGGCTTCCTGTCACTCTCAAAATAAAGCCAATTCCTTTATCATGGAGCACCAGGACAGGAGCAGCTGCTGGAACGGTAGAGACAGTTCTGAGCCATAATAGCTGACATCAGCTTGGACTGTGGTCTCCTGCAACTTCTCATCTATACTTACTGCCTGGCTGCAGGGTTGGATCTGGTACATGGTGCAGATGGTGATCCTCTGCTCCCTTGCTGCCTCCTTTGTGACCCTTAACCTGGATGCAGAAAGCCCCTGGCTATACCTTCCTTCTTCCTCCAGCAAGCCCCATCTCTAAAGCATAGGTCTGTTGTCCAGAACTGGATCTGGACTGCAGGTCTGGGTGGGCAGTGTACTAGTGTTTTATGCCATGTAACACATCATTAGCTATTTCTACAGCTCCAACTGGTTGTCAGCTTTGGGGCAGGTAAGGTTTTTCTCTACCTTTACTCTGCCAAAGGAAAACCCAGAGCCTGAAAGACAGTATAATGGTGGACAGGGAGTAGCCTTGGCCTAGGCAGCGCCTACTTTAGATCCTGCAACACCTCAGGGTAACCATCCATTGGTTCTGCTGAGCCAGGAACCCTTCTATGACACCCACAATTTCTCACCATTACCTGTGAGGTTATCAGCCTCATAGCCACCAGGTTCAGCACAAATGTGACCTTAGCACTCACTGGCACATGTCAGGTTCCAGAGTGGATACCTCTGTGGGTACATCCCCATGGTAACTGAGATAGCCCCAGGGTAGCAGGATGGGAAGGATGCAGGCCAGTGGGTAGCCTCCTGTGCTAGGCTTCTGGCAACATAGCTGCTTATGGCAAGCCATGGAGCACATGAGGAAACTTCCTCCCACTACTCTGTGTTACAACAGGCACGTATAGCATGAGCCTGGAGAAGCTCATATGGCTGCCTACTGCTTGATTGACATTTCGGAACCTTTGGAAGTCTAAGAAGAAGACTCCCTCTCAGTTCCTGTTGGAATTCAAAACATAACTCCTCCAGCCCGCTGGGAGCTGAGTTTCCTGCCTCAACTCTTGCCCTGAACGCACAATGGAGGCTGTGTGCTCCAGCAAAGCAGGGTAGGCAGCAGGCCCAAGCAGGACACACTGGTCACTGCACCCTGCCTAAATCAGAGATCTAAAACTGGTGATGTCGATATCACGTTTCCTACTCAGAGCACAGGATTCTGGGTAGAAATGCACGGCAAGTCTCAAACATCTGTCCTTCTATTAACTCATAGCACGGCCACCTTACTCCTGGGGACCCTGTTCCAATTCTGTTCTAGCTCCTGAAACCGCACCTGGCCAATGGCAATTAGCCTGGCCCCGCTGGGAGTTCTGACATTAAGCTCCATTTAAGAAAGATTCCCACCCTGACCCTCTCTCTCTTTTCAGTCTTCCTTCCCCTCACCCTGCTAGGGGGTGTGCTCCTCAACCCTGTCCCCTCCCTTTTCCTCCTCCTCTTCCTCCTCCTTCCTCTCTCTCTCTCTTTCTCTCTCTCTCTCTCTTTTCTTCTTCCCATAACAATAAACTCCCCCCACATGGACCCAGTCAAAGTGTCTCCTTCCAGCCTGCCTTCCATCACACCCACATGGGGCAGGAGGCCCCCGTCCATCATCATCCACTGCCATACAGGGTATATATGTTATCATAGTGTAACAGACCCAGGTAACCCTACTCATAACTCCACAGGTTCTAGGCCAGCTGGAGGGTCTTTATGACTCAGACTGTGGTCGGTGAGTTAGAACTACACCTCTGGAAAGCTGCCTTGAGTCCTCAGCTTCAGACTCTGTCAGGTCCTTGGAGAACTGGGCCCCTGGAATCAGAACAATGTAAGCTAGCATGAGTGGGAGCAGATACGGCCTGTGTTTACAAATTCTAATGGCTTCCACAGAGAGCAGGCACCTTGTCAACAATGAAGGTAACAATGCTCTGGGGTGCCATTGAGTGCTGCATCAACCTTAGCAGGTGATGGCCCTGTCTAGATTGCTGTCTGTCTTTAGTATCTTTCTCTTCCTAAGGTGACAGACATATCACAGCCTGAAGCTCTTCAGGAAGGGAAGGGCGTCAGTACTTCCTCTCAGCCCTTTCGTCAGCCTGACACAAACTACGTCATCTGGAAAGACATAGCCACAAAGGAGAAGATGCTCCCATTAAATTGGCCTATGAGCAAGCCTGCAGGGGGAATTTTCCTGATTAGTGACTGATACGGGGCCTAGGCCACTGTGGGCAGTGTCAGCCTGGGCGGGTGGTTCTGGAGGTGTGAGAAAGCGAGAGAACAAGCCACTCCTTCATGGTCCCTGCTTCAGTTCCTGCCTTGCCTGAGTTGCTGGCCTGACTTCCCTGGATGATGGACTATAAACTGTAAGCTGAAATAAACTCCTCTCCTCTCTTTATTGGTCATGCTCTTTATTATGGCAATAGAAAGAAAAACACAGAAAATAGCCACTTAGTATTTCTCATGGGGTGAGAAACCAGCAAGTTCCTTTGAAAAAGTGATGACATAAATACCATACAGTCCAGTAATTCTATTTCTGGTTTGTCTAGAAATGATGTTCCGGATGGAGAGATGGCTCAGCGGTTAAGAGCACTGACTGTTCTTCCAGAGGACCTGAGTTAGATTCCCAGCATCCACATGGCAGCTAACAACTGTCTGTAATTCTGTCTGTAATTCCAAGATCTGACACCCTTACACAGTTATACATGCAGGCAAAACACCAATTCACATAAAATAAAAATATATATAGAAATGATGTTCCACTAAATAGGCATCTGGGCTCACACCAGTCGAGACACAGAACCTAAGCATCCTTCTTCTTTGGACCACTGAGTACATACAAAGTGATACAGACACATGACTGGACACCATTCAGCCATCAGGAAGAACTAAATGCCTACATTTTTGACAGGGATGAAACTAAATCTTTAAGTATGGAATGCCAGGCAGAGTTAGACAAAAACACGATCTCATTCACACATAGGATCTCACACACTGGCCAAAGACAGATGAGGATGGGGGGGGGCACATGGTCAAATGGTGGGCAGACAGGGCAGGGAGGAATGGAGAGAGATTGGGGCTAAGTAACAGATAGAAGCAAGGAATGCTGGCCTGTGGCTGCACAGTGGGTTGGCTAGAGAGAGCAGTAATTATAGTACTGTTTAAAGAGAGGGAGGAAGGAACCCGGGGGTGGTGGCAGTGGCGGTGGCACACGCCTTTAATTTCAGCACTCAGAGGCAGAGGCAGGTGGATCTCTAAGTTCGAGGCCAGCCTGGTCTACAGAGAGCGTTCCAGGAACTTTCTCTCTAGCAGGACATGAAGAGCTTCTCTGTTTTCATAACTGCCTAGTATTCCACTGTGTGGTTTTTCAACTGTCTCCCTGTAGGGAGTCAGCACTTCTTCACTCAAACAACATTCAGACAGGCTGTCTGTGCCTTCCCACCATTCCCACTGTTGGGTAGCTTCCTAGGCTCACAAGGTCAGAAGGTGGTGTCATGAGCACTTCCATTTCTACTGGGTGTACCCCCATTTGCAGTACCAGGGGCACCTGGGTCCCCAAGATGTTACCAGACTGTACCATCATCCTTTTAAAACTATTGATTTCTGGGAAATAAGGCTTCTGGTTAGGAGTCTACACATTGTTGACATGTTTCAAGAGTCGTATGTGTGTGTGTGTGTGTGTGTGACAGATAGAGAGAGAGAGAGAGAGAGAGAGAGAGAGAGAGAGAGAGAGAGAGAGAGAAAGACTTGATTGTCCAGCTTTTTTAAAAATTGTGTTCTAGTGCTTTCTGGGGAGATCTCTGAATACTAAGGAGATGTCACACATGTCTCCCTGATCTCCCCCAGTTGTCAATCATCTTTTGACATACTTTTTGTTGACGTACATTTTAGGGGGAAGGAAAAGTTCCAGAAAATACTGCTAAGTAAACAAGTGCTCCAAAGTGTAAGGGGAGCTGTTATATGCTGTCTCTTATGTAAGAATGAAGATATAAGAAAAATATATACATCTGCTCATTTGTGCAAAAGAAACACAGGAAGGAGGCAGGCAGTGGTGGTCCACTCCTTTAATTCCAGCACTGGGGAAGCAGAGGCAGGTAGATCTCTGAGTTCAAGGCCAGGTAGTCTTCAGCTCCAGAACATCCAGGACTACACAGAGAAACCCTGTCTTGAGAAACACAGGAAGGGGCTGGAGAGATGGCTCAGAGGTTAAGAGCACTGATTGTTCTTCCAGAGGTCCTGAGTTCAATTCCCAGAAACCACATGGTGGCTCATAACCATCTATAATGAGATCTGGTGCTGTCTCTGACATGTAGACAGAACACTGTGTACGTCATAAATAAATACATCTTTAAACCAAACAAAGAAGAAAAACACGGGAAGGAAATAGGAGAGAAAGGGTAATAAGACATTCGACATAGGAAGTGGGTGGGAATGGAGAATTAGGAAAGGGTGGAGGGTGAGAGCTCTTACTTCACCCAGTTTGTCCTAGGCCAGGCCTAGGATCCATTCATTAAAATCAGTCACCAGTCTGGGTGCTGTTGGGGGAGTCTGGGGTGTATGCTTAGCGCTCACAATCCAGTGAGTAATCCTGGTGATGTGTGCTGGCCTTACCTGGTCCATGGGAAGAAATTTACTTCAAGGCTTAGAGTCCACATATCTGCAAGCCCTATTGGATACATTCTCAGCCTGCTGCCTGCCCTGTGTATTTTGCCAAATTGTAACCATGCAGGCCAATTCTTTATGGATGTGAGTGTGTGTATGCATGCATTTATGTGTGTGTGTGTGTGTGTGTGTGTGTGTTTGTGTGTATGACACATATGTATGGGTATCCAGGGAGACCAGAAAAAGATGTCACATCCCTGAATCTGGGATTACAGGTGATGATAAGTTACCCAATGTGGTGAACTGACTTGGGACCTTTGAAGAGCAACCACTGAGCCCTCTCCAGACCTCCAATTCTTTTTTTTTTTAATTATGATTTTTGTTTTGGTGTCTGTGTGTCTGTGTATATATTGACAGAGGCCTGAGCAGACAGCTGTCCTTGTCCCCACCTATTCCTTTGAGATAAGGTCTCTCATTGAGCCTGAGTCTCTTATTGTTTTTTCCACCAGCAAAGCCAGCAACCAGCAACCAGCAAGTCCCAGCAATCCTCCTGTCTCTGTTTCCCCCCAGTGCTGTAGTTACAGGTGTGTACAGCTCTCTCTCTCTCTCTCTCTCTCTCTCTCTCTCTCTGTGTGTGTGTGTGTGTGTGTGTGTGTGTGTGTGTGTGTGTGTTATGTTTCAGAGAGGTCCTGAAGATCTAAAATTAAGTCCTTCTACTTACACGAGTGTTCCTAACCACTGGACCATCTCCCCAGTCCAATAGGCCAGTTCTTAAAGTTCTTGCAAAGAGGAGCTAACTATGATTTTTTTTTCCTAACTTCGTGCAGTCACACTGGTTCCATCTAAAACTGTGTCTGCATATGTACATACTTGCGTCCATACACACATGCATGCATGTGCACAATCTGGGGTTGTATATGTGTGGTCTCTAGTACACATATCTGGGTTCCTAAATTTCATACCCTCATAGAAACAATGAAGGTTCCTTGAAGAGATGGCTCATTCCTAGCCTGGGCTTTAAAAGATAGACCTGGGAAGGCAAGGAAGTGCTCAGACAAGGACCAGTGTTTGCAAAGAGCAAAAGTCAATTTGAAAGACCTTCAGTGCAAGAGCCTGCATCAATTTATGGAGCCCTGGATTGACCCTGTGCATCTGAGTATTCTGGAATGATCTCTCTACATTATAGACATCAGGCTCCTGTCTTCAGTTCCACCTGCAGTTTAACCCCCCCTTCTCCATGGAATGCAACAGGCTCCCAGGGCCCAGCGATGAGGGCAGGAACCATGACTAGAGCCATCACCATGTACACCATAGACCTGGAGTTTGCAGGCTCAAGATGCTCCATTGAGCTGTGGTGATGTGGCCTCTTCCAGACGCACCACCCCGAAGCTCTGACCATGGTCACTTCTCCTTGGCCTGGTATTAATCATTCCTACTTTTATATCTATAGCCTACATCTCTGCTTCTTCAGAACATTCTTATGCCACCCTGCCCACGTCTCTGTCATCCCTACCAGGCTTCCCCCATGTCAGTCTGCACGTATGAGCAATCAGTGATCTATGTGGGGCAGGCAATGAGCACTTTCCCTCAGGGCTCTACTGTGTCTTCCCTGGATCATAATAAATGCAACTTTCATTTAAATACAAACTGCTCAGCTAAGGCAGGAAACCAATTAGCCCTAAGAACAGGCTGTTCTGATTTTAACAACCTGTCTCTTCTCCTTTTCCAACTCCTGATTCATTCCCCAGTGTAGAAGAGGAAGCTAGATGTCTCCAATCAGTCCAGTAGGGCAGAGTAATAAGACAATAGATAGAGACCCTGAGTGGCCCCACTGCACCTTGTGGGGCTTGCCTGGGGGCCTCTGGATACCTGTGTCTACAGGGATATAGGTCTGGAGACAAAGGGCCTGAGTGTATATAGTCCATCTGAGCTGGGAACAGCTCTCTATCCTGGGCTTGAACAGAGGAGACAGAGCTCTGGGACATAATTCAAACCTTATTTTTGCACCATGAATTCAGACATCTCATGCTAGAATGATCGGTTTTAACCTTCAACTTGACACAACCTAAAATCACCTAGAAACAAAGTCTTAACTGAGATCAGGTTGTCCAGATCAGGTTGGCATGTGTGTTTAAGATTATCTGGATTATCAATTGCTACAAGAAGATCTAGCCCACTGTGGGTGGTATCATTCCCCAGGTAGGAGATCCTGAACTATATAAGAGTGGGGAAATCAAGTTGGGCACAAGGAAGCAATCGAGCATGCGTGCATGTGTTCATTTCTGTCTGCTCTGACTATGGATATGATGTGACCAAGATGTAAAGTTCTTGCTTTAACATCCTACAGTGATAACCTTGGACTGTAAGACAAAAAAGCCCCTTGCTCCCTTAAATTGCTTTTTGTGGGGTTATTTTTAATCACAGCAACAACAGAGAACTAATTTTTCCATTTTTTACTCAAGGTAAAGACTGCCTCCAACAAGTATGCACGGGCCCCAGCAGAGTCTCCCAGGTAAGAAAGCAAAGGCTCTGTCCCCAGAGAAGAGGGAAAGGTCACTGCCCTTCCCCCGTAAGAGAACAGGAACCTCTGTAAGGCAGGGAGAGCCTGAGGGGTGAAATAATGCTGGACCCAGGCTCTTGAGGGAAAGTGGGTCCCACCCCATGAACCTGTGCTCCATACCCCAAGCTCTCCAGCCTTCCTCTACCAGGGAGGATCTAGAACTCACACCAGGGCCTTATCATTCCACAAAGCATGTCTGGCCTTCAGCAGGAGCCCATTCAAGGCCTGTGCCTCTGGAGACATTACTGAGCATGTTCTTTGTGAATAATACTGGCTCCCCCTTTGCCCTGTAGAGATCTTCCCAAGGGAAACTTTGTATGCCTCTCTTCCTCTGCACTCCGGACCTCCCAGGACCCCCTCTCTTTTCTCTCCAGCACTGTTACAGGGCCAGATTGCACACCTATTCTGTATTGTGCTTGGTGATGGAGGACAACCCTGTTCTGTGGAATGGCCTCAGTCAGCTTCAGAATCAGACACCAGGCAGCCTATCACAGCTGGATCACAAATCTCTTCCTTGTGCTACCAGAGAAAAGGCTAGACATGTCTGATCGCTTTCTATGATTGTAGCTAACCAGATTGTATGGTTTGGAGGCCACAGAGCTGGTTTCCTGTGAGCTCGGCTACAGACAGCCACTCTGCAGGGTGGTGGTAACTGCTGTCTAGCTAGCTTCCCAGGAACCTGGGGGGCTTCTGCTGACAACACTGACTTCCAGTGACCCGTAGATGTCAAGGGTCTGGATCTGGGAAGGAGGCTTGATGTCTCTTGAGTCTGTCTCCTTTGCTGCCTCAAGCTCTGGGTCAAATTCCACTTATAGCTCTATCTGTGGTCAGAATATGGATCATTAGAAAAGCGTTTTGTCCAGGCCGTAGTATAAATGAACTTGACTTAGATTTGCCTGGATGCTGATTTTCCTTTTGAGGCTAAAGACACCTACCAGCTATTCTGACTAGAAACTTTAAAGAAGGAAGAGGAGGAGGAAGAGGAAGAAAAGGAAGAGGAAGAGGAGGGTGAGGAAGAAGAGAAGAGGAGGAAGAAGAGGAGGTGGCTGTGGCTGCGGTGATGGTGGTAGCAGCAGTAGGGATCTCTGAGTTTCTAGAAGAATGTTTCCAGTTCTCAGAGAAGACTTGAGCACCTCTGCCTCTTTCTCTTTGTTGACATTCCTGCCCCGACTCCCTGCACCGGAGAAGCTAACTCCTTTCTTCTGTTCTATGGCTGTGAGTCAACGGCTGTCTCCACCACAAGTGCTCATCTCTTGAACACTTGTCTGAGGGCAGAGCTTCTAGACCTAGGTTCTGGCACACACACACACACACACACACACACACACACACACACACACACTCACTGAATTACCACTGGAGTCCCAGGATACTCCCAACCCCACACAATGAGGTAAAAATAAAGCCTAGAAAATGCATCACGGATACACCAAGCTTTGACTCTTGCTCTTGTTGGTGGGAAGGCCCCACCAGGGAAAACCCCCAAGCCTGCTGTAGGGTTCCTGGGGACTGAAAAGTGGTAAGCAAACACTGTGGTCAGAAAAGGGACATCTGGGATAAAAAGCTGAGTCTGACAGGGGAAAGGTTCAATGGGTGCCACTCTTGGTGGGGCTATGGACCACACCTTCAGTGACAGCTTGCTCCTGCAGTTCTGAATCCTGAACAGGATGGGCTGAGCAGAGAGATGGGGAAGACAGCTCTGGCTTAACAACAGGATGGAAAGAGCCAGAAGGAGATCCTTGGAGGCCTGGCTTCTGTCAAGACTGTCAGTCACTCAGGGTTCTGGCATTGAATGGGGCTCAGCTGTCCCCAGGTGCCTCATTTGGTTGTTACGGGTATCTGAGCTCTCTATCTCCTGTTCCCTTGGTACCCATGGCATCTGGATAGGCATTGAGGGCCCAGCTCTTCCCACCCTCATGCTCATGTCCACCCCAAATGACTGGTATTCCCTTGGTCCTCAATTGTACTCTTTTAGACTCTGGATTTCCCCCAGATCAATGTCCTGATGCCCCAATATAAAGCAGAAGGCATGCCTTCCAGATTCCTCCACTCCTAACAGGACTCACCCTATGGTCTTTCCCCAGTCACACCACAGAGTCTTCCCGATGGCCTCCATTTCCTCCTTGAATGGGGTGAAGCACAGGTCCTGGATGAGACTGCCGTAGTCAGAATCCCGGCAGGCAGTGACCATGAAGAGATGGTGAGCTGCAAAAGACCATCCAGGGACTGTTAGCTACTGGATCTCCTTCCTGGTAGGTAGCCTCTCCCATTGCTCCTCCACCCATCACCAACCCATCGTAAGCACCAGAAATGTGTGTCTGTGTGATCACGAGATAGCATCTGTCCTGGTTTCATTTTGTTGTGACAAAATACCCTGACAGAAGCAGCATGTAGGAAGGAATTTAGCATGGGCGGTCACTTCACACCCACTGGCAAGAACAGAGAGAAGTGAATGAACACATGTTCACTTGCTGGTGCTCTGCTCAGTTTCTCCACTCTTCCATGGCTCAGGACCCTAGGGAATGGTGCTGCCCACAGTGGAAAGAGTCATCCTACATCAATTAACCTAATTAACACACCCACAGACATACCCGCAGGTCCATCCAATGTAGAAGAGACTCTCTTCACAGGTAATTTCTATGTCATGTCTGATTGATCAGTTAACTACCATTGTGCCCAAGGCTCCTAATGGACTTCTTCCTCAATCACTTTTTTCCTTGGTGTATTCGTGAAGGCCCCACCTACTGACAATGGAACCCATGAGGTCCTTGGATATACTTTCTGCTGCTAGTGATGGCCTCCATTGTCTCCAAGCTTACTATGGGCACTGGCACCAGGCAGTGACCTCTTACTGTTTTATCTCCTAGCAAGTTTCTCCTAACACCTACATAACCATTGAAACCCAGGCAGCAGACACAGCTTGCTAAGACTGAGCCCAGGCCCGCCAACCTCCAAATCCAAGGGCTGACCTCAGTCAGGTAGTGCCCCAAACATGAGGGAAGGAATCATTGCTGCCACAAGGGGATCTGCAGAAGAAGGTCCTGGTCTACCTTGCTAATTTAGTGCCTGGAGCTGTACCACACTACCCAGTTCTTGGGTACACTCATTGTACATGGGTGTCTGGCAATCATAAACCACACTGTCAAACTGCAATACGTGCCTTTCCTCTTTAGTCTGATGAAAATACAAGATCAAAAATGATTACTCCAAGCTCCACACTGCACAAACTCAAAGACAACCTACTTCCCCAGAGCTCAATACTGGCTGTGGTGGTTATGAGCTAGCAGAGAGGGCATCTTTCCTTGCTTGCTATCCTCAGATCTGCTAGGTATAGTCAGAAGTTTCTGTCCCACCAGAAACTCCCAAATACCCAGCAGCCACTTCCCAAATAATTGACTCAGAAGCTTAATATTATAGTAAATGCTGGGCCAGTAGCTCAAACATATTACTAACTAGCTCTTACACTTAAATTAACCCACAATTCTCATCTATGTTTAGGTTGGTATCTTTTCTCAGTGCAGCATTTTTATCTTGCTTTCTCTGTGTCTGGCTGGAGACTACCTTCTGCCTTTCTTCTTCCCAGAATTCTAGTCTAGTTGCCCCATTTATATTCCTACCTGGATACTGGCCAATAGGCATTTTTATTAAACCAATACAAGCCACCAAACTTTACAGTATAGAAGAGCATTATCCCATAGCAGCCAGGTCTCTTTGGATGGGAAGTCCATTCTCAGCCTCATTGAGGGGAGGCTGGGAGTGCATTCATCAAATCCTTTGCTCTGAGTCTCGCCACTAGCCCACGAGCCTCCCCTTTCCCGGATCATGCGGGCATCTTCCCCTGATAGCACTCAGCTCCATTTACCAGTCTGGTCATTTCCTATCCCTGGGAAGTACTCAGAGGGATCCAGGATAGCACAGGGCTCTGTGGGATCCTTGTTGGTCCTCACCAGAGACATATGGGATAGGGGAAAGCCTCATCTCATTAGCATCCCGTAAAGTTGTTCCTCAATGCTCTTGGGACCAAGGAGCCCACTGTAGCAATGGGAAACCCAAGAACCGAGTCCTTGGGTGAGCAGCTGGAGGTCTCAGGCTTGGGAACATGGCCTGGAGTGTAAGTATTCCTGGCACTTTACGTGGTTGAGCCAACATGGCTCCGGTGGAATGAACCTCATACAGGGGTACACCCCTGGGTATGGCTGTGTAAATCGATGCACACCCACTCCCTCCTCCGCCTGTCCTGCTTCCCTGCTTCTGTACCCGCTTGGGAACTCTCTTAAATAAACCCTCGTGTGGCCTTGATAGTGTGAGTGTGTGTCTCTTCTCACACGGGAAACCAACATGTCAAGGGTGGAGACCCAGGACCTGTAAGATCCAGAGAGCACAGAGGAGCCAGTACTGGGCTCTTCTGAACTGTTGGGTCCCCCATTCTTGTGTACACTTCCGTATAGAGAGTGGTCTTACTGTGACCATCTATTTGCTGATGGGAATACTGAGGTCTCACATCAGAAATGAGTTGAAGTCTCAGCAGTGCAGAGGTGGTACAGACCAGTGATGAATGCGGTTGGCGCCCACAGCCCAAGATGTGGTCCTGATGCTGCCTGGCTTAAGATGAGGCCCTAGGGAAGCTTGGAGTGCAGCCAAAGAGTAAGACATGTCCTTGAGACTGCCATGAGGAAGGGGGGATGCACAGAGAGGGTGGAGAACAAAGAGACTGGAGGGTGCTGTCCACAGTGCTGCTGGGAAGGGACCATTTCAGGGTGGACAGATGGAAGGGTGAGTTCCATGGATGCAGATCTGGCACCTGCCAGCCCAGACCTGGACACAGAGATCACAGACATGGTAGATGCACCGAGTAGCTCACAGAGGACCAGAGGTTTCAAGTTGGGAGGAGAAAAAGAGTCTTGGGCATAGGTAATAGAGCCATGACAAGGACAGATAGATGCCAGGCAATGTGGAATATTCTATGGGGGCTAGGGGTGGTGGAGCCCAGACACTCAGCGGAGACTGGAATATCCCTTAGGAAGCAATCTCTACATTCACTTGCTTGTACCACATGGTCTAGGAAAAGGCAATGGTACAGGACTGCCTGGGCCTGGACAGAGTACCTGACATGGTTAGGGCCAATGTTTCTGAATCTGGTGCAGGGTGGCACAGAGCAGGCCAGAGGAACACACAGTGAATTTCCTGGGAAGTGAGCTGGCTTCTGCATATGGTGAAAACAGCCCCTGGACCATGTTTCTCAACAGTGTGGTAAAAGCAACGAAAGTGAAGATCTGTGTTCAATTGAAAATAAAAACCCAAACCATACACAAGAACCCTGTCCATAGCAGCTTGTAGAGCTATGGAGGCCTGGCGGCAGAGCTCTGCAAACCTGGGCTTTCTCTCACTGCAGGAGGACCTGCCATCAGACCAGTGTCTGCTGGCCTGAGGCTCCTCATAAGCATCACCAACCAATAGGTGTAGGTGGGTAAGGCAGGGTACTCTGGGATGCCAGGGGCTCAGGAGAGCCTGGAGGTCGTGTTTGGACAATGGGCTGAGTACAGAGATGATCACAGCTATGAGCTGGGACTGGTGAGAAAGGGGGCTAGGTGCTGGAACACACCAGAATCCCGAGAACAAAGGGAGATGTTGGGAACCCTTAGGAAAATCTCTAGAGTAGCTGTGAGTGGAGATCTGCCCCAGGGAAAAGCTGACAGACAGATGGGAATCGCTCTTGGAAGGTACTCCAGAGAAGATTCAGCATATGGTCTTCAACACTAGTGAGGGCTCATGGGAGGGGCTGCTGGAAGTGTTCTGGTCCCCACTCAGAGCCTGGGGAAGCTCAGAAGGCAGCAAGACCCCATCTCTGCTCCCCAGCAAGTCTCTGTACCCATGTGAAGTCATGTGAGGCTCTGGGGACCTCTGAGCCAGCTGTGTATACTTGATGATTATGACACCATCAGGAGAGACTGGGGAAGAGGTAACTTGCTACCTCTGTTCCACCAGGATCTCCCGTGGAAGCCTTCTTGTGGTAGACAGGAAGCACCAGATACACAGCAAGTTCCTGGGGCTGGATGAGAACCTGCAGCCTCATGTGAGTGTCCAGGGTCCTCTCTCCATTTGTCCCCTATACTTTACTGTTCCTGGCACCCAGACTTGGCCTGTGCCTCATCTGACACCTCCCCCACCCCCATGAATTCTATAGTCTAAGCCACCATACCCTCCACAGCCACAACCACATCCTGGGTACTCAGGGTGAGGGGCAAAGGCTCCTTTCTCTGAACCTTGTTGCCATACTTTCACCTCCTACTCACAGGTTGTCTTCCTTGGCACTCAGCAGAGTGGCACATTAATTTTCATCAAGTTCCTGAGATCCCTACACTCGCTGTTAGGAAATACTGCAAGGGGTGGAAGCCAGGGTGCCCAATGGCATCCCTGGTGCAAGGTACTGGCCAGACAACAGAGAAGCAAGAGTGCCTCTGGCCTTCTTTCCTGCTCTGGAAGAGTCAATTTTAAGGCAGAAAAAGAAGAGGCCTCAGGGAATGTTCTGGGTGACATGTGTTAGAACCCAATTTGTGACTGAAGAAAATAGGAAAACTTACCAAAGATAACTGAATTACTTTTGTACACATCCAGATAATGTGTTGGCAATATTATATTGACCTATAAAACATTGGATATATGATCCAAATTATTTATATTTATTCTATCAAATATATTTAAGCTTTTAACAACAACAACAAAAACCAATTTGTGCTGATGTCAGCACTGAGGAGATCTGCTACGGAGACCTGGTCCTTCCAAGTCTCCTGTGAAGGGGACCAGGGAATCAGGAGATACATATCGATACATATCGATACATACAGATACATACAGACACATATAGATACATATAAATAGAGCTAGTTCTCTGAGAGGCTGTGCTGCAACCTGTGGGAAAATGTCCCCAAACAGGGAAAGGGGGAATAAGAGACTGGGGACCAGAAGGACTAACCATGTCTCTTCCACACTCCCTGGGGAATGTCTCCCTCCCTGCCCCTCTGCCTTTAAAACCAAGATCTCCTAGCTAGTTTTAGTGTTTCTCTGGTCGGATGGCAGAGCTGACCTTACCTGGCCTGGCCCTTCTACCTCCCATTTCCCTCATCCCCCCTCCACCTCTGAAAGAGGGAGCTGCTAAGCCCAGCCCCATCATCCTTCTGCTATACACACTCTTTCCTGCCTTGGGGAGAGCCGAGTCCATATCTAGATTGTGGCCATGATCAATCAGTTCTGCAGGCAAATCTGGAGAGAAATTTCATTTTGTAGTCAGAAGAGCACCCTAATCTTTCTTAAAGAATAGGCAACCATAAATGGTAAAATTGCCCCAAGCTTCAAACTGATCCTTTGGTGCCAAAGGGCCCATTCTGTGTGCTGCCAAATAGAATCATGAGAACTACAGTTTTCTGAGACCCAGACTGGGGCACTATGGCTTCCTCAGCTGCCTGCCAGAACAGGCATTCCCCTAGGATGTGCATAACTTAAGAATTCTGTAGTGCAGCTCAGCTAGTCCTCTCTAGTATTGGAAAACTGAGCATAAATGACAGCATACACAGATAGAAGATGGTCCAGGCCCTCAGGAATGGTGGTGCTGGCCACTATCTTGTTGTGTACTTGCCTCAGAAGCCCTGGAGATGTGGGCTCAGGATTTCTAAGACAGCAACAACCCCCAGGGCTGGGATAACCTCTGTCCTCAGATGCTCTGAGACTATAGGAGAGTCCAGGAGATGATGGTCATTGCCACATCACAGTGATGCTTGGCAGTTACCAGGCCCCAGGAAACGGTATTTACACTCCTCCCCTCAGTGACAGATGAGCCACAGATGAACTGGAGGTGACGAGAGCAAAGACATCCTGAGAACCCGAGGACAAGTGGATAATAATCCTCTGCACCGTCTTTGCCCCCAACACCAGGTCTTCCGGGCATCTTCCATCTGTGTGGGTGGCTCTGACATACTAAGGCTCATCCTCCACAGTCACAGGAGAACAAAAGGTTTTCATCATTTGATACTACGTTGACAACCCAGCTTTTTAAAGAGGTTTATCTGGAATCCTCTACCTAGCAGAGGATGTAACATATACACTGGGCAGCCCAAAGGGATTGTGTTTAAATTAGACCACCTTCGAGGCCACAAAGCAAGTCTTAGCAAATAGAATGGAGAGTTTCTGGCACCTTATTAGATAACAGTGAAATAAAACTAGAAATAAATAACAAGATAAACCACAGAAACTACATAGCTACTGAGACTAAACAATACACTTTTGCATCCCTGTGGGACAGTGTCACTGGTATACACACCTCTAATTCCAGCACTTGGGATACAAAGGCAGGTGAGTTTCTGTGAGTCTCAGGCCAACAAGGCCTACATAGTAAAACCCTGTCTCAAAATAAAATAAAACTACAGTCCACTTTTATTGATAAATATAGACATAAAAATGCTCAATAAAATACCTGCATATAGCCCTGCATGGCAGCTTTAATTCCAGCACTCAGGAGGCAGAGGTAGGCAGATCTCTGTAAGTTTCAAGCCAGCCTGGTCTACAAAGCAAGTACCAGGGCAACTAGGGCTGTTGCATAGAGAAACCCTGACTTGAAAAACCAAACGAAACACCGCTCTCCCCATAAAAACCCCAACCCCCCCCCATATAGAATTAAAGAGCACACTAAGATTATGTGCCAGGATCAAGTTAACCCAGGGATGCAGGGTTGGTTCAGCATATGCAAACCAGTAAGTGTAACACATACAGAAACACAGTTAAGTGCAGAAAACAGTCATCTCAGTAGATGTGGAAAAGATCTTTGAGAAGGTTCAGCACTGCTTCATGAGAAAACTAGGAACAGGAATAGGTCTTAACAAGATAAAGGCTGTGTACAGCAGACTATATAGAGGGACATGGAAGGCAACTCCTCCAATACCAGAATAAAGCAAATGGGCCCACTTTTTAAATCTGTGTCTCTGTGTTTATAAATATGCCATGTGAAGATGCATGCATGCAACACACACACATATACACGCTGATGTGTACACACATGCAATGGTTATGTGTGGAGGTCAGAGGAGAATTCTCAGGGTCATTTCTTTGCAGACACTTTGATCCCTGGAGTCCAGAGATCAAACACTGCACACAAATGCCTGTGAGTGCTTTTCATCTTATTGCTCTTGTTCAATATGGCACTTGAGGTCATAGCTAGAGCAGTAAGAGAAAGAGCTAAAGATACAGACAGAAAGGAGAGAGGACTAAGCATCCTTATGTGCAGTGGACAGAACTCTACACTTAAAAGACCATAAGGATCCCCAGAAAATGCTTAGATCTTTCCTGTGCTTGTAACAAAGCATCAGGAAGCAAAATCAACATAAAAAATCAGTAGCCTCCCTATATACCAAAAACCAACTTGTAAAAAAAAAAAAGTCAGAGGGAAAAAACTCTATCCTATGTCAAAAAAACTGGAAGGAAGAAAAGGAAGACAGGATGTCTCCTGGAAAGAGTAGACAATGAGAAATAGAAAGTAAGATATCAGAATAAACTCCAAGCGCAGTTATTAAAACCAGAAAAGCTAACTATCTCTAGAGAATGCTGACGGTGATTCAGGTCTCACATGGTCCTGCATGGGTCCCTCAGAATCATCACAATTATCCCATGGATGTGAGCCTGTGTTACCTTCACCCTGATGAGGATCCCAGGAGGTAGGAAGTAACCAGCCAAGGTCACCAGACCCAGGCAAGCAAGTGGACTGTGTCCTCTGGTTCCTTGGAGAAGTCAGATGCTAGCCAGGTCAATACTGCTGAGGGAGGAAGAATTAGCCTCTCCCAAGGATAAGCCCCCTTACTGGTTATCCAATACAAAATGATACTCCTAGAACCCTCCCCTAAAAAAGACACACACACAAACAACAGATTGAACTCTGTAACTGTGCTCATATGTACACACATGTATGGAAAAAAAAGAAAAAAGGCTATGAATTTGAGAGGAGGAGGACATGAGGGGATGGAAGGAGACAAGAAAAGAGGTAAAGTGATATGATTCTATTTTAATTAAAATGTGTAAAAAATTTTTTTAAAAAATTTGAAAACGAGCCACCACCAAGGGACTCCAAAGCAACCCAAAGAAGGGCAGTGAAATGCTCCAGCAATGCAAAACTTAAAAATGACAAATCACAATATGGCCTCCAACAAAGTACAATTCCATCTGTAGGGTGATGGCTACTGTGTGAACAGTAAAACCAGAAGGTAATGATTGCTGGTGAGGATGAGGAGAGAGTGAAAGGAGATTCTGAGCACTGTTGGCAAGAGTGTGGGCTGTCATGGTTGTGATGGAAAAAAACCACAGCACAGCAGTTCCTAAAGGAATCAAAGATAAAATTATCATGTGATGAAAATACTACTAATCTGAGTGAATATCCAAGAGACTTAAAAGAAGGATTTGTATGCCACATGGTTAGCGGGAACCAAGAAGATGTTCTTCTTTTCTTTGGGTGGAAAAATAATCAGGATGTGGTATGTCTAGGCAGTGGAATTCTATCTGACCTTCCAGAAGAAGGAAAACTTGACTCACATTATAATCTGAATGAACCTATGATGAAGGATAAATTCTACATGATTCTATTCCATAAGGTACCACTGTAGTTAAAATTATTGTGAAAGGTTCAAATGTAATTGGCCTCCATAAGCTCATAGGGAGTGGCACTCTTAGGAGGTGTGGTTTTGTTGAAGTGGGTGTGGCCTTGTTGAAGGAAGAGTACCACTTTAGAGATGGGATTTGAGGTTTCCTATGCTCAAGCTATACTCAGTGTTGTCAGTCCACTTCCCATTGCCTGAGGATCAAGATGTAGAATTCTCAGCTCCTTCTCCAGGACCATGTCTGCCTGCATGCCATCATGTCCCACCATGCTGATAATGGACTAAACCTTTAAAACTGTAAGCCACCCCAACTAAATGTTTTACTTTGTAAGAGTTGCTTGGTCATAGTGTTTCTTCACAGCAGTAGAAATACCAACTAAGACAGAAGTTGGTACCAGAAACTAGGGTATTGCTGTGATCATGTTTTTGTTTGGAGGAATTTGGACTTTGGTACGTTGGGTTAGGAAAGTAGTGGAATGTTTTAAGCACTGCTAAATGGACAATACTAATAGGAACATGGAAGATTTGAACTGTGGAGACCTAAATCATGAGGTTTCAGAGGAGAAGAATTTCAGTTTGTTGCCTAGAGATCATTCTTGTGACATTTTGTTGAAGAATTTGGCAGCTTTTTGCCCTTCTCTGAAGAGTCTGCCTAAGGCTAAAGTGAAGAGATTTGGATTAATTATGTTGGCAAAGGAAATCTTAAAACAGCCTAGTACAGACTCTGTCATGTAGTTATTAGTGGTAAGTAATGAAGATATATATTGAAAAGGAGCAAGCTGAGAAAGGAAAAATACAAAAGATACAATTTGAGGAGAAAAGGAGTGCCAGGAAGTGGAACAGAGTTAAGTTCTGTGTTCAAGGAGATAAACAAATTAAGAAACAAAGAGAGTGGTGACCTCAGGGCAAGGTTCCACCCAGGTAAATTCACAACTTGTGAAAAGGAATTAAAGAAAAATTTAGAGCTGAGTGTGATGGTGCATACCTTTAATCCCAGCACTGCAGAGGCAAGCAGATCTCTGAGTTTGAGGCCAGCCTGATCTATATAGATCCAATTTCAAGACATCCAAGCTTAGGCAGTGAAGGAAACCACTGAAAGCAGAAAGCCTGGTGAAGATAGAATTGAATGAGCGGGTCATGTTCCAGCCTCAGGAAGCAGCAGAACTTGGCAGCTTTGTCCACATGGTTCTGGCTTTAGAGTCAAGGATGGAAGAAAGGGGTTATGGAACAGTACCCAAAACTAAGGAAAACTCCTAAGGCAAGGCATGGGTCAGGGGTGTCCCTGAATGAAGGCATAAAGAGGCCATTGAATAAAGCTGTAGAGTTGAAGTCTGTATTGCCGTGGGTACCCCAAGAAGTTGGAGATGCCAGAGTTATGGGATATCTGTCAAGGAAGGTACTGAGAAGGAAACAGCCCATGAGAAAGAAGTATATTACAGTCAACATGGCTGAAAGGAGCTGTATATCTGAAGAGTGCTTTGACATAGGACATGGAGGTCTAGAGTTTGGAGTTTGCTCGGCTGGTTTCTGGTCTTGCTTTGGTCCAGTATTCCCTCACTATGCTCCTTTCCCTATGTTTTGGAGCAGTAATGTATATCCTGCACCATTACATATTGGAAGTATGTGACCTTTAAAAAATTTTTGATTTCATAAGGGGTTACAGTTGAAAGACTGCACGAATCTCAAAAAAGACTTTGAATTTGGACTTCTAAACATTTCTGAGACCGTGATAGACTATGGGGACTTTTGAAAGTTGGACTAAATGCACTTTGCTTTCTGATAGGATATGCTTTCTGATATAATATGATGTGCTTTACAAAGTTATGGAGGCCAGGGACTGGAATGTAGTAGTTTGAAAGTCATTGGCCCCCATAAGCACATAGGAAGTGGCACTATTAGGAGGTGTGGCTTTGTTGGAGTGGGTGTGGTCTTGTTGGAAGTATGTCACCATGGGAGGGGCTTGCTCCGAGGTCTCCTATGCTCAAGCTATGCTGTGTCAGCCCACTGCCTGTTGCCTGTGGATCAAGATGTAGAACTATCAGTGCTCCAATACCATGTGCCTGCACGCTGCCATGATGATAATGAATGAAATCTCTGAGCTGTAAGCCAGCCACCCTAATTAAATGTTTTCCTTTATAAGAGTTGCCGTGGTCATGGTGTCTCTTCACAGCAACAGAAACCCTGACTAACACAGTCATAGAGATAGAAAGTAGTGAAGGACCCTGGGTTCTAGGGCCTGACCCAGGCTTTTAGTTCAGGTATTCAGCAGAGCACTCCCCATGAGAACAAGGAACTAAAAGTCTAAAAGTCTGTTCCAGGAAACAGAGTGACCCAGCCCAGAGAGCCGTAATCAACTCAGATAGGACATAATAGATTAAAATACCAGAAGTTCCAAGCAGAATAGCTGCGACCAACACCCAGTTGTAAAAACCCCCAACCAGCTGACCTTAAGGCAACCTCATGACTACTGTGAGCAACTTTATGACTCTAAGTATGACCTTTAAAGTGACCAATCATGTATTGCCCCAGTTGCTATGGTGATTTTATGGTCTTAGCCTTTAAAAGAGATATGAGATTGTTAATCGAGGCTACTCCCTTGCTCCCAAGGCAGGGAGGAAGCCCACCTGTACAGATGAAATAAATCCTCTTGCTATTTATATCAACTGGACTGGAGTCTCGGTTCTTGGGGCCCCCCTTCCTGAGAATAGTACCCTGACTCTGCGGTCTATCAGTAGCATGGTGGCTGCCAGTGGCTGGGGGATGAAGGAAGGAGGAGTCAATGGTTAGTGTTTAATGAGGACAGATTTTCAGTCATTCTGGAGGTGTCTGATCTGAAGACTCCATGAGTATACTCGGTGCATGTAACTGTACACTTGAAAGTGAACTCAGACGTCTGTTAGGGAACTTGGTTATTGGCTTGATTGGATCTGTAATCAACTAAGACATACTTCTGGGCAGGTATTTGTTGGGATTTTTTCGTGAAAGAGATTAACTGAGGGGAGAAAAGACTTCCCTCAGAGTAGGCAACACTTTCCACCTGGTATAAAGACATCCTGGAGAAAGTCACTGGTCTGGGGGGGGCTGCCCTTACCTACATCTTTCATAGACTCCAGTTTCTTTGGCTTTCTAATGTAGACTGAAGACTTGGGGTTCTCCAGGGATTTTCCCAGGTCTTCAGTACCACACTGGGACTGTTGAGGCTTCCAGTCTTGTGGGCTGTGTGGCTAGCAGGGCTCAGCCTCTCCAGTACACAGTCAGCTGGTGCGGTACCACCCAACGCCCTCAATGCACGTCAGTCTAGTAAGTTCCCTTTCATGACATGTATTCATTCTATCTGTTCTGTTTCTTTAGAGAGCTGTGACTAAGATGAGCACAATTAAAAATAAAATGTCAAAAAGCAAAGCGTGGGTAGAGAAGGTGGTGCTTTGAGCTCCCCGCTACAGTGACTGTCAGGCTTTACGTTCACAAGCCCCCATCTGTTTCCTGAACACGAGGCTTGGTGATGGGAAGAATGGATAGTTCCTAAGTGGGGGATCTACAAAGTTCGCAGATCTGGACAAGGAGAATGAATAAAGACACAAAGGACTACATTTTTTAACTTAAACCAAGGAATGCCTTATCCGCTCATGTGAGTATGCTCTGTCTGTTGTGTTTGGGTGAATTTGGTGAGTTTTTGTCTCTCCTGTGCCCGCCGTGGGCATCTTCAGAATTTTCTGTTTGTGGTTTCTGTTTCCTCTTTGACAAGAAGGCATTCGGAAAACAATTTTTAAGATTCTCAGTGGCTGGAAGTTTTAACGAAAGGACTGGAATCATTACAAAACTTCTACATTCTCCCTAGTGGCTCATGGCTGTTCACAAAGTCAATGTGTAGGGGTAAAAAGTCACCTCCAGGTCACTCTTAAGGGGAGGTTATGGCAGATCTGTCTCCCAGCCATGGGGCAATAAAACCAGGAATGACTGTCTGGGATCCCTAAAGCCTAAGCCATGGGAGTTTTAAAAACTGGTTTCCACATGCTGTCTGTGTCAGAGAAGAAACAGAAACCACAAACAAAATTCTGAAGATATAGGCAAAAACTTACCAAATTCAGCCAGAGGACTGACTGAGCACACTCACACAAGTGGATAGGGTGCTCAAAGTAAATGGATCAGGCAATATTCAGCACTGATTCTTCAGAAGGAAAAACACTAAGATACCAGGCAGTGTTTGTCCTGAAACATAAAAACGCCAGCTCACAGGAACAGACCAAGAAACCCACAAATAGGGATGGAGTTAGGGAAGTGACTGTCTACACAACACTCCTAGATGTACAATAGACTTGTAGCTTTATAGATGGACATAAAAACCCGAAAACGTCACAGAATAGAGAACAAAGGGGCTGCCTTAACCTCTGTGCTGGAGTTTGGATGTGGAATGTCCTGGTGATTGATGCTGCAGTACCGAGATGTGTCTTTTGGGTGGGGCAGTGAAGGCTTGCTATTTTGATACTCTTGGGAATGGATAGAAACTTTGAAGAGAATAGATCCCCCCTGGGGGGAGCTAGATCCTGTCGCTAGGTCCTTTCCTCCTCATTTTATGTTAACTTGACCTAAGTTTAAGTCGTTTGAGAAGAAGAAGAAGGAGGAGGAGGAGGAGGAGGAGGAGGAGGAGGAGGAAATCCTCCCCCTAGATTTGCTTGCTGAGGATTTTGACTGATGACTGAGATGGGAGGTCCCAGTTTACTACAGGTTATGTATGCTTGAGCTGGTGGTCCAGGGGACCTGGGTCCTTGTTTAGCAAGCAGCCACAAGGAGCAAGCCCATAAGCAGCACTTCTTCATGGCCTCATCAATCCCTGCCTCTAGGTTCCTGTCTGACTTCCTTAAATAATGGGCTATCAGCTATAAGATGAAATACACCCTTTCTTCCCCAAGTTGTTTTTGATCACAGTATTTCATCATGGCAATAGGAACTTAACTAAGACAGAAATTGGCACCAGGAGGGGACTATTGCTGTGACAGACATAGCAGTGTATTTTGGGGGAGGATTGTGGAAGTCTTCGGTCTGGATAATCCAATAAGTAAGTGTTCTGCTTTGAGAACCAAAAAGGCAAGTGTGGGAGCAGTGCAGATGCCAGAGGCTTGGCTTGTGAAGTTTCAGAGGGAAGTAAGATTCTATTGGAGCCATTTAATATTTCAAAATAAGAAACTGTGGTCTGGTCAGCTGAACCTGAAGGATCAACAGGAGACCCAAATCACTGAAGTGAAACCTTTGCTTTGCTGAGACAATGAATGCTGGTTAGTGAGAGCTGCGAAATTAGAAGTGACATTATCAAGGGCTGCAAATCTGGGATCGCCTCCTCTGGGTCGGTACACAGAAGCTGTGCTCCAGAGAGGGTTGAGGCTGATTGTCATGCTGGCAGCTGACTTGGTAGTGTAAGAGTCACCCAGGTGGTATTGGGTTTGAAGGCAT
This sequence comes from Sigmodon hispidus, assembly GCA_004025045.1. Lineage (NCBI taxonomy): Eukaryota > Metazoa > Chordata > Mammalia > Rodentia > Cricetidae > Sigmodon > Sigmodon hispidus. Next base: position 237,164 of record PVIH01000373.1, on the reverse strand, counting down.
GAAGGAGTCATGGAGAGCAGCTGAGGCTTGGCACTGTGTGGCAGGGCTGGCGTCCCAGAAGAAAGGCTGGTAGAGGGTACTAGCAAAGATGTAGATTCAGTCACATGCTGATGCCAGTGCTATGGGATGACTGCCAAGATCTGCAGCAGCTGTGGACTGGAGCCAGTCTGAGCCTGCGAGGTGAGGAATATGCCCATTCCTCTCCATGTTGTTTTTGGTTATGGTGTTTTTCGAGGGGTCCGCTATATAGTGTTGGTTATTCCTCTGAGACAGAGGATTGATTGGAGACTATGATTTCAGTTTGAGGGACTGCATGGATAATTGCTAATCTAGCAAAGGGTCCAGATTCAAAATCTGAAGTGTGATTTCTACTCAGTGGCGATTGCTTTTGTACCATTGGGGGAAAATCTTAAGTCAAACCACGTTAAGTCAGGGCAGAATATGATGGAGCAAATGGACACATTTCTAGGCAAGCCACAGATGTCACTGCAAGAAGATTCAAAATCCCACGCAGCAAGACAGCTGTGCAAACCCCTCCAAGGTGGTCAGCCCCAGTCTCCAGAGAAAAAGGCTCTCAGGTGGTCCAAGAACCACCTCATCCTGCCAGCAGCCTGTCTTGGTGCCTAGGGTCAGAGGTGATGTTGATACGGCGCATGTGGAAGGGAACCTCAATCCTAGAGATAAAGCTATGGAGGAAAGTGCTGAGCAGCCTCACTTAAGAATAACAAATAACAAAGGCAAGAACAGACAGGAGTCCCCAGGCAGCTGGGGCCTGAGAAGGGGCTCAGCTTGGAAGGAGAAGCATCTTGCAGCTATCTCTATTATCACTCTCAGCAGGCCAGCAGGGCGAGGTGCTCTGTACATGTTAACGGTTCTTCCTTAACGTGACAGAACAATATTTCGTATGTGGAAAGATGATCCTCCACCCTTCTATCCTCTTGGCTATAGGCAATGGCATAAAAAAAAAGCCTGGTGAGGGAGTGTAAGCATGGCGAGCCCCATAGAGGTGTAAGAGCAGGTCTAGAAGGGTCCCCTAAAGTTGAAAGGCATCACTCACGGAGCTCGGTGTGAGGAAGTGGAGGAAGAAGGAGGAGGAGGAGGAGGAGGAGGAGGAGGAGGAGGAGGAGGACAAAGACAAGGCCAAGCTGCTAGAGGCCATGGGGACGAGTAAGAAGAGCGAGGAGGAGAAGAGGCGCTGCCTGGACAAGTGCATGCCGGCACAGGCGGCCTTCGAGAAGATGCAAGAGAAGCGGCAAATGGAAAGAATCCTGAAGAAGGCATCCAAAACCCACAAGCAGAGAGTGGAGGACTTCAACCGGCACCTGGATACACTCACTGAGCACTATGACATTCCTAAAGTCAGCTGGACCAAAAGATAGGCCAATTGCCTCTCAGTGTTTTGTAGAGCATCCTACAGCTGCCTGGTGCATCTGCTGAGCCCAGGCTTTCTGAGACTCCATTAAAGTCAGGCTGTCTGTTCACTGGGTTTTAGTTTCTGGGTAGTACCTTTTCTTATTTGGACTACAGCGTGTGGATTGACAAGCTGGGGTCATTTCTGGGTGAGGGCTGTGGAAGGAGGGTACCTTCCCACTCCCATTGTGGCATCTGTCTTCACCTGTACCACAGTACCAGGATAGGAAGTTCCTGCCTGTGGACTACCACACAAGTTTACAGAGTGCTGTTCCTTTTGGACCACTTGGCCATGGACTACAAAGCCTACATCGAGCAACAGCCGCCTGAAGCAAGGATGGGACACAGGTGTCCAGCATATTGCAGACATTGCTAATCAGTCCAGTTCTCAATGATGGCACCTGGTGCTCTAAGCATACAGTGTGTGTCCTGAGCCTGCTTGGCATTCCTGGCTTAAGGACACCACATGCCAGAAAGTGCCAAGGCTAAGAGCCAGCAGACCTTTGATGAGATGATGAGAGGGCCTTGGTGCAGATGCTTCAGAGCTTCGGCATCTGGGAGTCTAGTGGACCACTTGGAGAACCTGTGCACACATGCTATTAAGAGACGAAGCTTCTGTTGCCATGAATACTGAAAGTGCCAGGAATCACACTGGAGCTGACATGTAGAATAAAGCAAGTGTCAGTCATGAATTAGACTCTGGAGTGCTGTCTGCATGCTGTTCATCCCGGGGACACTTTTCCATTCTGCCCCAGGAAGAATGCACAGTACAAAACTACTCTTGGGGAAACGAGGTGCTTTTGCTTTTTAATGGTGGGTGTGGGTGTGCGCATTACATGTGTTGTGGGTTCACGTGTGAAGGACAACTAGAAGGGTTGGCTCTCTCTTTCCACTACGTGGATCCTGGGGTATTGCATCTAACTCAGGTTGTGGGTAAAGTGCCTTTGCCCATCGAGTTATCTCATAGTCCAAGTGACACATTTATTCCACCTGAATTCCTGCCTGAGGGAGATGGCATGTGGTGTGTGTATGCCTTGTCTCAAGTGTTTAGGACCATTTTGGATTTGGAAATTTTCCAGATTTGGGTAATACATTAATTTCGTGATATGTGATGGGATGCTGCAGTGATTGTCACAAGTTTGCATACATTTCATTTCTATTTTATTTGTACCTGTGCACATAGCCTGTAATCATTTTACATCTTTTTTTGTCTTTGAACATAGTATACAGAATATATAATCTTTTGAAGAAAAAAAAAAAAAGTCTGGTGCCACAGGAGCCAGGCAGAAATACTGCCACAGCCTCTGACTGAGGAAGGCTGCTGTGGCCAGTCCCCTCATCCACTGTGGCAAAGCCAAAACCAAACCAAACCAAAAAAAAAACAAAAACCATGAAGCCTGGGAGGCAGAGGTGAGGCATTCCTGGCTGTAGCTGCCATAGTGACCTGTCTGGAAAGCTTTGGGAGGAGATCATATACGAAACAAGAAACTCAAGGAGATGGGACATAGCACACAGTGCACACATAGTGTCTACCAGGCCTTAGGATATGGCTTAGAAGCAAAGGTTCCTATCATCAAGCCTGAGGACCTGAGCTTGATTCTCAGGACCTACATGATGCATGGAGAGTGCCAGCTCAAAAAGTTACCCTCTACCACGACACACACTTGCTTCCCCCACCCCACATATGCAAACAAATGAATACATTAAAGAAAAACGAATACATTTTTCAAAGTGTGCTTTTTAGCTCAGCCTCACTCAGGAATGAATCGAGGGAGCACATTCCACCTGTGGCAGCAGCCAAAAGCACAGGACTCCTAAGGAGTCACCTGTAGAGAGGAGCCAGTCCATGAATCCTCAGCTGACGATGCAGTGGTAAGGTGGCCTTTTGAGCAGAGGGTCTTAGTGCAAGACTTTTTTGATGCTTAAGTTGAGTGCCGTTACCATTACATCAGCATTCCTCCCAAAGTTCTAGCCACAGAGGACATTACTGGAGAATCACTGCTGAGCCAAGGTCCAAGTGAGTTAATGACTAACACAGAAAATCATGTACTCCCTTCCATGTGTGACCCACTTATCTCCCCTGACTTGTCAAGGTTCCCCGTGGCACCTGGGATTGTCTCAGTTTATCCTTCTGTGGCTGCTGGAGCAGAAGTAGAACCTGTGGACACTCTTTCTCTGGGGCCTTCTCTTGACATAGTGAACTTGACCTCTCCAGGCTTTCACAAAAGACAGGGCCTGTCTCCAAACACTATCTGCAGCTGGCTCCATCTGCTTGAGGCTTCGACATTGACCTAGGCAAAGCTATTGCCCTAAGGATCCCTTCCGGCCATGCCTCTTTCTTGGGAGCACTTGATTTATGAAGACACCTGTCTACCAACTATAGTCCTACTTTCTAAGGGGACCTGTTACATATTCTCAATCAGTACTTATTTAGTTGCAAGTGGTCTGTGTGTATATGCTCACAGGTGTGTGGAGATCAGAGAACAACTTCCTGGATTCTCTTTGTTGCCTTTCTGCAGCATTCAACAGACTAGTGGGCCTGCTGTCTTCCAGGCTCTCTCATCTCCCAGCCTCCCTGAAGAGCACTGCGGTGATAGACCTTTGAGCTACGTGTCTGAATTGTATGTGAGTTCTGGGGATTTATGCTCTTACCCACCGAGCCATCTCCCCAGTTCTGCAGGATTTTTATTGTTGTTGCTACATTTTGATGATTTGAGACAAGGTCTCCCTATGTAGTCCAAGCTGATCTGTTCTGCAATCCTACGTTAGCCTCCTGGGTCCTGGGATTACAGGCATGGGCCATCATTCCCAGTTTAAAAGCCCATTGACCATGCTGCTGGTGGTGGTGGATAAAGAAGTGAGAACAGACAACTGGCAAGATGGCTCAGCCAGCGGTCGAGTGAGAACAGAGAGACAACTGTATGGTTGAAATGGGGCATTGCTCCACCTTGGCCCCATGAACATTGGGGGACATATCACCCTGCAACAGGAGTGGGGGCATATCTCGTGCTATAGGGCACAGCCAAGGAGAACTATTTAGTAGCACCCAGGCTTTTAACCCTCCTTGTGTTGACTTGGTTTGACTTCTGAGCTATGGGACATGTAGAAGGTTGGATACTTGGCTCAAAGTTGATAGGTTCCTGGAGGAGTGCCAAGTGGGACTCAAAAGGTATGACGAGTACATCTGTGTCTTTGACTCCTGGATGGAAGCCTGTGTACTGCAAGCTGCACACTGGCAGCTGGCATTCAGATTCACTCTGAAAACAGACTCACCTTTTCCAGGGCCCTAGCAGAAAACTGACTGTCCAACCTGTGACCGTAGCAGCAGCTAGTGCTCTACCACTGAAGATATAGCCCACAGGACACATGGAATGTCGGGAAGGAGAGGCTGTGAGCCCCAGGAAGGGGTGCCTTTAGGGGGCCACTCTCTGGCTTAGCCCACATCACATGCTACTAGATGCCAGTTTAGGATTGATTAGAAGTGATGAAACTGGTTCATTCTGGGATGTGTATGGGAAAATTAGTAGAGACTTTTCCAATGAACTATATGCCCCAAGTAAGGATTGCATCTAAAAAATATTTCTCCATGTTACAACTCCCCAAGGTCCAGCATGTATGGAAACACTGTTCTACTGCCCTGGGCTGAACTGACAATCCACACGCAAACCAAGTATGCATGCAGGGAAGGGCAAACTCAGAGAACCCTTCTCTGCCTCCAAGCTCACAGTGATCGCAAATATGGTGATTTGATTAGCATATGGGAGCCCCTGGACCTGGACTCTATCAGCGGCTACAACTACGCCCAGATAAAAACAGTAACAAAGCCAAACTTTACTTCCTGGGATGCTTGCTTTACTTGTAATTTATATATAGTTTTTTTTTAAGGTTTATTTATTTATTATGTATACAGTATACATAAGAGGGTGCCAGATGTTATCACAGATGGTTGTGAGCCACCATGTGGTTGCTGGGAATTGAACTCAGGACCCCTGGAAGAACAGCCAGTGCTCTTAACCTCTGAGCCATCTCTCCAGCTTTAACAAATAGTCCAGGCTCTCAAATCCTCCTTCTAGGTTCCCAGCATGAAAGACAAGAGAGGCATGTGTTCCCAGGACAGACGGGTTGGGAATGCCTGTAGTGGTGGTGGCTGGCATGCCCTAGTGAAGTTTGCAATGACATGAGCTTGCAAAGCAGTCCCAAAGTTGTCCAAGCTGGTCTGTTTTGTAACCACACAGCTCACATCTTTTCTGACTGCTGACGAGCTTTTTGATGATTATACATGAAATTTTTTAAAAATGCACAAGTTCTTCCAGGGGATGCTTCTGTAAACACAATGGCTCACACAGCGTACTCAGGAAGAGAAGAAAATAATATATCTGCTGATATTTTGATGACTACAAATAAAACCAGCAGGTAGAATAAGAAAAGAACCAGCTTGTTTAAAAATTGTCCCAGATATGATCTTAGCCCTGAAGATCAGCATACTTTAAAGAAAAAACAGAAACCCTTCCACACAGCCATTCAGGATATCACACTCTATCACCAAGGAGATCTGGCCAGTAGCAGGGCCCAGGAAGAACAGCGTGAGCTCAGAGATTCCGCCCGTCCCAGCTGGGCTCCAAAGACATTAATTCACCGATAACCTCATAAAGTTGTGTTTGTTCTCCCGGGACATGACATCGCCAGACCACTCAGGGCTACGTCAGGAGCCAGGGCATTGGACTGTAAGCCCTTTTCCTGGTAAACACAGGAGGGCTTTACATGTGGTTAGATAGTGTTTTATTGCACAAACTTTCTAGGGTGCAGACTCTGGTGTACTGGTAAAGAACCTTTATTTATTTGCTTATTCTAAAAAAATGTTCAACCAGCCCTCTGCCTTGCTAATAAAATGTTCATCTCTTAGGAAACTGAAGCTCCATAAGCAAGCCAAAAGGATCTTAATACAACTGAAGATATTAATATTATTATAAGGTTTTGCCTTTCATGTGGGTTTAGCCAAGACATGTAAGGAACAAAATCCACCTTCAGATACTATTACATGGAGACAGGCTTTTTCTGCAGACCTGGCACTCCTTGGCAAGGTTTACAAACGGGAGAGAGCTGCTGGGCAAATGGAAGGTCCCTCAGTTCCTGCCCAGGCTCCACGGACAGGCCACACTGTCCTGAGCTGCTTCCTTGGTTATAAACATTGTCTGTGACCACCAGCCTTTACCAGCATACAGCCTGAGCAGCAGGTGCCTCTGACCAACACATGGATGTGGGAAAAGACCACAGGAACCATTAAGCCACAAGGCCTTTCCAGGGACACGGGATGGACCCCTTGTTTTGTTTTCATTAAAAGGTAGCCGTGCACTTGATCCTATGTTCAATAGGTATGGCAGCCCAGGGTCCTGACAGCAAGGAAAGCGAGACAGGCAGTTTCTTGTTTATCAGCCCTGGGCTGCAGAGTTCATGATCACTCTAAAACAGAAACCTAATAAATCTGCCACTTTTAATTTTTATTAGCCACAAGTGCCAAGTTAACAAGCCAACAACAACCCCCCCCCCCCCGTGGAAACCATCTCGCTGTAGGTGACAGTCAGGTTTCCAGTTATACTTAGCGTCCGGGTCCCTAAGCTGTGGCTCTGATGGAAGTCAGCACATCTGTAAGCTGCTACCTGCTCAGGGAGCTTGCATCAGCTTGGAGCCCGTCCGAAAACTCAAGCGATCCCCGCGCGCTCCCATCCCTTCCAGAAAGCAAGCTGTCCATAGTATGGACAAAAGTTGCTGGTGTCTTCGGATGGCCGGCTGGGCGATGTGCCCAAGCCACCCGTCTCCGTGACAGCTTTAGGTGGTGCAGCCCCCTGCATCACCGCTCCGCTACCCTGGCGGAGCCAGCGCTCTAAGGTGAAGAAGGTGCATTCAGGTGTTGCCCTCCCCGCCCCAGGTCACCGCGGGTGCTGCAGCCCGGGCTACTTACCCAGCAGCAGCCAGAGGCCGCGCCGCGGGAGGCCACACAGGTCGGGGGCCATGGTAAGCAGAGCCTCGGCCGTCCCAGCGCCTTGCTGAGCTCTGAGCGAGCTGGAGACACGCCGGGGGCGGGAGCTAGGGAGAGAGGCCGCGCCCGGCCCACTTGAGCTCCCACGCCCGCTGCTGAGGGCGGAAGCTGGCGGGCGGCACCTGAGGCTGGAGCACAGCTGGGACTGGAGGGGAGGCTCCTGGAATGTCTCCGGAGATTCTCCAGGTCCTTAAATCCTGTACCTCTCCCTGAGGGTTGGCTTCCGCAGCTTTATCCTGTGGTCTGCTTTGCAAACAGCTAGCTGCCCCATCTCCTTTTCCCGTGGGGATGCTGGAGTGGTGGAGACAAAAACCGGCCCTACCAGCATCTGCAGGACAAGGAGAATGGCCAGTGGGAACAGGCTCCTTGGAAGGACAAAGGTGCACTTGCCAGTAGTTGATGACAGGCCAGGGTAGGGCAGCAGAAACACTCAACTTAGGGACAAAAGGAACTGCTAAGTAGAAAGGTGACAGACTTGTGTTGGGGTTGGCTACTGGCCATGACTGCATACAGAATGGACCAGTTGTGGTAGGGATTCTTGGGTGTGTTAATATAAGCAAGAAAGCTGTGTAACACTGGCATGCTGGGAGACCTGGGGCAGATGCCCTAAGTATAGGGTAGGGCCTGAGGTGAAGTCTTGGGGGCGGCAGTTCAAGCTATCTGATCAAGTCTGCACTCTGAGGTTTCACTGGTGGCTGGACTGCAGCACTCTGGAGCTGAGCAGACTATCATCAGCCCCAGGCAATGGCAGAGGCTTCGCTAAGGAGCTGGGAGACAAAACTGCTTGGTGACCACCATTCCTCAGAGCAAAAGGAACAAGGCTAAGAGGTTGCTGCCACCTTCTGGCCAAGCACTCAAGACCCTTCACAACAATATAGGCCAGAAGGACATTTGGGATCTGCATACCTAAGAGGGCCCCCCCCCCAGTCCTAAAGTCAAGGGGACATGAAAAAGGGAACACACTCCTTTGACTTGGCCAGCCTTTACTTTTGAACCTTATGAATGCCAGCCTCCTTGCATTGACAGACATGGAAGTATGGGGCAAGCCAGTTTTAGGAAACTGCTGAGCCCTGCTTTATAGTATTGAATCTGGTGGGTGGCTCTTATTTTCCTGTCTGCAGATGAGAATCTAGCTGAAGTAGTAATTGTCCTGGGTTTCTCCCAGTTCACACATAAAGGAGCAATTCTTTGACACCGGGCCCTACTGAGGCTGCCCTGTGAAGGCAGGTTGGTCTCTTCAAGTCTATGCAATTTACTCATACTGCTAACTAGCAATCAGCAGCATTAGATTTCCCCTCCCTCAGAGAGGTCCCCGTGCTGACAGTAGGTTAAGCATCGGCAGAGGGAGAGAGGCTAGATGTTTGATGACATTAATGGTGGAAGTAAGACAATCTACAGCTTGGCGCTACATCTTCAGTGGCCACAAAGTTCCCACATATACACTGTAAAGTAACTACACCTCAGCAAGTGTGACAGTGGAGGGTGGAGGGAGCCCTGAGAACAGAAAGGGCAGCCTGGGACTGTCCACTAAGTTTCTAGACCACAGCAGAGAGAGGAAAGCCAGTGTCCAGAGAGCCATCCTAGGTAACAGTAAGAAAGCTGAGAGGGTGCAACCGGAAGATCCAGAGTACAGGCTTCACACCTGTGTCTAAGGAGGAAAAGAACCAAAGAGCGTACTCAGCATCTGGAACAACCCACTTCCTACCACAGCAGCAGGAAGCCAAAAGGACATGGAGCAGCAGCCAGCAGCCAGAGGACTGTCTCAGCACCAGGAAAAACAAATGCAGCTTTAGTGCAACCTGAAGGAGCTTGACACCAGAAGCAAGACCACATAGCACATGATCCACGTAACCACTAGAGCCACAACAGGCTTATACAATACAAGAACAATGCCTCAGAGGGCTGGGACTCCACCTTGAGTGGCCTAATTTATATGACTGTAATTCTGGAAGAAGAGTGTAAGATATACACATGAAGCTATAAACCCCCAAATATCAACAACCCCCAAATACAAGAATCATGAGAAAACGCAGCAAAGTCCAGCACATGCAAGTGTTTAATGCCAGGAATATTGGCAACCTCAACAGGAGCCAGAGGAAAGTGTCACAAGCGAACAGGGAGACATCTTCAAACACAGGCAGGAAGAATGGCAACTTCAAGTTTACCACTCCCCACTGGCCAGCAGGAGGCCAGACTCCGGCCACTGTGGCTATGCATCAGTAGTTTTAAAGCACAGCTGTTCAATAAGGATCAACAGAAGGCATCTTGGGAACACTCAGCTTCAAGCATCACTTGTCAAGGCCCTCAAGGGAGCTGCAGTTAAAACACAAATCCTCAGAGCTCTCAAGCAGCTTAGAGCTTCACTCCCTCAAATGCACTCAAGGGAAAGGCAAAGAAAACCCCTCAAGTGAACTGTCCATTTGACAGAAAATGATGCGTTCAGCATCACTGGGACAGCTCAGGAGCTGTAAAGCTACCGGCTAAAGCAAGAAAGCACAAGCTCCAGCTGCTCACAGGCCAGCCCACCCCCACCAGCTCAACACTTAGCAGAGAACAAGGGCAGACTGAGAAAGCCGGGAGACAGGAGATGGATGCTGGCTAGAGGTGGGTCTATGAGGGATACGGAAATATGACCAGAGTTAGCATCCTGATGATGCAGAAGTGAAAACAAAGACAATCCTCGAAAATCAAGCAGCTGAACAAGAGAGGTGAGCTCCATCCAGACTTACACAAATGACAGAGTTCCACACATGTGACGGAGGGGACCCTGTACACACACACACACACACACCCCACGGCGGCATGGAATCCCAGCACTCAAGAGGCAGAGGCAGGTGGATCTTTCCGATTTCAAGGCCACCCTATTTCACATAGTAAGTTCCAGGCTAGCCAGGGTTATATAGTGAGACCTTGTGTCCAAAAACAAAACAAAACAAAAAACAAAACAAAAAAAAAACTTCAAACAAACCAAATGGACCACCATATAATAAATATATTAATGCACAATTATATTAAGAATTAAGGGAACAAGGGGCCTTTTGGCTCTCCCCACAGCACCACGGTGGGGCGGGGCAAGAACAAGCCCCTGATGAAAGGCGGCAACAAAGGAGCCAAGAAGAAAGATTGGTATGCTGGGAAAGCTCCAGCTATGTTCAATATTAGGAACATCAGGAAAACATTAGCCACAAGGACCACGGACCCAAAATTGCATCTGATGGCCTTGAGGGTCAGGTGTTTGCTGATCTACAAAATGATGAAGTTGCATTTAGAAAATTCAAGCTAATTACTGAAGGTGTTCAGGGCAAAAACTGTCTGACTAACTTCCATGGCATGGATCTCACCTGGGACAAAATGTGTTCCTTGGTCAAAAAGTGGCAGACCATGAGTGAAGCTCATGCTGATGTCAAGAAAACTGATGGTTATTTGCTCCATCTGTTCTGTGTGGGTTTCACTAAAAAAAAAAAACCGAAACAACCAGATAAGCAAGACTTCCTATGCACAGCATCAGCAGGTCCACCAGATCCAGAAGATGATGGAAATCTTGACCTGAGAAGTGTGGACAAATGACTTGCAGGAAGTGGTTAATAAAATGATTCCAGACAGCATTGGGAAAGACATAGAAAAGGCCTGCCAGTCCATTTATCCTCTTCATGATGTCTTCGTTAGAAAAGTAAAAATGCTGAAGAAGCCTAAGTTTGAGTTGGGAAAACTCATGGAGCTCCACGGTGAGGGTGGTAGTTCTGGAAAAACTACTGGAGATGAGACAGGCGCTAAAGTTGAACGAGCTGATGGATATGAACCACCAGTCCAAGAATCTGTAGTAAAAGTCTTATTTGTGACTACGGAAAAAAAAGGACACTAATCTATGTCTGTTTAGAACGGACTAACCTAATTACATTCTGTAAGCTTCCAAATGCCGTGTGCCATTGTGTTCGTATGAGACGATGGTTTGAAAAGCTGCAGTGCCTATGTGTACAAACAAGAACTGGACAGACCAATGACAGCTATGAACCAAGTTTACAGAAAGAACACATGTGCAGAGCATTGTCAGGTGTGGCTATATATTAAATATTTAATAAAACCTGAATATTGGGGAGAGAGCACCCAGTCAAATCCTAGGCAGACAGCTCAGGAAATTCTTAAACCTTGAATACAAGGATAAACAGCTAGTCAGTCACACACACCTTTGATCCCATTACAGTGGAAGCCAGGAGTGGTGACCTCCACCCTTGATCCCACAACTCCAGAGACAGAACTTCTGTTTCTGTGAGTTCAAGGCTACACCCCTGGATGGGTCTATAAGGTTTGTAGAAACCCAGAGAGAACAGAAGACTGGGAGAAGCAAGACAGCTGGGTGAGAACTGACTGTGGTGCTTCCTCTCTGATATTTCAGCCTTTCCCCCGATATCTGGCTCTGAGTCTCATTTGTGATACTACAGTCAGGAATGAACACAAGCACCACCTCCAACTGCAGAACAAATACAGGGCATGTGACCCAGCAGGCACCTGTTCTTAGCCTCACATACTCAACGGTAGCTGAGTGGCCAATGGCCACAAGCTTTCTAAATGCTACTCTCCTATACAAGAAAACAGCTTGCTAGAGCAGGGGATGTGCAAGATGAACCTACAGACACTGTGGTGGCAGAAGACAAGCATTGAGAAGACAGGCCACACCCTAAGGAAGTAAGTGCGAATACTGGCATAATATGAACGGAAGACAACCATGCATTTGAACAAACAATGGATTCACACTACTCTAATGAGGCCAAAGAAATGAGAGGGGTGTCCACACCGAAGGGAGCCACAGTCTCTATTATAGACAGCACAGGAACTGTTTTCAGCAAAATGTACCAGTGGGTACTGAAATCAGTAAGCAGAAATTTCAGATTCTTGTACAACTTCAAAAACTCCCTCCATTATAGAAGAATCACATATGTGCTTGGGCAGAGGAGATAGGTCACTATTGCACTATAGATATAGTCACTATTGCACATGCAGATGAAGAGACATTCTATGGAATAACCAACAAATGTCAAGGTCACAGACCTGTGGGAAGCAATGAAGAGCAACCATAGGCAGGACAGGATAAAGAAAAAAAAATAGTAGCTCAAACAGGCCAGGGTGAAGAGCACTGGCTGCTCTCCTGCAGAGGACCCTAGGCTGATTTCCCACACCCAGAGAGCAGGTCACACCCACCTGTAATGCCCATGCCAAATATAATGCCCTCTTTTGGCCTCCATCAGCACCAGGGCCACAGGTGGCACACAGATCTATATGCAGACAAAACACTCATACATATAAAAATAAAAATCAGGTGTAACCATAAAATGAAGGACTTGATAGTGGAGCAAGACATGAAGATAAAACAGACAATACCGAAGGAGGTTGTCCACGTACAGCAGTGCTTATTTCTTCATTTTTAATTATTGAACTGTGGCTATGTATGTCTACTTCAGGAGAAGCAGTGTGAAGGGCGTAAATTTTTTTTTTTTTTTTTTTACAGCTTCTAAATTATCACCACAGGAAAAAATGATCAGATTATCTTTCCAGCATTTACACACTGCCTTATGTGCCTATTTTCCAATGTTCTTTTTTAAAAGTTATTTTATGTGTATGGGTAATTTACCTGCTTATGTCTGTGTACCACTTGTATCCCTGGCCCTGGTAAGGCCATAGGAGGGTGATATCCCCTGGAACTGATTACAGATGGTTGGGAGCTGCCATGTGGATGCTGGGAATCAAACTCTGGTAGGTCCTCTGCAAGGGCCACCTCTCTATCTACTTCACAGCGACACTTTGAGAATACCTTTCCTGGGGGGAGAGGAAGCCTTCAAATCTGACTTATGTTAGTGCTGGAAGCATTTACAAGGAGCTTGGAGCCCAAAGCGCTGCAGTTCTCGCGTTCTGCCCTGGCCCATCAGCTTCTCATTTTCTAGTAGCCCTCTCCTCATGGATACTCACAGGTAGCCAACATGGAGCAGGAAACCAGACCCATTCATTCATTCATTTATTTATTTGCCTTGGTGTTTGCCTGGAACTGGGAACTGGAACTACAGACAGTAGTGAGCAGCCATGTGGGTGCTAGGAATTGAACCCTGGTCCTCTGGGAGAGCAGTCAGTGCTCTTAACCACTCGGCCATCTCTCCAGCCCCCAAAGCTTGCATTCTTACACAGCTCATAACAAAAGCCAAAGCCTAAGTCTGATGAACAAAAGCCACTTGTAGTAGTTAATTCCATTATATGAATAAGGAAATATTCTTTAATCTGTCAGCCTCAGCTGTCACCATGTTATGAGAAGTGAGTACTGTATCCTTATTAGCAGCCTAAAGAGTTATGTGAATAACTGAAGGCAGCTCTCATGTAACTTTCCCCCCGAGGCTGTAAACAGTGGCAAAGATACACAGAACAATTATATTTTGATGGTTAGTGTTAACTGTGGAGTTGACAGGATCTAAAATCATCTGGAAGGTGAGCCTTAAGCAAACATGTGGGGGAGTATATTGATTGGGCTAAAAGATGTGAAAAGATCCATCTTACTTGTGAGTGGGACCTCCCTAGGCCAACGTTGTGGTGTGTAAGACAGGGTAAACAGTATTCACTGATCCCCTGACTGCAGGTGATGTGATCAGTGCTTCAGGCTCCAGTTGAAGGACTGTCCACCGTGAGCTGGAATGGACCCTCCTCCCTAATCACTTCTTCAGAATATTTCATCACAGCATCAGGGAAAAGTGCTTACTGCCTGCTGTCGTTGCTGTACGGTCACCACACGCCAGCAGCCTTGGCAATCAAGTGTGGTACACGTGTAGACGCCAGAGTCTGATGCAGGTTCCCAGGGCTACAACCAAGGAGCTGACAGGGCTTCTTTATGGTGGTGGCCAGGCCTCTCCAGCTGTTGGAGGTAACTGGCTTTACAGACAGAAGTCAAGGGCTTCAGTCATCTCCAACAGCTGGAGAGGTCTGGCTACCACTTCATCTCCTCACCTGCCATTCTAAGAACTCATGAAAGGTTAGCAACCCAGGCAGTCCAGGACTACCTCTGTTCATGGCAGGGCCAAGCTGCCAGCAAGCCTTCCTCTGTGCCAGAAAGGACACACCCACTCATTCTGGGAATGAAGACAGAACATCTTAGAAGTCCATTCCTACCTACATAGTCAACTTTTTCTACAACCCTCTTAAACATAAAACACTTTCTGCTGGGGCTAGAGTTGAAGATATTTGGAAACACCTATAATTTGGTCAGTCTTAAATTCAATAAGTAGTGGGTAGTGGTGGTGCACACCTTTAATCCCAGCACTCGGAATAGGCCAGGCAGGTCTCTGAGTTCAAGGCCAGCCTGGTCTACAGAGCGAGTTCCAGGACAGCCTTTCAATAAAATGCATATGATTTCATATGTAGGGAATACCCTCATGGTTTAATAATTCTACTAATTTGATGTATGTTTATATTTGAGTTTAAGTATACACATACAGAGGATATATTCTTGGCAGATATGTGAAGTAAGTAAATCCAAAAACAAATGAGACAAAGTAATTATTAAAATAAAGGAGGACATTCCTGAGACAGTAGTTGCCGTCTTATGTATCCACACAGACAGTGGGTGGCTTGTACTTGGAAACCCCCACTTATAGAAAGCACTACAGTCAGGCTGGAACTATAGACTCACCACCTTTATTAAACACAAGGACATCAAATTAGTAAATGCTTAACGGGTAATTTTTAATTAAGCAACAATGAAATATTAGATAAACACAGTTTAAACATTCAAAAAAGTACTAAATATTAAGGTTTTTATCAGTACAAATGTGGCTTTAACAGTGCATTAGTTACTATTAGAAAGCAAATGGGATTAACCTTATATTCTATAGTGCTAGAAGGCAGGAAACCATGTTAGCCTTTGAAAATTGTTTCAGTTTCTATTCAAGTACAACAGAATGATGTAGTGAAACACAGGCCAGGGTATAGTGACCTTTTACATATCAGTGCTTTGCCACAGCACACCTGGGAAAAATAGCCAAAGGCTTTACTCTATCTTCACAGAGTCACAGCACACTAAGGCATCACAAGCAAGGCCTTATCTCTGTGTGCACTGAACTCAAGCTTCTCTGTACTCCATGGTCCAATCTGAGTCTTCAAAGTTCACACTACAATGTGAGCTTCAGGAAAATCACATTTTTACATATGGAATTATGTAAAAATTTTACAGAATTTCACATATGCAATGAATTTTGAAATAGTACAGTAAACTTTTTTCTGGATAGTATTCTTTAAATGGACTTATTAGTAATGATTTATAAATAGACATGACCATCCTTTTCTAGTTCAAAGTATGAAGCTTGAAGTCTTGAGTAATAATTTTGAAATAAAGTTTATAAACTTAATAAAACATGCAGATTTTAATACTATATAGATAGACCTATTCTGCAAGATTTTTAAAAGAAGGATTATAAAAAAGAATATTTAAAGTGTTAGGTCCAATTATAGAGGCTGTTTGATTGTATCACCACCCACAACTTTTTCCTAAATCTGTAGAAATTCTCTGATGAAGAGTATTCAGACTTTCCCAGGATTTTCTATAGGAACAAGAACACAAGAGAAAAATCAACAATAAAATGTTATGCCAATAACATATTCCAGAAGAACTTAGCTAGCAGTACTATTTATTATTATACTATTCATCTTATAACTCACTTGTATATTATATGCACTTTTTTGTTTTGTTTTTCAAGACAGGGTCTCAGTATGTAGTTCTAGCTGTCCTGGAACTCACTCTGTAGACCAGGCTAATCTCAAACTCAGTGAGATCCCCCTGCCTCTCCCTGCTTCCTGAGTGCTGGGATTAAAGGTGTAAGCCACCTCCACCAAGCATATGCATTCATTTTTATCTATTCACTGATGAATCCTATGACAAACTGATTACTAAATTAGTTGCAGACATAGGCCACCAGCTGTCACAATCAATGGCATCATAGTAGTAAAGTTACTGCAGTTGAGTGGAATCTGGTGGAGCCAGGTGTAGTCAATGTCACTCTCTGTGAGGTACCTGAACTACTGACGTGCACACTCACGTTTCCCTTTGTAAAATTTGCAATTATTTGAAAACATCCTTGCTGAGTTTAACCATTTGCCTGGATGCGGTGCTATCTAGAAAGGTCTGGTTGGCTATAGTGGGTAAGTGGGGGGAGGGTAAGCCTTTGAAGGATGCAGTCTGGACCTTAAGTGTTGAGTTCTCTGCTTTATGGTCTGGCCATAATGTAAGGAACTCATCTATATACTGCCACCATGGAGCCTTCCCACATGTCACCCCACCATGATGGACTACATCCTCAGAAACAAGAAGCTGAATCAGAAGCTCACTCCTATAGATTGTTTCTCTCAGACATGAGCAAAGTAACAGCTAACTAAGCTGGTGAACTTGTTTTAAAATGTAACATTTTACTATTGCATTGCTGTTTCAATTTAAGATCAATAGTTTTATGTAAAAAACTAAAATCTTTAATATGTAAGTAATAAAATCACATGACTACATTACCTCTGTATTGCTTCATTAACTTCTAACGGGAAGCAGAGTTTCTCAGAAAAGATGAAGTCATTTTGACAATGGTGTTGAGGGACAAACCATTCAGAAAACCTTTATGATTTATCCTCACTTCCTGAAGAGCCTCTATAATGTGGTCTCTATACAAAAGGAAAGCAGACACAATTCTGCTTCTCAAATAACCATGTGTCACAAGTTCTGAACACTACACTTTTACATACAAGTATAAAATGAAGTTATAACTGTAGTTAGTACCTGCTGGTTTCTGGATGCAGCTCACCCAGTCTCTTCATGATCTTGGTGAAACTACGAAGGGTCAATGTATTTGAAGGGATGACCTGAACCGGCGACTCAGGTAATAACCGAGCAGATTCAATCTGATTACAATTTTTCTTGACACTCTAAATGTTGAAAATATGAGCAAAAGAGGTACAAGAAACCTCTAGAAAGGCAAGAGAACTAAAAAGTACATCACAGCTGGCAATAGGAGTGTCTCTATGCCCTCCTGCCCTCTCCCAACCCCAGCTGACTGGACCTTCAGATTAATGAGGCAGATTTCTTGCCTATGGAACTGGAACACGGAGTAAACAAATTCAGTCAAATAATCACAGAGCCTGACTGAAAACACTACAGCTAGTCACATGAAGGGGGTAAAGCAACCATGAGCAGAGAAGACCCACACGAAGAGATACAGAAGGAGCTGACCACATGCAACAGTAAAGTGCTGTGTAGTGCAGAGGAGGACCACAGTTCCCAAACATTCAGCTCGGCTCCCAGGACATCCTGTTTCCTCCTTTCCTACTGTGGACTAAAGCCATGGACTCTAAAACTCATACTAAACATCAAGTGTCAGGGCATTTTCCCCCAAGACATGGTTTCTCTACATAGTCCAGGCTGGCCTGGAACTCAGAGATCCACCTGCCTCTGTCCCCAAGTGCTGGGATTAAAGGTGTGTGCCCCTACCCCTACCCCTAGGGAAGGGGAACATTTTAAAAGGGACTGCCACTGTCAAAGAGGCCAGGTGCTCAAGAGGGCAGCAGGTGGAGACAAGACCAACAGTGAGGTCACTGCTGGCAATGGACAGAACAGCTGGAGATTTTAGAGCATGAAGTCAGATCACAGGACAAAGAGGAATGATCAAAGAACTGGACTCCATGACTGTAAGCTACCCCAGTGAGAAGCTTGGAAATAACACAGGACATGGAAGGGTTAAGGTTCAAGAACGCAAATGAGACCCTGCTGGGCTTAGGGTGTCTATCAGCAGAGAAAAGTCTGAATGGAAATTCAGTTACCAAAATGTCTAAAGGTATCACTGGATGTCTTGAGAGCGCAGTGAGACAGACAAGCATCAGCACAAAACAGTACTCTGGGCATGCGTGGTACTGTTCTCATTTTAGTGGTGGGGACTTGTCCATGTGCCTAATCATGAACATCAACAAGAGTGAATTTAACTGCACTTAAGAAAATCCAGCCCAAAGAACCTTTTCTCTACAGCTAGGTGGGGAAGGACATCTAGATTTCTCCCCAAGAGGAACCGCAGCTGTGCAAAAGCAGGTTAGGGTGGAACCAGGTAAGAGCCACCTTACAGATCTGCTGTGCCAGCACAAGGGCTGTTAATACAACAACACTGCCAACAGCATGGCACACACAAGTCACTACTAATCAATTAGGAAAACTAACCTGGTCCAAGGGTGGAAACTCACTGTCTTGCTCAGACTCCGGCTGCCTTGGTCTAGCTCTGGGCAGTTTACAAGCAGAAGAGGCAAAGGTGCTTTCTTTGTTGGTATCTTTCTCCAAATGATTCACACTAGTGCTATTCCCATTTTTGGACAAAAGAGGTGGTGTGTGTTCTCCAGGAATTTTCACAAGCCTCACGTTCACTGACTTTCCATTGATTTCTGTACCATTCATTTCCTTCACTGCCATCTTTGCATTACTGTTTTTTGCAAAAGCAAGAGATGCATATCTAAAACACAAAAACAGAAGATCAAGGGTCTGTTAACAACCAGTTCCAACTTGCTTTTATGAAAACCAGGACAGCTTTCCCAAGAACAGCTAGTTGCTCTTAAAAAGGTCTTAAACTTGCTGGTAAGCTGGTGGGATCTGTTGGTTCTGACTTGTTTTTGACACAGGTTCTCTCTACTTAGTTCTTGTTGTCTTGGAGCTTGCTAGACAGACCAGGCTGGCCTTGAACTCACAGAGATCTGCCTGCCTCTGCCTCTCAGGGGTTAGGACTAAAGAAGTTTACCACCAAATAAGCAGGCACGTATTCAGGATGACTGAATACAGGACAAACAAACGGGAAGTAGGATAATCTGTAATAATTATGAATTATTATATTAAAATTTAATGTCTATATTTGCAGTATACTGGAGACACACATACACACTCTTGTACAGGTCTGAGGCCTAGAGACAAACAGCTAAAAATTAAAGTTAATTTTTATGTATAAACATAAACTCTAGGTGGCTCAAGGAATAAATGTTAAAGGTAAAACTTGAAAATATTTAACAGAATATATGAAAATGTATTTATAGTCAGTGATGAGAAAATATGTTGATAAGAAGTTAGACATTCTAGTCAGAATTTTACTAATGTAATTGAAAAAGCTGAGCCAGAGCTGTAGCCGTTAAGCTCTGTACAGTGTTGAAGTATGTACAAGGTTTTTTTTTTTTTTTTTTTCCCAAATGCTGAGACTATGGATACTGTTTTAAAATATCCTCATATTTTGCATTTCACTGAATTTTCTAAATTTATACACAAAATGTATATTAAAAAAACTCACTAAGATTTTTAAAAATTCAGTAAGATAGCAAAAAAACACATGAAGTATAAAATTAATGAGATACAACCCTAATTTAACATGAGAAAAGCATGATACTTTAACATCCTATCAATGTGTCATAGAAAGAACACAATCTAAGTGGCTGCAATTAAGAAAATTAGCACTTACTTAAAAAATTTTAAGTCTCTAACCACAAGCAAAATCCTTCTTAATTATGTGTTGACCTCTGAATTCAATACTATTATTTTTATAGCAGGCAGTAAAGTATTCCAATGAAGTAATTATCGCTCTAACTGGATACTCTGAACAATCTATAAATGTCAAGGTATACACACAAACACACATGCAGGCACGCACAGATGCACACACCAGAAACCATAGATGGGCACTGCAGCCACCTACCAAAAATATTAAACAGTGCAAAAGTAACTAAATCCAGAAATAACTGTGTTAATATTCCCTTTCCCACCAACTTTCTGCCTTTACTTCTAGGGTGACAACAACACTATTATCTTTATCCTCATTTTGTAAAGAAGCTAAAACTCAGTGAGGTCAAGTGACTCATTTAGATTAATTCAAGTTACTGAAGGAGCTGGGATTCAAACAGTCCTATTTCCTGAGTACATCTCAAGTGATGCACTCTGCTTCTGCTATAAAATGGCATATAGCCAGATAAACAGACAAAAGTCAGGGAACTCTTCTACACTCCATCAAGAGACCATGTGTGACAGTGCATGCTGTAACCCCAGCAGTCAAAATTCTGAACACAGGATTAACAGTCTGGACTACACAGCATATGGATCCCAGTGGGTCACTGCATGATCTGTTCAGTCTGGGACTCCTCATGGAGTAGCTCCTGCTGACCAAATCTGTTGTGCAGCAGACGTAGTAATACACACTTGCTGTATTTGGGTAACATACCTGTAATCAGTAGAATCATAAATTGAAATTTCAGAAACTTGGTATTTCTGGAAATAAGACCTTAAATCAGCCTAAAAGAAAAAAAAATAAAATCTGTAAAAGGTTGAAAAAAATCATAATTTATAAATATGAAAGTGAAGTGCCCTCCCCCAAGAAATTCTAGACATACCTCAGACACAGAAGGGCAAAGACCACCAACATGTATCAAAAAGCCTTTATTTCTCCGAAGCAGCTCACCATTCTTCATTTCTGATTATAGAAAAAATATAGCATGGAAATGCCCACTGTGGCACTGAAGTCTTAAAGAAAAATGCTAACAGTGTTAAATATCTCATTTTCCTTTCCAATTACAAAGCTTATTGATTTTGTGTTGTATGACCATGGGCATGTGCATGCCATAGTGCATATGTGTGAGTTAAAGGGCAACTTATAGGACCTACTTCTCTCCTCTGACCATATGGACTATGGAAACTGGACTCAAGTCATCAGTCTGGATGGCAGGTAAATGCACCTTCTGCCAAGCCTGACAACCTGAGTCCTGCCTTAGGAATCACACGGTAGGAGACAATGGACTCAAGTGTCCTCTGACCTCTATGTGCTTGCCATGGCATGTACAAGCCACCACACATGCAGCCAAAATAAATACATTAAAAATAACAAAGTCAGAAAATATCAGCATTAAACCATGCATGTTGGTAAACACTTTGTAATCTCAGCATTGAGAAAGCTGAGGCATGAGGATCACAAGTTTAAAGCTAGCCTGGAATACATATTGTAACCCTCTTTAAGAACAACAAAACAAAATCCCAAATAGAAAAAGCAAGCAGCACAGATTGAAGGCACTATTGAAGATTTGTGCATGTCACCCTAGGTTGGGTTTCCTGGATTAAAAGTCCATCACATGCATTGTAACTACAAAGTATCATTTTTCTCTGCCATTTAGAACTGGGGTGGACACAGCTTCTTCATGCCCGTGTCATACTGGCCAGAGCCAGTGGTCTGGATGTTCTCTCTAGTGCACTACTTGCTGGAAAACAGCACACTAAGGAAACCTTTGATTCAGACATGCAGCAATGGCAGGTTCGGACCTTGTCATTTATGGAAGGAATGTAACAAGAAGATGTAGGTATCATAAAACTAGTTACAGATCTCTTCCTATCTGACAAAATCCAAGTGCTCTATTTTTCTCCACTGTGGAGACAACTGGGTAAGATCCCATCTGAATGCCTTCACCCAGCACACAGGTGTACATACACTTGTTGAAAGACTTCAAAATCCTCATGTTTTATGATTTTCATGCAATAATGGAAGACATATAAATCCCATCTTTCCTAAGCCGTAAGAGCAGTTTAGCCGTTTAAAACAGCTGAGAAAACTAAATGAGGCTCCAACTATTATTCCTGTCTTAAAGAGGAGGAGGCTGGACCAAGGTCTCGGCAGTGTCAGTCACTCTCCAGGCATAGTCTCTTATTGCTATCAAGACCTTGCCTTTCCCATATCCCACTAATCTGCTCATCTGCAGAGAAAACAAAGAAGCCCTTTCTTTCTTCAGTTTAGATGCTGACACTGGAGTCAGTGACTAAGCCCCAGAAGCACTTCCTACCCATCTCCTCTCTTCTCCAGTCCAGAAAACTGCTCAGGCCTGTGGGCTGGGAATTGTGTCTCAAAAAATGAAAACTTAGTAATTATTTGATCTTTAAAAAACTTCATTTCCAACTGGTCAATTTTCTTACTTTAAAAATAAGCAACAGTTACAAAGAGGAACAAAATACTTTTGTAGTTTATCTCCCAAAACAACACAGAAGCTGCCACCATTTTTAGATACTTGAGGTTATAATTTTCCTGTAACTCTTAAGAACCAACCTAATGGGCTTCTTGGGTTCCATCTGCCGTGTTCTGTTCCATTTTCTTGAGTTCCTGAGACATCAACTCCAGTCAGCCTCTCTGTTGCATCAAACCAGTCTTCACTTACTTCACGAACATTTTTGTATTCTAAGGAGCATATGAACTTACATGTTTACATCTCAGGAACAGTTATAAACACCCCTGTCAAGACAAGGATGGCCTTTATGTGCGATCTAGGGATGCACGTGGTGGAATAAAGAGTCAGGCAGTCTCTGACCCAGTCTGATGCTTCTGCTCCCAGTTCCCATCACTGGACGTTGATGCCCAGGGGACCAAAAGTGGTCCTCCTTCACTTCATCAGTTAGTTTTACTTAACAAACCCAGTAAACAAGTTGCAGTTCTTCAGCTCAGTTTTTGTTATCTGTTTTTTTTTTTTTTTTTTTTTTTTTTTGGTTTTTGGAGACAGGTTCTCACTATGTAGCTCTGGCTGTCTTGGAACTCACAGGTTGGCCTCGAACTTAAGAGTGCCTGCTTCTGCCTTCTGAGTACTGGAATAAAGGTATATGCCACCATGTCCAACACAGTACTTGTTTCCTGGAAGCTACACAAACAACACATTTTCATCCTTACCTTCATCATCGAGCTTCAGCTGAGTAAATTCTATGTTTATATCACCATTTTTAAAACAATCATTCACAGGTGATTTATCTTGTTGAGGATGACTACTGTCAGATACAAAAGACATCTGAGGATGAAATAAATACAGTCAGAAAGATAAGGACTAACAGTCTCTGTACTTTACCTGGTGACAGGCATATCTCAAATAATGAAGGCTATAACAGAAAAATCAGAGCAATCTAAAGAAAATCACAAAGTAACATCATAGGTGATACGAAACTATAAAGACAGCATCTACCAGCATATCATCTTTTACAAATAATCAATTAATTTAACCTTACAGACATCATGTAACTTTAGGACCAATGAGATGGCTCCTGGGGTAAAGATGCTCACTACTCGGTCTGACAAGCTGAATTTCATTTCCCAGTCTCACATGGTGTTGAGAGAACTGACCCTAGAAGCTGTCCTGACCTCTGACCTCCACATGAGCACTGTGAAACACACACATATACTAAACACAAAATCAAAGTAACCTTATATTGTTTGATAGTCAAAATTAAGACTACAAAACAATATATCACATTTTAAACTTTATTATTTAAAAGAATTTTTTTGCAGTACTAAGGACGGGCTTACACATGCTAGAGAAGTGTTCTACAAAAGCTGTGTCCCCAGCACCCCTTCTTGTATTCTAACGTTTTTTTCCCTGAAATCAACAGGCTGTGTTATAGCTACACAGCCACTGGGAAAACAGAATGGACTGTTAAATAGCTAGATTATTTTAAAAATATGTAACAAGTATGAGCATACAAAATTTAGATTTGAATCTCTTATTTCTTCTTTTTAAAGAAGTGTTTTCCAGTGGGATGGTCTCCTAATATCATTTGTTTGAATAATTTCTTAGCAGAAAACAACTATTTTACATTGTGCACTTTAGTGAGGGAGCAGGCGCCTTTCACTGGAGGAGGAGAGCTGGTTCCTGTGCTGTCTACAGTCTGCAGTGCTCTTGTTCATCATCTCTCCAGTCTCACCCTGGGCAGCACTGCACTGAACCTGTGTCCCTCTCCACTGTCTCTTGAATGCTGACATTACAGACCTGTGCCACCATGCCTGGCCTGCAGTCTATCTCTACAACAATTAAACCACCCTTCTTGGTTGTCCTCAGGGGGATGAGACAGACAGAGAAAAGCCCAAGACATATTTCATAAGAGAAGAATTAACACTTTCCTTGTCCTAAATAAAATGAAGAGCTACAGCAGTGTGACCCTCTGGCTCACCATGAAGGCTTGCCTACCCCTTTGACCTTCAGTCTCTAGTTCATGATTATTTCCATGTATTGTTGACAGCTACCTGACCAAGACTTGGCACAATGTACCACTCACTCCTTTTGCTCAGTCAGTTCTCAGATGGGAGGCCAGGAAGTCAGTCAGTAGAGCAGGAAGGAGGGAGTGAGCGTTTCTGAGAGTTACCGTTCACTTAGAGCCTGTCAAACTGAGATTCAAACGGATGACACTATGGGGGGGGGGCTTAGTAGGCATGGCACTTGCTTTGCAAGCACAGGCTCTGCGTCTGACTGTGCTTTTACTCATGTAGGCGGGTCATGGCGGCACAGGGGTATCTCAGTGACCAAAACCACCAGTCAGAAAGGTACAGCAGGTCTGTCACCCCCCATCTACTGGAAGATAGAAAAGATGGAGATCAGAGGACTGCCTGGGAGTTTGCAGGCCAGCTAGCCTAGCATAAAGCAGTGGTGAGTTGGAGACCCAGACACAGTTTGAGAACTGACACCAGAGCTTGTCTTCTGACCTCCACATACCAGCCCTGACCATGCCTGCTGTGACAAGCAGCCTTTTGGCATGCCTCCATGAATGCACACGTGGGTGGCTCCTGAAGAATAACACCCAAGGTTCAACTCTGGCCTCCACATGCATGCATATCTGCATATACAAACACATGGACCTGCTTTCCAATTCTCACCTGGGACAATGTCTTTTGCAGGCTTGGAGAAGTATCTACATCAGGTACACTTTGATTATCTAGCTCAGAATTTGCTCCTGAAAGGCTGAATAGATAAACACTCCTTAAATGTTCTCAAAAGGAAACAAAACAGAAAACTTATACACATGGCTTAGACAGTTTCTAAAGCAGGTTAAGTTCCATGTAGATAAAAGGATAATTACCTGCACACCTCTTCTTCCATTAGCTAGAAACAAGAGGGGGAAACCATATTTAGCATGCTTTCTGTCTGAGCAAAGTTAATACTGTATTCTAGAACACATACATACCCTGGAGGCAAAATCGGAGAAGGCGGCTAAGAGTTTGGACTCCATGGAGAGCGGAGGTAGCTCTTCCAGGGGGATGCCCTTGTTGACCTTTTCTTTCAAGTTCACGTATCGAACTTTCAAGTCTCCCAGAACAGACAGCAGTGCTGATCCTAATTCCTTCTTTGCAGAATTACTTGGTAAATTCCTGTTCAAAGTTCACAGAACTGCATTATTTAGTCTCAAGTCATTCAACTGACACTAGAGTGGTATCGCATACTCAGTTCTACACTAACATGGTGTCGCACACTCAGTTCTACACTAACATGGTGTCGCACACTCAGTTCTACACTAACATGGTGTCGCACACTCAGTTCTACACTAACATGGTGTCGCACACTCAGTTCTACACTAACATGGTGTCGCACACTCAGTTCTACACTAACATGGTGTCGCACACTCAGTTCTACACTAACATGGTGTCGCACACT
>PVIH01000373.1:139212-204104 GCA_004025045.1 Sigmodon hispidus | reverse complement strand
GTCTTAGGTAAGAATTTTAACAGATTGTCTTGCATGGAATTATGAGGTCTGTCTTTTGCTCTTTGTACTACATAAACTATAAAAGCAGTTTGCCCACAGATAGCACAAAGTCACAGGAATTGGCAAAGTTAAAAATGTGCTGAATTGTATCAGCTTGCTGCAAGAGGCTTTACAACAGCAACCCTGAAGGGAAACCTTCATTTATGGTCTACACCCCAGGCTGGGATCCTTACCTTGCTGAAGGGTTCCTTTATTTTTATGGTAGTTTTTATCGGAATCGGTTTCTACCACTGCGGTGGCTTGCATAGTTCAAAGATGCACATTCTAGAAAAGGTATAACAATGAACTATTAGGATACCTGGCAGAGTTCAAATACTTAGAAATACACTTAGAAGCAAAGCAGCAGTTCTAGCCAGAGACTTTACTAGCAGGGCCAACAAACATTAAAAAAGGTACAACACTTGAGTAACCTCTTTTCTTTTTTGGACAGAGTCCCCAAGTATCCCAACTGGTCTCAAATTCACTATATAGCCAAGGATGACCTTGAATTGCTGAACACACCTGTCTCTAAGCTCTTGAATTTTGAAATTATCAGTATTGAAATTATCATTAGATGCCATGATATCCAACATATGGAACATTGTGGATTAAACCCATAGCTTTGTATAAATACTAACAGCTAAACAACAGCTCCAGCTTTTTTGAATAACTGTTCTAAAAGTCTGAATATACACAAACACACCCCTCTATGGAGGGACTGGAAGGTGAGCAGGATTAGGGTGCATGATGTGAAATTCCCAAGGAATCAATAAAGAATTATGTTAAAAGCAAAAAAGACAAAAACCAAAAACCTCAAGCAAGACACAAAACATTTCTTTTTAATTTCTATAGTATAAGAAATATAATAAAGTCAGGTATCTTAGTCACCGTTCTTTTGTTATGAAGAGACATCGTGACCAAGGCAACCCTTATTTAAAAACAAACAAAACACTTAATTGGGTTTCTTAGAGTTTCAGAGCAGAAAGCATGGCAGGGAGACACAGACATGGTGCTGGAGAAGGAGCTGAGAGTTCTACATCCTGTAGGCCTGGCTAGGGCTTTTGAACTTCAAAGCACACCACACCTCCTAATCCTACCAAAGAGTTTTATTCCCCTGTGATTAAGTATTTGTATATGGGCTGATGAGTATGAGTCAAATATATGACATCGTTAAGATGTCACAATAATCACGGACTAATTTGAGTCTGTTGTCAAATCTAGATAGAAATTGTTTCCTAAACAAACTGCACAGTTATGAAAAACCAACATGCCAAATCCCCTTATTTCTAAAATTAAAAACAACATCCTGCCCACCTTAATGGTTTTCCCTGTCGATTCATACCTAGAATTCCATACTATGAGGCAGGGTAAGAATATCAGGAGTCCAAAGGCAACCTTTAGTTACACAGTGACATCTAGGCAAGCCTGGATCCTTTCTGGCTAGGAAACTTTGAACATCGTCGAACCCATTATTTGTTGGTTGGAAAAGATCCCCTGAAGTACTCATTAAAGGTCTGGAATCAGAACCCTAAAACTAGCAATATTTAAATTTTAGAGAGTTGGGAATTGAGAAGCAACCCATAACACAGACTTGTTCATTTTTGCACCAGGGATCTTTGGTGCAAGCTGGTTACCTTATCTTAAAAACAACAAAACTTCTCGGTGATGGTGGCATTCATCTTTTATCCCCGCACTCAGGAAACAGAAGCAGGCGGATCTCAGTTTGAGCCCAGCCTGGTCTACAGAGAGGGCAACCAGGGCTAACACAGAGAAACCCTGTCTCGAAACCGTTGCAAGAATAAGCACAAACTACTACAGTATTTTGTGCAACAAATGCAACCGAGCCCAGGCCTCGCTGCAGGACAGCTCAGGCAGGACCCGCCTCCCAGTCCCACCTGCCCCGGAGTCTCGCCTCCACATAGGACTCACCATGAGTGTCACCTCTCCACCAGGTCGCCCTTACCGTCTACTCTGACTCCCAACGAGTGCTTGTTGGGTAACGGTTACCAACAGCCCGCCCACCGTTCGAGGAGCTCTCCTATTGGACTGTGCGAACAAGCTCGTGCTGTGATTGGCCTGGTGGAGTTCAAAGCGCGGGAATGAGCCTGAGGCTTGGATTGGATGTCCAGGTGCATAGTGTCTTCTCGCGAGATTTAGTTACCGTCACCACCCTGCAAGCTTCAAAGTTTCTATAGGAGGGCCAAGAATGGAGCCGGGGCACTTACTTGCCTCTGGGACAAAACTTAGGAGCGCACCATAAGCTTGAAAAAGCAAGGTAGCAGTTTAGTACAGACAGTTACAAAAGAAAGCAACAGAAAAAGACTTGAGAAAATTATTCAAACCTTTTATCCTGTCCCCCTAAAAAGTCAGGCTGAACATGGCTCTGTGGGGCAGACTGTTTCTGATTATGATTTATTTAATAGGTATGGATTCTTCTTCGTATTAATTCTGGTTTTTTATAAGATTGCATCAAAAGATTATTGTAGCAGGCTTTTTTCTTTGGGGCCACTAACCAGCTTCCAAATCATAACACAGAGACTTATTATTAGTTTTGAATGCTCAGCCTAGCTTAAGCACATTTCTGGCTAGCTCTTTTAACTGAAATTACCCTGTTTTTTTTTTTTTTTTTCTTTTTTTTAATCTCCCTTTGCCTTGGGGCTTTTTACCTTTATTTTCTTGCCATTTTTGGCTGTCTAGGGCATGTCTCTGTATCTCTTCTCTGGTTCCTTCCTCTTGAGCCTAAAGTTCTATTTTTTCTCTCTCCCTGCCAATCCTACCTATTCTTCTCCTGCCGAGCTATCGGCCATTCAGCATTTTATTAGACTAATCAGATGCCTTAGGCAGGCAAGGTGAAACATATCTTTACATAATTAAACACAGATCATTACATCATTAAACAAATATAGTTTAAGCAAAATTAACACACCCTTACACAGTTAAAGTAATATTCTGCAGTATAAACAAATGTAACACATCTTAGCCTAGCTAAAATAATATTCTGCAGCAGATTTGATTGCTGAGGGTTTTAATATTCCATATATACATTTTAAAAGATTTCTATTAGTAATTATGTATATACACATTGAGTGCAGTGCCATTAGAGGCCAGAAGAGGGCATGGGATCCCCTGGAGTTGTAATGACGGGAGGTAGTAAGCTGGTCCTGGGATCCCTGAGAGTCCTCAGCAAGAACTGAATGTATTCTTAACCACCGAGTCATCTCTCCAGCCCCTCCCACATATATATTTTGTTTGTGCTCTCAATACAGATTTGGTAGTTTATGCCTGCACAAAATTAGACTATCCAGGAGGACCAACAACTCTATAGCATTAAAGATGGCTTTATTTGTTGAAACATATCCTTAATTACTGAAAAATGATGGAGGCCCTTTCAATAAGGACATAAAGGCTTTAAGGGGGGGGGGGGTGGCTACCTTGCTGTGGAATAATCCTTTTATACACTGTGAAGATTTATCATTGTGATTGGTTTAATAAACAAGTTGGCTGGTCAATGCTGAACAGAGTGAGGTTATGCAGGAGAGCCAGACCAGGAGAATTCTGGGAGGAAAAAGGGTGGAGTCTGCAGTTGCCAGCCAGATACAGAAGAAGCTGGAGATAAACATGCTATGCTAACAAAGATGCAGTCACATGGCAAACTGTAAATAAGGAATACAAGTTAACTTAAAATGTAAGAGCTAGTTAGTAATATGCCTGAGCTATTGGCCAAGCATTTGTAATTAATATTAAGCCTCTGAGTGATTATTTGACAGTGGTTTTGGGATAGGAAAACGCCACTGACACTGCCGCAAAACTCCCATTGGAGATGGGACATGGAGGCCTCTGACTTGCACCCCACGTATTCTTTCATTAATAAATAGCTTCACCAAATTCATGTTGACCTACCATTAGCTGGCTACTGTACAATGAACTATGAACAATATTACCTTTCAATGGTCATGCAAGTCTCCTCTTATCTACAGTGACTTGAATTTAATTTTCAAACCCATCATTTCCTTTCAAATAAGGCAGGACTGATCCAAGCTAATGAAGTCTGGCATCTGTTCTTCAGGCTGATTTAGACAGGGTTCACATTAAACTTGATCCTGTACCCTGTATTAGGAAGATCGCTTCTAGGCAGGTGTCTAGTTCTGAGCAGTGGAAGTGTATTGGGAGGAAGGCACACCGAGGACCACTTTATACATCAGGTTAGGAGCATTTCCCTAATTGATTTCCATAGCATAGTTACAAGTTTTAGAAATTTCTTTTCTGGGTTGGCAGATATCTGTAAGATGTTCCATTCTATTGCTGGGCCCCTTATACCCAATGGACAACAGAGAACATGTCAGATCGTTCATGTGTCTGCATTTTAAACTATTGAAGACAGTAGATCACCTGTTGAAAGGATGACTGGGATCTGGAGAAATGGGATGTTGTGTTCCTAGAGGGCAGGGCCCACAGTGTGCATAGTTTTGTTGAATGTTACCAGGTAAGCTTTATGACAATGATGCTGACACACAAAGCCAGTCTACATAACCGGACCCTGTCTCAAAATAAACAAAATAAAGCTAACCAACAAAATACCCCAAGCCAGCCAAGCAGTGGCAGTGCCAGCACTGTGAAGGCAGAAGCAGGTGGATCTCTATGAGTTCAAGGTGCTAGAGAGATGTCTTAATGTTTAAGAGTATTTACTGTTCTTGGAAAACACCTGAGTTTGTTATACATGTGGACTCAAAACCTCTTCTAACTTTAGTTTCAGGGGATCTAACACCTCTTCTGGCTCCCAGGGGCATCCACACTCACAAACACAGAATTTTTCTTTAAAAAAAAAAACACCAAATTTTTAATATTTTGAAAGGAGAAACTGATGTTTCCTTTTTTGCTTCATTTGACCATGTGATATGCATAGAGAATATTTGTGCTTGGCTTCCTTAGGTAGTCTTTCTGTAGAGGAACCATGGACAATGTTAAAGTTGCTCAGAAAGTATACAGAGATGCTGCAAAACATCTGTTTATGAAATGGAAGGTGATGGCTATGTGCTCTGTGCCCACACCCATCACTGAGTCACAGAGTTGTACAAAGGATTACTGTTGGTTAGCTCAATTCCAGATTTCCTTGAAACAAAGATATGTTTGACAAATATTCAATAAGTAAAGAAAAAAACCCAAACTGACCAGGAGTGTTCTCTGTCATCACATTACATAAGGATGAACTAAATCCAGTGTGTCAAAATGTTTACCTCTGGTCAATATAAGTGGATATGATTATTAATTAAAATTATTATACTCTATTTTCTATTCTATTTTTATGAATCTAAAGTTTCATATTTAATTTAATCATAACTAAGAAAAACTATAATAATAACTATCTAGTCTTCAACTCCATTAAAGACCCCAGAGGATATAATATTATCTGAGTAAACAGGAAGAGCATTGCAAGCAACTTCCAAAATTTTAGAAATGACAGAGACAACTGGCTGCCCAGACAGTCACTCAAAGTTCCTCTGTAAAGTTGGGGCATCTATCTTTAGTCTACAAGCCTAGAGTATCTGTCAGACTTCTTAGTAAAAAAGGGAATTTTAAAAATTTGTTTATTTATTTATTATGTATACAGTGTTCTGTCTGCATGTATTTCTGCAGAACAGAAGAGGGCGCCAGATCTCGTTACAGATGGTCATGAGCCACCATGTGGTTGCTGGGAATTGAACTCAGGACCTCTAGAAGAGCAGCCAGTGCTCCTAAACCACTGAGCCATCTCTCCAGCCTTGTAAAGTGGGAAATTTGAAGAATTGTCTTACCTATTGGCAGAGTTCATCAGTCATTTTCCTCTGTGTCCTGCAGAATGTCTAGCAGGTTTTATGTGAAGCAGGAACCTGAAGAACCATCTTGCCTTGATTTTGAAAAGTTAAGTGGTCATTTTCCTATGGATTCTGCATGTGCAGCTTATACAGCATCCTGTCAGTTGAGGCAAGAGCAGCCCCTCCCCTTCTCAGTGGCTAACTTTTGCCACAAAGAAAGTAAGCTCCATAACAAGTTTCTTTAATGGCCATCATCTTCTCTAATAGGTTCTGCCAGAAGCAGACATGTCTCACTGTCCAGAAAAGTCTTAAGTTCTTTTTTTTTTTTTTTTTTTAAACTTTTATTTATTTATTTATTTATTTGCCTTGGTGTTTGCCTGGAACTGGAACTACAGACAGTTGTTAGCTGCCATGTGGGTGCTGGGAATTGAACCCGGGTCCTCTGGAAGAGCAGACGGTGCTCTTAACCGCTGAGCCATCTCTCCAGCCCCAAGTCTTAAGTTCTTAAAACATTTTAAATGCCATATTCTATAGGTCTTTGAAGTTTTTGAAGATTACCTATCTGAAATACACCTTTGTATAGCTAAAAAACCTAACATGACTATAAATTTGATTATCATAGATGACCAACTAGTAATCCATATTTCTTTTTTTCAAAAAAAGATTTATTCATCTATTATGTATACAGTATACAGAAGAGGGTACCAGATGTCATCATAGATGGTTGTGAACCACCACATGGTTGCTGGGAATTGAATTCAGGACTTCTGGAAGAAGAACAGTCGGCGTTCTTAACCTCTGAGCCATCTCTGCAGCCCCGGCTTCTCTAATTTTTGACACAAAGGTCTCTCAATGAACCTGGAACTTGCCATTTTATTTAGACTGGCTGGCCAGCAAGCTTCCAGGATCCATCTACCTCTGTCTTCAGTGTCGGGGTTACAGGTATACATGTCGCTATGCACAGTTTATGAGGGTACTGGGAACTGAACTCAGTCTCACATTTGTGTAGCAGACACTTTATCCACTATGCCATCTCCCCACGTAGAGTCTATGGTTGATGCTGGAGCTATTAGTGAAGTGCAGTGGGCAACACCATCTCATTCCAGTCTGAATTAGATTTGTAGTATCCCCCCCTTTTTTTGGAATGGGCTGCTCTGACTGAATGTTGTTTTATTTCTAGATTTGTAAGAAATGGGGCTGAAGAGATGGCTCAGCCTTTAAGAGCACTTTAAGAGAACTTCCAGAGTTCAATTCCCAGCAACCATATTTTGGCTCACGACCATCGGTAATGAGAACTGGTTCCTTCTTCTGGCCTGCAGCAAACATACAGGCAGAACACTGTATACACAATAAATAAATAAAATCTTAAAAAAATATCAGTGGTTCCTTCCTAAGAGTTTAATCATCACTCTCAATTTTTAAAAATCCACTTTATAGCGTTGATTCCCAATGGCCCTATTTCACAGCATGGAGAGATTTATTTCCCATGACAATTTGGGACGCAGTTCAGCATCATCTGTGGGTAGGCACCAAGACTATAGTTCAACATTCTGTAGTGAGAGGGGCATTCACGCCGATCCACACATGCTCCAGTTTGTGAACGGAACCAAAGCAGAGGAAGGCTGGGTTGCAGGGAGGAAAGGAAGCTGGCAGCAGACCTCAGGAGCTTCACCTGCAGGAAAAACTTTCCCATGGGCTACATTCTGAATTGTGTTCTAGCTTCCTCTGGATTAGGAACTGGATATGATGCAGACTCTGCATTTCTATAGCAATATTTACTGCATATTGTTGTCAAGGAAATTAAATGAGTGAAGATACACAAAAGCATTGGATTTTATGTCCTGGTGTCACAGAAGAGTTTGCAAATACCAGCATTCTCTATGGATTATTTATGTAAATGCACTTACATTAAAATACTATGGAAGAAACCATAGGGATAAGCTTTGCTGCAGGCTGACTGGCCTGGGGTGTCAGGAGATTCCCAGAGGGATTTCCATTGACTTTCTTATCTTTCTACTGTTCTCATGGTGCATGGGATGTGCAGAGAAGACCACCCAGTATACCTTCCAAGGAAATTCTGCTCCGCTGCCCCAACCCACAG
The DNA here is from genome assembly GCA_004025045.1 of Sigmodon hispidus. Lineage (NCBI taxonomy): Eukaryota > Metazoa > Chordata > Mammalia > Rodentia > Cricetidae > Sigmodon > Sigmodon hispidus. The sequence goes on along the minus strand of PVIH01000373.1, from coordinate 196,172 downwards.
ATTCCTCCTTAGTGCTTGTTTCCTGTGGGTGGATGGAAGCACAGGACTGCTTGGGAGCCAGCGAAGCACTGCCTTGTTACCCTGGGCCTCCACAGGTCTGGGCCTGGACCCTCATGACCTCTTACACACTGACTCATGTTCACTCTTTGAACTTATGCCCTATGCCATCTCTAGGTTCTACTGTTTCAGTTCACACTGGTCATCACACTCAGAGGTTGGCCTGATTCCCAGTCCTATTTGAAACATGATGTATACAAAAGGTGACTGAAAACCAGCAAGCTGTCAACTTGCTCTGTTTGTTTCCAGGGTCCTGCAGGAGCCTACCCTTCTTACTTCTTCAGTGTCCTTTGAATCCCCAGGGCACTGGCTCTAAATTTGCTAAAAAAAACAAAAACAAAAACAAAAACAAAAACCAGACAAAGAAAAAATTGTATTCATGTGATATGCTTAAAAAGATGAGGCCAGTGAGATGGCTTGGCATTTAAGGGTGATTGCTACAAATGTCTGATCTTGATGCCCAGGACTCACATGGTAGAGACAGACAACTGACTCCTTTCCAGGTGTCCTCTGTCCTCTACACATATGCTGTGGCATATACACACATGCATACACACACATACATACATATACACACACATACATACACACATACACACACATACATACACACATACATATATACACATGCACACACACAGACATATACACACACACACAGAAGAAAAAAATCAAAATGAAAAGATGATTCGTAATATACACAACAACAAATAGAACATCAAATAATGATATTTCTCAGTGGGAAAAGTAAAACCACATGGCTTTGGGGGTTGAAGAGATGGCTCAGTAGTTAAGAGCACTGGCTACAGGACCTTACTTCAGTTCTGGTGCTGACAAGCATCTGTAAATCCAATGCCCTCTTCTGGCCTCTTCTGGTACTGCACACATGTGGTACATATACATACATGCAGGCAAACATTCACACACATATAAATAAGTAAATTAAAAAAAAAAAAAACCCACACAGCTCTCTTTAACATTTCATTTTTAAAATTTTTTTCTAGCAGTACATTCTTTAAAAGAAGTTACCAACTTCAATTCCAAATATAAGGATTAAATAATGCAAATGAAAAGCTGCTGTTTTCGGTGAAGCTGCGGCCTAATGACCCTGGGAGAAAAGTACTCCTTATAACTCAACTGATGCAAAAGTCCCTTAGAAAAGCTTCATTTGTTGTCTGTAAAGAGTCTTCTTAGAGTCACTGTTCATCTAGACCATCGTCTTGTCTCCGGTGGAGGAGCTCTGCTTGGTAATGGCTTGTGGTTCCACAGTGTTTTGTGTATGGGAAGCAGGGGTAAAGAGTTACTATTGGAGTCATTCAGACTGGAGGGTCTGCCATGGAGATTCCCCAACACTGTAACATTTTCCCTTTACCTTCAGAAAGACACAAAAGAAAATCAAGTCCTGCTATAACCTTGACCTCAGTCACCTGTTGGTGGTGTTAAGAGGCCTTTGTGCAGAGCTCTCATGAGACCCAGTGTGCTTATGAAGAAATCTGCAGGCTTGGAGCATCACCTGGCTGGGCCAGGGGTCTGTAGACAGAAGCATCTGGTGCTGCTGGGTTCCCCTGGAGACTTCTGCATGGAAACACTTCTTTCCCCAGAGGCAGGGAAAGATGCAGGGCTCCTGACCGTACAGATAAAAGCCCTCGAAGCCACACTAGATGCCCGAGTCCCCCGCGAGCTGCCCACTTGGTGTTGGTGTTTACTGCTGGGACAAGAATGCATTGCGGTTGGCTTTCATTTTTTCCAGTCGCTTCACTAGATGGCCGTTGCTCACCTCTAGCTCCTCTGTTTTGTCCAGTGCGGATCGAAGCTGGAAGGAGGAGGAAAGGCAATGAGCTTGGGGGACATTTCTTCCTTACAACATGATGGGGCTTTGTGCCGCAAAAGGTCCAGCCATACTGGAAAGCCCTACAACATCCCACTCACCCTGAAATCCTAAAAATCGTTTGTGTGCTGTATGTGTATGCTATTCTTTTTTTCCTATTTAAATACTGGGTCATATGTTTATTTATGAAAGTTAGTACTGTTTGATTTATATGTTTATACCTGTGTACCATGTTCATACAGGTACCCAAGGAGGCCAGAAGAATGCACCAGAATTCTTAAACTGGATTGACATTGTGAGCTGTCATGTGAGTATATGAAACTAAAGCTGGGTCTTCTAAAAGAGCAGTAAGTGCTTGACCACAGAGCCGACACTCCACCCTGTGTGTGTTTCTTAACAATATATGGCTCACAGTTCCGGCATCTTAACTAAGTGATGCCCCTTGTCTGGAATGAGACTCTGCAGCTGAAAAATCAAAATTGAATGTCAGAACCCCAAACAGTCAGAACCTAGAGCTAGGGGTAGAAGGCCTGGACATCATATAGGTAGCTATGTGAACAGGTTGCTTCTAGGCTTGCAAGCATTAGGGCAGAGGGCTGGCACAGAGAGGGAGCACCTTACTATAGTAGTGAAGCTGTTGGTTGGTAGGGCACAGCTCATGGCTGTTTTCTACACCAGCTCCAATGCAGGCAGCTGGGTTCTAGGGAAGAAGATTCCACCACCTTCCACCCGCCTCCCACCTCCTTCCACAGGCCTGGGTTTTCCTCTGGCTCACAACCAAGCTTAACTTCCCAAAACATTGAACTTGGAAAGGGAGAAAGCATGGAGGCTGGAAGGGTAGGGGGAGCAATGACCAAAGACTGAATACATGTCAGTGGTCGGGAACAGAAAACAGAAAGCTAGATTTGCAATATTTAAAGAAATTATTCAGTTATTAACTGTGACTGCTCTCCAGCTGCAGTTACAGGCCTAGCAGATGCTATTTTCCAAGTGGGCAACTTTGCCAAGAGTTTTTAGGAAAGTGAATTGTTCAGTTTTCAAAGAAGGAATAAAGCATGGCAGATGGCCTCTAACCACTCAGCATAGTGCTGGCCTCCGCCCCTGCCTACCTCTCCTAGGCTGCCCTGTGCAGCACAAAGGATGTGAGCATTAAGAGGCCTGGCTATTCCTTTATCTCATAGTAACTTGATGTTTCTGGATGAGTCCTGGGCCTCTCAGCTCAGGGTATGGTGTGGGGAGGGCTGGAGAGATGGTTCAGCGGTTAAGAACACTGGCTGCTTTTTTGTTTTAGAGGATCTGGGTTCAATTCCCAGCACCCACATGACAGCTCACAGCTGTCTGTAGCTCCAGTTCCAGGATCTTTAACACCCTCACACAGACAAATATGCACATAAAATAAAAAAGAAAGAGAGGTCCCAGCCGGCTGTGCCTTTGGTAGCATGTCAGGACTTGATGGTGGCAGGACTAAGTGGGTAATGAATGGCCCAGACTTGGTCAATCCATTCTCTCTGCTGACCCTAAGAGATAGTCATGGTCCATTTGTTTCCTAGAAAAGGCCTAGGAGCTTTACCTCTCTTTGGAGTTTCCGTTTTTCTGCCTTTAGTTCATCTTCTATTTTTTCTGCGTTTTCCGCAGCTGATCTATAGCGTGTTACTTGGCTCTCTAACCGTATTACCTGAAAGGAAGGGAAAAGCCATTGACACACATTCATCCACTGCATTTGTTTGCAGTTTGCTTTGTTGTATTTGTGAACAAAGGATTTGATTTCACAAAATTGAAAATACACAGTTAAGAGTGTGGCGTTTTTGATATCACTTGGGTTTTCTAGCCAAACAAGCTGTCTGGTAGCATTTCTAAGTGACCCGCTCCATCCTGACAAGAAATAGCCCCAGTCTAAAGGGTGGACCTCTCTTTGCTTTCATCATCCCCTGTGGGACTTGAAAGGGCTTGTAAAAAGACCTGAGTTTGATTTCCTGAACTTGAATAAAAAGCTGAGCATGGGGGCAAGATGTTGTCCTCTGGCTCATGATCACTGGCCTGGGCAGAATATTAGAATTAAGCTAGCAGGACCTCAGCATATGACCTAGGGACAACCAGGATGGCAGCGTAAAAACGGAGGGAGGCTTTGTGTGGATGTGACAGTGTGTGTTCACAGCTGGACATAATATGTGTCCACATCCCAGCACTTGGGACACAGAGGCAGGAGGCTCACAGATTGAAATACAAATTCATAGTGACCAGCCTGGATATATAGCAACACTCTTGGTTTCTATGAAAATTTCCAGCATGTATATCCATAGCTGAGGGGAAAGTACTTCCTTTGTACTCATCCTGGAATGTACCATAGACTACCCCTAGGATACAGTGGTGGAAGATGTACCATAGGCTACCCCCAGGATACAGAGGTGGGAGATGTACCATAGGCTATCCCTAGGATACAGAGGTGGGAGATGTACCATAGGCTACCCCCAGGATACAGAGGTGGGAGATGTACCATAGGCTACCCCTAGGATACAGAGGTGGGAGATGTACCATAGGCTACCCCTAGGATACAGAGGTGGGAGATGTACCATAGGCTACCCCTAGGATATAGTGGTGGAAGATGTACCATAGGCTACCCCTAGGATACAGAGGTGGGAGATGTACCATAGGCTACCCCTAGGATACAGAGGTGGGAGATGTACCATAGGCTACCCCTAGGATACAGAGGTGGGAGATGTACCATAGGCTACCCCTAGGATACAGAGGTGGGAGGGCCTCATGTTTGTTCATCAGGAAGAACTCACCTGGGCTGAGGGGAAAGGACTGGAAGTCCAGGGAAGGGGGATGTCCCAGCATGGTGTGAGTTGAATTAACAACTATTTAAATTATTTTTATGTGTATGTGTTTTCATGTGTTTCTGGTTGCACTTGTGTGCACATGCATGTGGGGTCCAGACAACACTGGGTATTGTTCTTGAGGGGCTACCCATGTTTTCTTTTAGACAAGGTTCTCATTGGCCTGCAGCTCCGCTGGCTGGCAGAAGCACTAGGCTAGCATGATAAGATCTTGCCACCATGCTCAAGTTTTTATGTGGATCCCCGGGGATCCAATTCAGGTTCTCTTGCAAGCAATTTGTAGACTGAGCCTCCCCCATATAAAACAAACAGTGAAGAAAGTCTAAGACCTTCCTAAGTCCATGCTGACATGAGGTGTTCTGTTACAACCATTTAAATAACATCAGTGTGACAGGGATAACCAAGGGTCTAATGAACAATCTTTCCTGAATTTTCCTCCTCACCTCTGTAAGCAGTACCTCGAAAGCCAGGCATATGGGGTACAGTCTTGTGTCTTGTGATGCCAGCACTTGGGAAGTAGAGGCAGGAAGACCAGGAGTTCAAGGTCACCCTTAGCTACATGGTGAGTTTGGGGCTATCCTGGGCTACATAAGACCCTGTCTCAAAAAGACTAAGTAAATAAATGCCTCAAGAGGCTTATGTGCTGCCTTAACCACACCCTCAGGACCTGTGTGTGTGTGTGAAGGCCAGAGGGTGACATCAGGCATCTTCCTCACTTGCTTCCCACTGTATATTTGAGGCAGTATCTCTCACTGAACATGGACTTCACTGATTGACTAGCCTGAATGGCCAGCGAGTCCTAAGGACATTCCTGTCTCCACCATCCAGGCAAGGCACACAGACATGCTGTGCCACATCTGACTTTTCATATGGGGACTGAGGAACTGAACTCAGGTTCATCCCCCTGCCTCTCTAGAATCACAATTGACTCTCAAACTCACTATGGAATTGGTTTTGGAGGTCAAAAGGTCCTTTCACAGGGTCACCTAAGACCATCAGAAAACACAGATATTTACATTACCATTTGTAACAGTAGCACAATTACAGTTATGAAGTAGCAACAAAAATAACTTTATGGTTGGGGGTCACCACATGAGAAACTGTATTAAAGGGTTGCAACTTTAGGAAGGTTGAGAACCACTGGACTATTGCTCCCCCCACCCTGCCCCACCTCAGACTCCACTCAAGCCACCATCTATAAACTGCCCAGGACTGAGGAGAGTCACACGTACATTTTGTTCTAAGGCAGTTATCTCTTGCTCAGACTTTGCAAGTTTAAATTTGAGGTCGCTGATCTGTCTGTTGGCATCTCCTAAAGGGTGACAAAAGAGGAATAATGGGTTAAATTCTCAGGTTCTAGAACATTCTATTCCTGACAACCAGCTCTTCTAGAATCCTCTCACACATTTTGTTTCAGTCTTCACAGAATTAGACAAGGCATGCCCTCCTTGATCCCTGGCTGAGAACAAGCCTGGTACCACTTATGTAGAGGTAGGAGACTCAAGGTAAGAAGGAGCCCCCATAGATGTAGGGAGAAGATACAGGAGAGGGGCCAGACATAATCTCATCTTGTGTAAACCTGTCCTCAGTCGACTATCATAAAACATACTTCTTAGTTTCCTCATGTAAGACCATCACATGAAGCAAAGCCAATGTGTTTCTATCCATGCCCACCTGTGCATTCTGGGACACTGGCTCCATCCCACAGGCTCATACTGCCCCTGCCCACTCTGCTCTACCCACATAAAAGCCTTTGTGGCTTTGGAACCCAGGAGCTTCCCAGGGACAGGAGGGAATGTCGGGTATCTTTGCCACAAGTGTTATAATCAGTACACACAAGAGCATGCATTTCCACACAGAGGTCAACATTTACTTTGCAGATCCAGGACGTGCACATCTGTCCCATTTTCCAAGATGCCATCCTCAGATCGAAGAAGGTCCTTCCCATTCTTCTGTCTTCCCTCCAGCTGCCCTTTGAGCTTCTTAATCTGAAAATACCACCAGTAAAATTCATTCATTGATTTTTGTCTAAAGGAAGCTGAAAAACTGAATTTAAAGCCCGTCCATACCCAAAATACGTCAGGTTACTGCCTTGATGTTAGCATGAGTCAAAGGTGCTAGAGGCCAAGGTCATAGGACTATACAGGATTTTATGAAAAGGTTACAGGCTAGCCTGTGCTCCACCAGCCAGAGGGATAAAATAATAAACAATAAAAACCAACCCAAAAGTTGAATGAAAAGGACCAGAGGTCACCTCAGAAGGGAGTAGGTGGGATAATAAAGACTTTACAACTTCAGGTATGAATTCTTTATAACCCAGTGGACAGTGATCTTTGTGTACATTGTATGCTCTGTGTAAGACTTTGTGTATGTAGGTATATACATATGAAGGCCAGAGGTTAACAACATTGGGTGTTGTTCTCCGTTATGCTACACTGTGGGTTTTATTTTGGGATATGGTCTCTGACTGAAGCAATGTACTCAGGGAGGCTGGCTAATCAGTCAGCTCCAGGGATCCACCTGCCTCCACTTCTGCAGCACTAGGATTATAGGTGCATGTCACCATGTCCAATTTTTACATGGGTGCTGGGGGATTTGAACTCAGGTTCTCCTGCTTGTTCTGCCAGTCCCTTATCAATTGAGCTATCTCCCCAGCTTCTGTGAACAGTAATTTCTCTGGCTGAACCTCTTCTGGGACTCAGGAGTAGACTACACAAAAAATACTTAAAATAATGATCAAGAGTTAGCAACTCTTCATGATATGTATCTTTGCTTAGTCACAAAGATATGAGGCCCCTTAAAGCCCCTGGGCACAGGAATATGGAAATTAAGTCCCCTATAAAACTGCATAGAACCTGGTCAAGCTGCACATTGGCCTGAAGGCACTGGCTAGCCTTTATGGAGGGGACCTTACAAGAGTCTTCTCTCAGAGATGGAGAAACATACAAGTTTAGAAGCCAATAGCCAGACCACAGGTTCTTCTGGTGCCTATTATTTGCCTTTCTGCATGTCCTGACCCTGCCTACTTCAATACTATCTTTGGTACATGCTGCTTTTGAGGAATCAGATATAGGATCTGATGTCTTAAAATATGCACAGGACTCTCAAAGACTCCTCCTCTTGAGTTTAATCCAATTCTGAAAGGCTAACAGAACTGTAGAAAATGAGCAATCACACGAGGCTAGAGAGGAAGAGGAGGAGGGAGGAACTGAATCCCTTGGAAAGTGGCTGAGGAATAATTTGTAACTATCTTGCAGACAAGAAGGGTGAATCGGAGCCCTTCAGCATTCCCTGAAATTAGAGAGAAGGACAAAGGTAAGTCACGGTTTAAACCATGTTACCATCTAGATGTTTATACTCAACATAAAGTAGTTCTGGGCTTGGTCAGAGAATCTTCTCTTTGTAGTGGGCAGCAGTCAGTGCAGACTCATAATTGGTCAAAGTGCTGAGAATAAATGACTGAGCACTTAGCCCTAGATGGGGCAGCTTTATCAACTGTCCCCTCATCACTGCCAGAGCTCAGGGAATGTCACAAGGAGGAGGTGGGAAGACTAGAAGAGGCAGACTATGGGGAGACATGTCAGGAAATGCTGTCTTCTGGACACGAGACAGCTGTCACAGCTGTGTTACCTGCACAACATTAAGTGAGTCACAATTCCAGCACAGACTGGGAAGTGCTCTCTAGGCCTCACGCCTTAATGAAGAGCTGCTGATACTTCCTAATAGTTGCTGGGGGAGAATCATTCTTCTTTAGGCTGTTTCCATTGCTAGGTTTCCTGTGCTCCAGTGGATGACCTCACATCTATGCACATATAGTCAGTACTAACTGGCCTTAGTGCATCATTGGGGGGTTGGGAGAACATGAAGTTCAGAGGTGACATGTTAGGGGAACATGGTGGAGTTGAAGAATGGAAATTGGAAGTGGATATGATCCTATTTCCTTGTATACATGTGTGAAATTCTCAAGAATAAAGACAAATTATAATTAAAAACCAATTTTGATCAGTTATTCAAAGAAATGTCTGCAGAGAAGGGTATCTGATTCTGAGTGCACAGAACCCATGTTCAGGGACCAGTAGAAGTGCATGGTCACTTCTGTCTCTCAATGATAGATCTCCACCCTCCATTGCAACATTCATTGCTAAGCAGTAATTCATGTTGAATGCACCAACTGCTGCCCTGTGGCTTCAAGTCCCCACTAAGCCAAATCATGAAGCCAGCATTGTTCTCAGACATAGACATTTTGGGGTTCCCAAAGTGTGCAAGAAGGAAGGCTGGGAAAAGTGCATGGCTTCAGGTTCCCTACTCAAAATGTTTCAAAAGAACAGAAAGGGATTTACCTGTTCCAACAAGCATTCCCGTTCATCAATGAGCTTTTTCAACCTAACGTCTGAAGAAATCAGAAAGACATAGGTGAATCTGTATCCTGCCTCCCAGCACGTCACTAACAGGATAACATATGGATGGGTTAGTGAGATGAGTGATGAAGGGTAGTTAAACACGTACCACGATGAATGAGGCCACAGACAGGCTGGGGAGGAGCTCAGCCCAGGGGTGGTGCCACCTCCCGACATGCTTCTCATCAGGACAGCCTCCGGCTCATGCAAGCAGGCTAATCTTCTACTTAGGCTAGCATGCAAGAACGCTAGGGAGGTACGCTGCAACACAAGATCTCACAGGCTTCACGGTTTAGCAAAGTGCAATGTTGCCGTTCATGAGCACCAACGGGCCAAGGAGAGCTCTTTCCAAGTTCACACTCCACATCTAGTTATCTTTCTCATTTCTTGCACAGACTCACCCATGTCAGAGTTTAAACTGTTTACAAACCACAAGCGCAATGATAACATGTCTACCAAGTCAGTTATAATATGCTGTTACTTGTTTGAAGAAAAATACAGTATTGGCTTTGGTTCCTGTAACTCTTCCCACCCTAGGCATGGAAAGGTGTGTGTGTCTCACACTTGAGCATATGTCTGTCTGTCTGTCTGTCTGTCTGTCTGTCTGTTTCTGTTTCTCTAGGAGAGTACTAGTCTCTGGCCTACAGTGAGAATTGAGGCTGAGTGAAGATTTTCACATTTAAAGGGAGAAATCAGGATTCTTGGTACTCATAGAGATGCTGGATGTCTATGGGGACACTGTTGCCATTTGCAGGTGCTGATCCAACAGAGCCTAGGCTCCCCATGGGCAGCCATCTTGTATTTCTTTCTTCAGAAGTAGGAGAGATTTAGTGTGATGGAAGATGATGCTGTTAGGTTCTGTCACAGTTGGTATCAGGAAGGGCCTCAGGGAAAGGGGCAGCAGGTGCAGTGCCTGTGTCTCCATCATCACACTTGAGCATCCAGAAAGTAGACAACTCTCATGGGCAATGGGAGAGGGGTGCGATGGCTGAAAGTGCCCCACATAGTGCAAAGTACACGTTGCAAACATTTATCAGAGGTTAAGAGCACTGACTGTTCTTCCAGAGGTCCTGAGTTCAATTCCCAGCAAAACCACTCCTAATGCCTAAGTGCTCACAGCCCAGCCTGTGATGTCCTTGACTGATGCTTCCCATGGACTTTTAAGATCTAGACTTAAATCTCTTAAGTGGAACCTTTAAAACCCGGCCTAGACCTCTCTATCCCAACACAACCTTGTTCTCATACTGCCTCCTTCAGAATTCTCCAGAGAGTAAATAATTAACTTTGATGAGTCATGTGTCAAAACCCACGCACATAAAACTCATCTTTGTTTTCGTTTAATATCATCCAGGCATATCCTAATGCAAGTTACTGGCGTTCGCTAACTATCTTTCAGAAAAAAACCCCCCAAAACAAAACCTCTTAAGCTATTACCCGGGAAGGCACAATATAGCAAAATAAAAGCCAACAGAAAATCTTAATAATAATAATAATAATAATAATAATAATAATAATAATATAGTTTTCTGAGATGGAGAGATAACTCAGCTGTTAAAGGCTAGGCTTATAACCAAAATGTCAAGAATTAATGCAGTTTCCTGACCCTTTGGTGTTTTCCTTTAACTTATAGCCCAGTGGCTTTTGTTAGGAGTTTTATTCTTTCCAACAGTGAAGCAATCTTCCTTTATGTATTTTAGTCTGGTCTTGAGGTCTGGGTACTTCAGCAGCTCCACCCTAGGGTCACTCAAGGCCAATCAACTCCATAACTCTAAAAGGTTGGACTCACATCTTCAGTAGGCAAAAGGAGGTCTTCCCAGGTCTGGTAGTTAGTTCTTGATAAATGTTTGCAACGTGTACTTTGCACTATGTGGGGCACTTTCAGCCATCGCACCCCTTTCCCATTGCCCATGAGAGTTGTCTACTTTCTGGATGCTCAAGTGTGATGATGGAGACACAGGCACTGCACCTGCTGCCCCTTTCTGATACCAACTCTGACAGAACCTAACAGCATCATCTTCCAACTTCCCGGCAGCTAAAAGATGGCTGATCAACTGCGTCTCTCTTCTAGTTACAGCATCCAAGGGGTCTGCATGGGCAGGGGATGACCCTCCTTCAGCCACTGGGCTTTATAGGCAAGAAATGTGTAAGGGGCAATGGGAGCTGTGAAGGGGGTTCTTCTGGGAAACTGTTTTATGTCTGACCACCACACTGGCCCAGCACAGGAAACATCCCTCCTGTTTTTCAGGGCCAGAGCATCAAGAATACATTTTACTGTGTGCCCCTTGGCATAGAGACCATGTGCCATCTGCACAGTGTGGCCTCCTAGGAAGGGAGAAACTAGCAGAAAACAAGACTCCCAGGTAGCTTTCGAACCCCCCCAGAGGTAGCCTTCAAGGTTCTGAGTAAGACCAGATATTTGAAGCATGAATTGGGAGCATGATTGACAGCAGCCCTCTGGGCCTGCAGAGCCCTGGGATACAGCTTTTGGCCTGATTCCTGTTTGACTCTGATTGCATAGGAAGAGAGCCCACCACAGTTCACCTGCCCTGGTTCTCAGGACATGTGTGCACACACGGTCAATGTTTCCACATCAATTTTTCCTCTCCCACAAACAGCCCTATGTACTGACACATTATAGCAGAGCAAATGGAGACCTTCCCTAGTTGTGGGTGGGGTTGGGGCACATGGCTGTGTCCACAGAGTACAGCAGGTGGCCTGCAGAGCTGCTCTCTCGGCTGCTCTGGGATCCCACACTGGTGCCAGGGCAGTCTCAACACAGGGGTCACTTGTCAATGATGAAGGCGCTGAGGACTGATCTTTTTGGAATCCCTGAGGGAGCTAGCTCTAAGTTAGAAGAGACTCCATGTGGGCACTGTGCAAACAGCTACCAGGGGCAGAGGTCAAGGGGCTCAGAGACCAGAACCATAGGCTTGTAAAATTATAAAATATTTTATTTCAATTATATGACACTTCAGTTTGCCTCAAACTTTACTGAGGTTTTGGTCTTTTTACATTCCACTTTACCTTGTAACAGTAGTATGAATTCACATGATCCCATAATATGTCAACAGTACACACTCCTGTGACATTGTATCTACCGTTGCTTTTAAATTCAGCTTTACAATTATTTTCTAAATGCTTTTTTATATAGAAAATACATATTTCCTTCAGACAGATAAAATAACTTTCCAATAAGAAAATATTGAGAAACAACAAATAAAAATATTTATACCAAACATAAAATGTTGGATTATAATCTAGTGGGTCCTTTGCATAAGGACAAACAACTTTTGTATTTTTTTAAGAATAAGTAGACATTCAGACAGAAAGATAACTTTAAAGTTAAAAAGAAAATTAATGACTGTTTCCCCTAAACACTAAAGTAGGAAATAAAATTTCAATTTGCCATTAACAGAAAAGAATAAAAATAAAATATTTGTATAAAATGAATTCAGTATACACCCGTATGAAGTGAAATAAAGCTTTAATAAAATTAATTTGGGTACCATTGGCAATAAGATCCAAGAGCATTGGTGCAAAATACAGCACTTATGTGAGTGAGGTAAAGGCATAGGGCCTCCCTGTGTTTTCTGATACCTGTTTGAATCTCTACAGTGCTTAATCTTTACCCTGAGGTACAGCTAGCTCCCTTCGCCCAGTTGACCTGTATGCTACTCCTCCATCTAGCTTCTTTAAATATAATACCATAGAGGTTATGATGTACATATTAAGATCAAATATGAAAACATCTATTTAATAAGACATATTAGTTTGACTATTCATCGCTCACAATGCAGAAATCTAAGAATGCTGTTTGATCACTTCAACTAGAGGCTGATACATTTGGTCAAGAACATCCACGTTCATCTCGGCCTACAGCAAATGGTAAGTTTTGATCTTAAAGCTGGAATGAATGTAGACATGACAGGGACGTGGTGTCACCTGAGGATGCTAATGGAATGTTCTCAGCTAGAACTGAAATGGAAAACAATAGTGTCTGGGTGATCGATGGTTAAATACAGATCTACAAGTAACAGTCTATAACCTAAAGTAGTTGAGACTTGGTGATTAATTGATTCGTGGTACATCCACAAAAACCAGAACATTCATGAACCTCGACAGTGGAGTTGAAGGATGGAATTCTTGAGGCTTAGTGTGTTGAGTCCTTGGCTCACTCTGAATCTTGGTCTCCCCAGCCTGCCTCCTGCTTCTGCCCGCTCATGACATGGTGCAGTCCTCCTTATTCTTGGTATTCTCAACCTCCCCTTTTGACTGTCCTCCACTTTCTACACTGAAGTCACCTCGCTCCCCTGAAAGGTCACTGTTGTCTATGCTGCAGCCATCTACCGCTTTCTCAACCATCTGGTCTGGATGTTGGGACAGCACATGCCCCTCTTCACTTCCTCTCTCAGAAGCATCGTTAGCATCTTTTGGAGAACCTTCCTTTTCCATCAGGGAGATGTCGCCTTCTTCACACTGGGGACTGTTCTGAGCCAAGACATCCGTGGGACCATTAGCGAGACCATCTGTAACATGCTCTTCAATTTCCTCACCCTCGGCACTGGTGTCTAACGACTGCACAGCCTCTGCCTCGGGTGCCAATGTGACTCCGTCAACTGTTACTTTCCCAGCCTGGGTTTTTATGTCGTCTTCCTCCTCATGGTTCTGTTTTCCATGCAAGTCATTTTTAGGATCTTCTGGACAATCGACATGTGCACTGCTTCCTGCTGTGATTTTTTGTTCTGCGTTTTCTGTCTCTTCACTCTGGGTTTCTGCCGCCTGTGTTTTGTCAGGGCACTGGATCTGTTCTTCTTTCTCCGGCCCACCCGTTTCTGTGTTCTGAGAGTTTAACTCTCTGCTGGTGTCTTTCTGTGTTTCCACTGGGGCTGGAGGTTTCTTCTTCTTGTTTTTCTTCTTCTTGTTCTTAGTCTTCTTCTGTGGCGACTCCACGCCCTCTGCCTTGTGCTCGATCTTTTCTTTGTCGGGTTTCTCCGCATCAAGTGGTACATGTTTGGCATCTGTGTTATCTGGGCCTGTGGTGCCCTGATGGCTGCTCTGCACTGTGGGAGCCTCAGGGGTGGCCTGGATGGGCTTCTTGTCACTTCCTTCTGTGTTCTCAGTCTCTGTAACAGCATTTTCCCCACCCATCTCAGACTCAGCCACTTCCTGGGCGAGTTCTCCTTCTGAGCTCTGCTCTACTCTATCATTCACACATCTGTCATGACTCACTGTGTCAGGACTGGGGGCTACTGGGCCCACTTGCTCCCCACTTGCAGCTCTACCTGCCTGTTCTGCGTTCTCTGTGTGGTTTCCAGCTGGGCCCTTTGAGTCTGTACAGCTCACCCCATCAACTTCAGACGTTTGCCCCAAAACATAGTGTGGACATGGTTCAGAACTAACTTTTTCCAAATCTGTTTTCAAATTCTCTTGTTTTTCTTTATCCTGATTACCTATAGAGTTTTCGTTTTGATTTTTGATGCCCAAGGCAGCAGGGGTCCCTGACATCTCACTGTCTAGATCTCCCAGGCAGTTGGACTGTTCAAAGGAGTCTCTGGTCCTACCATCTGAGACCTCACGCGACTCGATCTGCTCTGGGGTTCTGAGGAAAGAAGTGTCCTCTTGAGCTTGGTTCTGAACCTGCTGCTCACATTTGTCCCCTACTAGTGGTCCTGGGGACAGGGCACTGTCTTCAGCAGGTTTCTGGTCCTCAGCATTGTCACCAGGATTTGACACCCCTTTGTCCACACAATCCTTTACTGAGTTGGGTCTGGGCTGCTCTTGCTCAGTATTCTGTAAGCTTCCTGCTTTCCCCACATTCTCCACAGTTTCCTTTTTCACCTCCACTTCTTTGGCTTTTCCTAAAAGATCATTGAGAGAATTGAAGGGACCCCATGATGTGGTGGGCACTCGATATATGTTAAAATGCAAACACATGTTCTAATTACCACCCAACTTTCAGAGAGAGAGAGAGAGAGAGAGTCACCAGAAACAAGCTTTTTGGTCAGGCATATGTGCCAAAGCAGCAATTGCATTAGCTTGTTTTGGATAAGCAAAGGGTCACAGCCACCACCTCCAAAGCCAGAGCGGCTGTTACCATCTGATAGGAACTGACTTTTCAAGGTGATGTTATGATTGAACTGACAGAGAGAGCTATGGATCAGGCAGGTAGCCACAGGAAGGCTTCCAGAATGGACCCTAGGTTCCTCTTTCCCTACTTCTAACTCTAAAAGCATCTAAACACTCACACTCTAAGCCACTCAAGCCCCATGAATCTCCCAGTCCTAACAAAGTGTTCACATTTCCTGAATAACATTTACTTCCAGAAACTGGCTAGAATGCCAGTCTAAAGAAAGATGATTCTGGAGTAAATCTTACATGGCAGAAAGCAATCTATAGTCTATTATCTCCTTTGGAAAATGCTCTCCTCCAGGACACATCAGACCTTTCATTCCCAGGGGAGTGATAAAGAACCCCAACAAAAGAAGCCGAAGATCAAGGTGAATGCTTAACACATCCATCAAAACCTTATCAATCAGCCAACCAGTCCCCAGTCTATTGGATATTATCTGATTGTATGTGAAAGCCTGTCAATCTAAGAACTTGATAGTCTCTATAGTAGGTCTCTTATCCCAGCAAAAACCTGGTTTTTATTTTCAGTCAACTTAACTTCACTCTTAAAGATTTTCTTTATTTTATATATATATATATATATATATATATATATATTAGTGGTATAGACTATATGCTAAAGAAACATCAGACATAGGTAAATTTAAAATAAACATCCTGGAAAGTTCCACTGATTAGATAGGCGTTGCATCCAAACCCTCTGGGGCCACTGAAAAAAGTGGCATGCATTTCTTCCTTTTTCAGGAACACCACATGGTTATCGGGGATAGGCTGACTATGTGTGGAGAGGAGAACAGCAGGACCAGTCCCTAGCGTGGCCGTCCTGGAGGCGGACACTATGGAGTCTTCCTGTTTTCTCATGCACATGAGTGAGAGCACATTGCTTTTTCAATCACAAGGGGATGAGGAAAGTCCCGAGAAGCTGAGGCCTACAGGCTTCCATGTGGGCATAAATGTATACAGTCACAGACTCTTATAAAAAAACTAGCAACTGGATTTATCCCAAAGCCAGAATTTAAGACTCAGTAGTTTGTGAATCTTCCTATCTCTGAAAATTATAAAAAAAAAAATTCCTATATCGATCAGATTTTTCCAATTGCATATTCTTATAGGAGCTAAAACTGTAGCATACAGAGGAAGCCCCCCTCTGAATAAGGTAGGTGAATTCCAACTCCTGTGAGCACACCCACTCACAACAAGGACCACTTCTGGTACTCGGGGTAGTACCAGGGCTGCCATCCTTTGGTGTCATCTGTTCTACTCAGGCACCTTACACCCTCTCCAAATGCTTGTATGGCAGGTGCCCAAGTATGTCAGGCTGGCAGGAAAATATGGCCAGCTTCATGGCCTCCATTGTTTTGACCTCTGGACAGTTAACTCCATTACAGGATGAAATTGACAGTCGTAATTTCACGTCCAGAGAAAAACCAAATTGCCCTCTCAATGCTATCATGTGACTTTGAACTCAGCCTTGGAAAGCAGAAAAAGAAATGTGTCCTTGAGCCATTGGTGGAAAGCGCTACACAAAATGCATGCTGCACAGCATTGTGGGTGATCACATGGTTGGGCCGGGACACTATTATGAGGTGACAGAATGAATGGCATGCCGAGTGACTGTTAACGATCAGTGGCAATCACCTCGTATTCTGATAGTGCACAAAGGTGAATCAATGCTGACCAGAGAAAGAAAGGAGCCAAAGCAAGGGCCTTACCTAGTGTCCCCTCCCCGGCTGACTTGAGGGCATTCATTTCTTCTTTAGCTGTCTTCGAAGGACCTTGATATCCAACGTCATTTAGTGTGTCTGAAGTCTCTCCGTTGGTGGTTACTTCTGAATTTACGATTATTCCATGTTTCTGTGAGCAAAACAGGTTTAACATTAATACTCGTGAGACCAGATTAAGCCATATTTGAGTAATTACAAAGGGATGCTATTTCCCTTAACTCTGCAGTGATGGAGAAGTATCTAGGCACATAGTCTATTGACAGAGGCAGATCTTAGATGGCTTCCTCCTTATGGATTTCAAAACACCAGTGGTTCTCGACCTTCCTAATGCTGCGGTGATACCCCCACCAACCACAACATTATTTCATAACTATAGTTTTGCTACCGTTATGCAACATAGTGTGAATATCTGATGTGTGACCTCTATGGGGGTCCTCTGCAATACACACCCTATTTTCTGGTGGCAAGATACTTCACGATGCTTCATATCTTCAAAAGGATCATTTATGCCAAGCACATGGCCAACCCCTTGGAAGCCAGCTGCTTGCCTCAGTCACAGAGTACCTCCTTGCTATCTACTTGGTCCCCAACACTTTTTTTTTTTTTTTTTCTGGCTCTTTGGAGACTCAGTTGTTGCATACAGCCTGGACAAAGAGCATCATTTAGGTCTTAGCTCTAAGCCTGTATCCAGATGCTTTCCTGCTGTGACTTTGATTGGAGGGCTCAGGAGATGACACTGACATGTGTCTGGGGCATTCAGGATGTAGCCATGGCCACGCCCCTCAGCACAACTGCTATAGTGCTGCCTGATGGCTTCTCCTTGGCATGGCCCTTACAAATTTGAAAGTCGGCCTTCCTATGACCTGGTGGGTATATGTGATCCCGCCATGTATCCTAGGTATTGTTCAACTAAGGAAGTCCTCGGACAAGAGGCTTAAACAATGAAGCACCTATATTCCAATGCAGGGAAGAAAATACGTGCACAAAGGTGAATCAATGCTGACCTCAGGTGATAAATGCCAAACTCAGAGCTAGAAATCCAGATCTGTTTCTCAAGCAGAAGCATGGGTGGGCACTGATATCATCTGCTCTGTGGAAACAGCTCATGGAAGGCTCAAAGTTATTAACACAGTGACAGCGGCAAAAGCAGAGGCAGCACCCATGGCCACAGACCCACAGAACTTGGTAATTTTCTTTCTTTCTTTTTTGAGACAGGATCTCTCCATATAACCTTGGCTATCCTGGAACCAGCTCTGTAGACCAGGCTAGCCTCAAACTCACAGAGATCTTTCTGTTTCTGCCTCCCAAGTGCTGGGATTACAGGCTTGTGCCTCCGCTGCCACCACCCACCAACCTTGGCATGTTTCTTCAACCGCACTTGGGTTCCCTACCTTCAACTCCTCCTTCAGCTTGGCTGTTTCTTCTCTAAGGTCATCTCGTTCACTCCGTATGGAATCAAAGAACTCTTTTTGTCTTTCTAATGCCTGAGCATGCGACAGAACAGAGAGAAGAGAGAGAGAGAGAGAGAGAGAGAGAGAGAGAGAGAGAGAGAGAGAGAGAGGATTAGCACAGATAGCAGGATAAGCAAGAAGTAAGGACTAGGAGCACCTGCCATCCAGGGCCAGTGAGAAAGAAGCAGTCTAGACCAGCTACTGCACACACATTAGCATTTCAAAGCATGGGATGCTGTGGAGGAAGGCTGTTTTATAACATCCATTTCTGTCTTTTGTTTTCTCATTGCAGTACCAGGAACTGAACCAGAGGGGTCTCACATACGGGAGGCAAGTGGTCTACCACTGAGCCACATCCCCAGGAAATTCCATTACTAGCTCAGTTTTCTTTTCTTCTTTTTGGGGTGGGGTGAGTGGGGGGTATGGGGTGGGTGTGGAGGTGGGGAGTAGGGTGGTGTCTGTTTTTTGAGATGGGGGTCTCACTGTGTGGCTCTGGCTGACCCAGAACTTGATTCCATGGTGCTGGGATTAAAGGTGTGTGCCACCACTGCCTGGCACTAAGTCTGTTTTTTATCTCATGACATGGTGCTGGAGAATTTATAGGAGTCACACAGTTCTTTAAACAAGAGATAAATGCAGAACAAGAAAGGTTGCTAAAGGACCCTACTTTATAATTTTCTTTTTTTTTAAAAAAAAAAAAACTTTATTATTTATTTATTTGCCTTGGTGTTTGCCTGGAACTGGAACTAGAGACAGTTGTTAGCTGCCATGTGGGTGCTGGAAATCGAACCCGGGTCCTCTGGAAGAGCAGACGGTGCTCTTAACCGCTGAGCCATCTCTCCAGCCCCCATATAATTTTCAACCTTTCTGTGTTTATGTTCTTGTTCACGTGTGTGTGTGCGTCTGTGTGCTGTTTCTGTGTCTAATTCAGGGGACAATGCCAGATGTCACCCCTCAAATGCCATCCTCTTTGTTTTATTTATTTTTTATTTAAAGACAGAGTCTCCCACTGATTAGGCTAGGCTTGCTGGACAATGAGCCTTAGGAATGTCCCTATCTCTAACTCTCCAGTGCCGGGGTTACAAATGTGTGTCACCATGTCTGGCCTGGAGATTAATTCAGGTCCTGTGCTCTCACTTTACTGGCAGCCAACTCCCTAGGCTATTTTTAGACACTGGTTATAAGCATCTGTTCAAAAAAAATGCACATCACATGAACACATAATCTCTCAGCCAAGGCTTGCGAATGTGTCAAAGTGGGACTTCGTAATGGGAACATTTCTGTGACATGGCAGATCACCTCTAGACCTGTCTTGGGGCCCTGTCATATAGGTTGCTACTTTTTAGGTACCACACACTGCTATGAGTCAACAGTAACTTGGTAGGGGGTCTACTCTTCAATTTACCACTCCCAAATGTGGA
Organism: Sigmodon hispidus; assembly: GCA_004025045.1. Classification (NCBI taxonomy): domain Eukaryota; kingdom Metazoa; phylum Chordata; class Mammalia; order Rodentia; family Cricetidae; genus Sigmodon; species Sigmodon hispidus. The sequence goes on along the minus strand of PVIH01000373.1, from coordinate 176,328 downwards.
TGCGCTGTCCCTGTGGAGGTTTCAAAATGAAAACCTGTGGAGCATGGCACGCTGCACCCACAGCATCACAAAACCCTGAGAGAATTCTGGAGTTTGACTCTCCATGCTGAGATGCCCAGAGTCTTTCCCTTTATATGGCCTGCATTGTGCCTAGGTCCCTCTGGTACAGCACCGAGAGGGAGGCAGCTCCAACTATCCAGCTATGATTTTATCCACCGGGATAAGCTGGGGTGGTCACCATGCTATTCATGTTGTATCCCATGGGGGTCACATGCACACCCATGCAAACATTCTTCCAAAGCAAGCGTCTGTGGGAACGACATTTGCTGAGCAGCGCCCCCACAACAGTCTGGCAAAGGCTTGAGAGTCCTACCCCTATCTTTTTGTCTTTCCACTCTATGGTCTCCTGAAGATCAGAGATTTCCCTGATAAAACCCGCCTGTTTCTGCTGCAGCTGTCGGATTTCCTGAGGAGAGGAACAGACAGAAAGAAAGCAGACAAAGAGTTGAGCAGAGAAAAGACGCCAGGGCTGGATGACCAGGGTGGGAAAGCCTCACCATCCCCAGAATCAGCTGCATGTTAGGATTTTTTTTTTCCCTTTCTTGTTTTAATCTCAGTTCCAAAAAGAAACCAGCTTGGGTGATAACTTACCTCAAAGTTACTGCTTATTTACAGACCTGATTAATTAAAGAACAAGAGATCAACCCTGTACAGTCTTGCTTTGCTTAACCACTAACTGCTTTGCTAACAGCTTCTCCAGAACTGTGAGGAAATACACACCTGTCGTCAAGGCCACCAAGCCTGTGGTATTTTGTCATAACAACCTGGGATAAAACAGTAAGAAACTAACAGAATGGGAAGAAAAAGGTGCTGCCCACCTCAAGCAATTCTTCCCTTTGCCTCAGGGCTTCTTTGACTTCTGCAAACTGGAACTGCAGGATGCTGTGCGCATGCTTTTCCCGCTCAAACTCCTGTGGACGAGAAACACAGTACTGAGGCTGCAGTTCAGTGGCGTGTTTCTGTCACGGGGTTCATGTTCTTGGGAGCCACATTTCCCTCAGGACAAATAACCTTTTACTACGTCATCGCTGTCTCCAAGACACACAACAACACAAACTCATTTCTCTGCCATCCATAGAGGATGATCAGTTTCCTCTAAAATTAATCTATGGATTATACGCAGTTGAGAATTTCCCAATTTCTCTCTTGTTAGGATGTGTCCTAAGGTCTCTTTCTAGGGGTCTGTCTGTGCTGAAGGCCAGGAATATGCAAGGCTATGAGTCCCAGTGGATCCTGAAGTACATGCATGACTGCCTTTCTCTGGGCTTTGAAGGTATGGCTTCTGAAATGAACTGTGTCTTTCCCAAACACGTAGAGATAAAAATAGGATTTTCCTAAAATCTTTGATGTTTATAAGTAGTATACAAAGCTGACATAAAATAAAAGGCAGGAAGTGTATTTTAGCTTGGAAATCTAGAAGCATCTAGCTGTGAATAATTTAAGTATGACTGATCTTTCATATATGTGCTTTTTCATGATGGTTGCTTTATCTTCCGGCAAAATACCAACATTCTAGGAAAACCTCGTTTACATATTAAAACTATGCATACTAGCATAATTTCAAATTACTCAGAAGAGCACAGATTTCTGAGTTTTGTTGTATGTATATTTGTGTATGAGTATATGTGTGTGTTCCTATGTTCACAGGTGCATGGAAGCCAGAAGTTGACCTGGGGTGTTATCCCTCAGGAGCTGTCTACCTTGGGGTTTTTGTTTTTCTTTTCAAGGTTGATTTTATTATTTTTAACTACATATGTGTGTAGGTCTGTGCACATGTGAGTGGGATACCCACAGAAACCACAACCATCAGATCCCCAGGAGCTAGCATTACAGGTACTGGTGAGCCCCCTGACATGAGTGTGGGAACCAAACATGGACCTCCTGCAAGACTGTATGCACTTCTAAGCATTGGCCATCTTTCCAGTTCTGACCTTGGTTTTTGAAAAAGGGTTTCTTGTGGTCAGGAGCTACTCTGGCTCCCTAGTAAGCACCATAGATCCACCTGTCTCCCCAGGACTGGGATTCCAAGCACACACTGCCACAGATGCTGAGGATTGAACTCAGTCTGAATGCTGTGTAGGAAGCACTTTACAGAGTGAGTTATCTCCCCTGCCCTTGAGATTATTTAGTTTGGCAGCAGTCTTGTTAGGTAGCCCAAGCTAATCTTGAACCTGCAATCCTCCCGCCTCAACCTCCTACATGCTGGGATTATAGGCATTGTCTTTCTCAGACTCTGAGCTTTCTGGACAAGTGGAGAATCACTGTTTTAAAAAATACAAATGCAGGTTACAGAGATGGCTCAGCAGTTAAGTACATATACTGCTCTTGTAGAAGACCTGTGTTTAATTTCTAGCACCCATGACAGGCCTGTAACTCCAGCTCTAAGGGATCCGACACCCTCCTCTGGCCTCTGTGTACTCATTGTGGACTCAAGCACATAAACCCCTGTAATTAACAAGAATAAAAATCCTTAACAAATGGAAGTCCACTCTATTTACGCAGTTCCTCGAGGTCCTGAGCACAGCAGCACTCACCTTGTTCTTCTCCTCATACTGTCTCTGAGACTCTGCCAGCTGCTCTTCAAGCTCCAGCAACATGTCCTTCAGCGTGTCCACCTGGTACATGAAGTTGGTCTTCTCGTTGTCTAGCTGGGCATTGGAGACCATGGCCTTCTTGTACTTCTCCTCAGCTTCGGCCAGCGAGTCCTGCCGGAACCAGGCCATTGGTTCAAAATCGCAAAAGGAAAACAAACCGAGCTTAGGCTGAGTTCTCTTACAATCTCAGCTTCTGCTTCTTAGAGAAGAGGCACACAGGGCAATTTCCAATGCACAGCCCCGCCATTCGTACAAGTAGCTTTTAGCTGTGGGGGAGAGTAGCCTATGGCTTGCCTCTGAGGAGTTATGTTACCTATGTTAACTGAAGCAGGAAGACCCACCCTAAATGTTGCCATCCCTAGGCTGGAGACCTTGGAGGAAGAGAACACAAGCTTGTTGCTTTCTGCTTGCTGACTTCATAGATGACCTGACCAGCTGTCTCATGTTCCTGTGACCAGGACTCCCTGCCATGGTGGACTATATCCTTGAACCATGAACCGTGAACCAAAAGAAACCCTCATTTTCTTTAAGTTGTGTCTGTAGGGACATTTTGCCATAGCAATAGAAAGAGTAGCTGCCACAGCTGTCTATCTTCTCGTTAAGATGAGAAGGTCTGTGGAACTTGGGGTGCTCAAGGAGGCAGCAGAGTCCCTGTCTCTGATTTGGTAGCCAGAATCTGTCCATCATGGGCTATGGCAGCTCAATGGGTTTCTGAAGTCATCACTCAATGTGTGGCTACAGTTACTGATGGAAATAAAAACCTGCCACAGGTCACTGCTAGGCCTCCCTGCTCAGGCCTGGGAACCAGGAAAGGATCTGTGCTCATTTCTGACTCATGGGAAATAAAACAAGGCACACAGGTCTTACTGGGTAGGTCCTGGAAAGACCAAGGTCATTTGTTTGAAATGGGAAAAAAGCTGCAAAGATAATATTGACAATGCCCAAGCATGGCTCCTGTTCTTGTAGGCTCTAAAATTTGAATGTCATCAAAATGACACCGGGAAGGCAGAGGGTGCAGTCACCAGCGGTGAGCTACCCACAGCCTGAGAGAGAGGTGTTGGTTTAAATGTCAAAGCTGTGAAGAGGCCCTGGGGAATCCTGTACCAGTCTTGCTCCAGGTATACGTACCATGACTACCTGAGGTGGTACCACTGAATCCCAGTCGATTCACTGGCTCCATTTTTAGGTGAGTTGAAAGCTAGGGCCTTCATTTTTCTATTACATAGAAATGGCCATGAAAATGACAAATTTACATGTGACTTATGCCACTTGTCTGTCTGGTACTTGTTGCCATGGAGTTTAAATAATTTCTTAGGCTTTCTAGGGAGATGAGAAAGAAGTGACAGGTCTGTATTGACTGCTGGATCCCCAGCCTTGCCATGAGCTATTTGGTAGCTATGGCTGCCTGTGCCTTGGCACCTGCGCACTCCAGCATTGTTAAGGAACTGGGAAGCTACATTTCCTGTTGGCATAGCGATGTCCTTCACACTCTGAGAGCAGTGTATACATACACTCTTAGATGTTGTTCTAAGTGAAAGTTGACAGCATGCACTGACCTGGATGCTTCTAAAGCACACATGTTAGGGGAAGCTCTAGTGAGCTCGGCAAAACAAACCGGGAGAAAGACACTTGTATGTGACAACTATGGAGAACCAACACTCTCCAGTGTCTGTCTGCTGTGTGTTTGCAAACTAAGACACTGGCTCTGAGCCTGGGGGAGGGTGTTGAGCACCAACCCACATCAGGGGATTGGCTGGTCGGTCACTTTTTCCACTGGGAACTCACTGAGTCCAGAAACTGCATTTGGAGACAGATGTTAGAATTCACATGCTCCCACACTCTCCACATCTGGTGCCCTTCAGGGTGAGCATGCGCTTGGGACTTTGTGAGGCTTTTTAAGTTAAGGAGAGTTAGTGTCATGGGCTCACACGTCCATAAACTGGTACCTTCATCTCCTTCAATCCCTGCATGTATTTGCCTTCTACATCCTGAATCTGGTCCTTTAACTCATTAAGTTCCTGAAGAAAATGCACAAAAGGCAGATGATGTCATGGGAGAGAATCAGCAGAGTTCACATGCACACCTACAGTCTGTCCCATTGTTTAGGCAGTCAGAGACATGGCTCCTTTATTTTATTAGGCGTTAAAGGAAAGTGAAAATAAGTTTCAGTGTTATTGTCTTATAATTTTTTTTTTTTTAAAAAGGGCAGGGGCTGGAGAGATGGCTCAGTGGTTAAGAGCACTGTCTGCTCTTCCAGAGGACCCGGGTTCAATTCCCAGCACCCACATGGCAGGTAACAACTGTCTGTAGTTCCAGTTCCAGGCAAACACCAAGGCAAATAAATAAAAGTGTAAAAAAAAAAAAAAAAAAAAAAAGGGCAAAAAGTTGGGGCTGGACAGATGGTTCAGTGGTTAAGAGAACTGGCTGTTCTTCTAGAGGACATGGGTTCAATTATCAGCACCCACATGGGCTTACAATCCTTTGCAACTGCAGTTCCAGGGGATCCAATTCCCTATTTTGTCTCTGTGGAAACCTGGCACGCATGTGGTACACAGGCATACAAGAAGGCAAAACATTCATACACACTAAACAATGAATAAGTAAATATTTAAAAAGCAAGCAAACAAATAGGAAAGTAGGGGGTGGTTGGAGAGATAGCTCAGTGGTTCAGAGCGCCTGCTACTCTTCCCAAGGACCCCCATTTAGTTCCTGGCACCCAAGTCAGGTGGCTGCCTCTATTACCACCTGTAACTCCAGCTTCCGTGGATTCGATACCCTCTTCTGGTCTCTGTGGGCACTTTGTACCCATGTAGCACAAACACACATAAATAAAATAATAAATATTTAGCAAACAACAACTAGCCAAAAGAACTCTGGCAAGTTCTTTGACACCAATGGTGCCGTGTTTGGTGGCCTTCTTGGTTTATGGAAAGTCTTTCCTGTTTTCCTACCCCATAGGCACAGTGAGCTGCTGAGGGTGGAGATCAGCACATCCCAGTGTCTGTCCTTGTAGAGCCCCCAGTCTGCATCCCAATTCTCTCCATGTGCCTGGTATCTGGGGACAGATCTACCACAAACTAGTCTACCTGCTGGGCAGATGAACGGTACTCCTGCCTAAGAGCAGTCTGAGTAGGGCTGTCATCACCTCCATTTCCATCCCAGAGAAAAAGCAACAGCATTGGTTGCTGATGATGTAAGGGTCTGGTACATGGCATTTTAGGGAAGCAGAAAAAAAAAAAAAAGCATCTCTCCTGGCTTCATACTCATAAAACACGGAAGCTGCACTTCAGGCCAAGCACCAGCAGCTGCTTAGTCACCACCAGTGGATCTGGGTCCCGGGGAAACCATGCTTGAGTGTGATGAAACTCTCCCACACCTCTGCCATGCTCTACTCTCTGAAGGACACACATTCTTGTCACCTATCCTCCATTCCTTTTTCTGCTTGGGACACAGTTACTCTAGTTGCTTAGCGGCACACGCTGTACTAATAACCAACAAATAGTGCTGGGCTGTGTCTTTCCATATACCAAGAAGATCACCAAACATGGTACCATCCTTGGTGTCAAAGGTTTAATAGAGCTATGTGTGTTATAGTAGGAGGAAAACATCACTAAGATGCAGTGGGGAAGCCTACACTAACAGAAGGAAAGCATCCTGGCGAAGGAGAAGATGCTATTGGGTTGGCACTTGCTGTGGTCCAAGGATATGAGGGTAGATGACCAGAATGTCCCATCATCTAGAACATTCCAGAAAATGAAAAGTGAATTATGGCATGGCCTATAGAGAGCAGAGCTCTGATGGCCGCAGAGGACACATGTTCTTCCCTACTTGGGTTCAGGCAGGTAAAGCTTCCCACAGAGATGCTGGCTCAGCTGGGTCCAGTACTAGGAGAAAGCCATGTTTTCAAGCAGACAGGGGAGATGTGACTGATCTCAAACCTCACAAACTAAATCTCTGTAAATATGAAGACTAATCAATCTTCCAAGGGATTTTGTTAAGTCACAAGCGAGCACAGTGTCTTACCTTAATCTCCCTAATGGATGCCTCGGTGTCCATGGAGATGGAGGTATCTCCACTTCCTCTCCGGGAGGAAGTCCCACCCAGAGAAGCCAGTGTGGCAGCAGACAAGCTGGGCATGTTCCGGGACCCCTGAAATGGGCAAAGTTAAAATGAGATTTGATAAAACCAAAATTACCAACAAGCCTAACATTTTAGAACATTTTCTTTTATGTGCCATTTTTAGCTTCCACAGATGATCATTTCTTGTGTGTGTGTGTGTGTGTGTGTGTGTGTGTGTGTGTGTGTGTGTGTAGGTCACATGATATTGTCAGGTGTCTTCTTTTATCATTCTCCACTGAATTCCCTGGAGGTCTCTCACTGAGTCAGAAACTCACCATTTTGTTAGCCACAGTACTGGAGGTTACAGGTATAAATGAACACTGGTAGCTTTTTACATGCATGCTAAGGATTTGAACATGTGAACTCAGGACCTCATGTATGTACAGCAATTACTCTTACCACTGAGCCATCTCCCCACCTCAGCACATCTTTAACTTCTATACTGGACAATCTTCCATGGGCTTAGGGTCAGTGTTAAAAAGGCTCATTCAGAGATGTTTCACAGATGTTTTGGGTTTATGTAGTCAGCAGTGAGCTCTTCATTGTCCCTCAGATTTCAATACTCACGCTGATCCCCTTAGGAGATGTAAAATCCAGTTGTGTGGGCCATTCAGCAGTCTCTGTCATTTGCTTTATTAAACACCATGTCACTGATCTCAGTCTTACTCAGGACCCTCTAGGCTGATAACTAACCCAAGGCAGAGGCTTGCAGATGTCCCTTACCTTCTCAGTGAAGTCTTTGTCTGGTCTTTCTTCTACCTGTGGAGGAAATGAACAACTGTCAAATACTTCAAATCACTGAATTTAACATATATGTGAACTCTGGAGGATGATGCTGAAAAAAAGAAAAAAAACAAATGAAGACAAAAAATTAAAAACAAACACAAAACTAAGACTCTGGCTTTCTCCATCTTTCCTGTGTGAAGTCTCTTTGAGGTCTTCCTTTGCTCACAGAAGCCTCGGTGGAACTCAGAGCAGCCTCTGAGGCTGAAGCAGGTGTGCATTAGTGCTCAGCCTCAAGGGAGTACCTGGGATAGAAGGGTGTCTTGGGAACCTGAAACTGGCATAGGACTGTTCCTTTCTTTGCTCAGCATCTAAAATGAGATCAAGCTCTGTCCCTGGCCCGCTGAGAAGTCACACAGGTTCGGTGCTGGGCCACCATCAGCAACCACACTTCCTTCTTCAGTCCCAAGTGCTGCTTCCCATAGCTCAGAAGTTCTTAACTGTGACCCCAAGAGCATTCAACAAAAAAATGTCCATGATAAATACATGTCATATCTCAGAGTAACAGACCTGAGCATCATGGGACACTGTGGAGACCTGTGCAGGTTAATAATGGATGGTCCTGAAGTCACCACCATGCTTTGAGGTCACAGCTCACAGACATGAGCAACAAGAGAAAATAGTGACTAGGCACACTTCCAATGTCCATTTCTTTTCTGTGTGTCCTTGTCTAACCTGTTTATGAAAGGGACTCAGAAGTCAGTCCCGCTGCACAGACCCAGTGGACCTACTCACTGCCAGCCTTTGCTGATGTGTGGGATGATGTTGTATATTTTCAGATGTGTAATTCACACTAGACTAACTGTACACTGTTGGGGCAGGGCCAGTTAAGACAGTTTTATCTCACTGTCTACAGAGTCAGAGAACTCTGCTCTATTTTCCTTGGGTGTGAATTTATGTTCATGAGTATGTATGTGCATGTGGAGACCAGAATCTGACATACAGTCTCCTTCAGTTCACCTCCTTACTGTTTGAGACAGGGTCTCTCACTGAACCTGGGGCTTGCTGATTCAGTGACTGGCCAGCGAGTCTAGTGCTCCTTCTGTATCCATCTCCTCAGCCCTAGGAAAACAGACATGGACTGCCATGTGTGACTTTCTACATGTGTGCCTGGGATCTGAGAACTCGGGTCACCACGGCAAGCTCTTTACTGACCGAGCATTGCCTCAACCACTCTCTGCATGTTCTGAGTTTCAAGGATGATTTTGGCAGAAAATAAAGTTTATTGTATTTCTGAAATACTGTTCAAATGAAAATTTTGGGCAGCTAAAGAGAAGTAATGTAGCTGGCACCCACTGTCCTGGGGAATCAATTTATTAACTCTCGGGCTCAAAATCTCATTCCTTAGATGAGTTGGTCTGTAGATGAATGTTAATGAGCCCAAAGAAGAGAGAAAATATACAGGTCCAGCTTTGCAGTGCTGGGCACGATGCATGCCAGGCAATCATTGTATCGCCAATCCCCACCCTGCCCCCCAAAGTCTAGCAGACTCAGGCTAACATCTAGAAGGCTGCTAGCTTTTCATCCCTTGGTTAAATTCTGTTTTCTCCTGTTCATCAGCAATAAATATTGTATAGAAAAGATGAAGCTCAGATAGCCAGATGGTCACAAAGATCTATGTCCGCAAACAAAGGGGCTTTCTCTAAACTGGTACATATATTGCTTTTATAATTCACAAATCACCTAATAAGAAAGAAAAAAATTCTAAACCATAGCTTGGCCAGGTGTGATAGTGAATACCTTTAATCCCCCACACACACCACCCCCAACACACACAGGAGGCAAAAGCAGGTGAATTTCTGTGAGTTTGAAGCCAGCCTGGAATATGTGGTTAGTTCCAGTCTATCTTGAGTTACATGGCTTCAAAAAAAAAATAGTTAAAAAAGTCTCTTCTCTAAAATATATAATGAGTGCAGGATATGAAAAATTAGGGAAAGGGCTAAGCGGAGGGCATGCAAAGAAAAATTAAAAACTACTTTCTCAATATAGATACATGAAATGTACCCTTCAGCATGTCATTTTGCTTTCAAATTGACAAGAAGCATCTATTTTCCAGCTTTTGAAACAGCTGCTGGGCCCCCATGGGATGGGACAAGGGCTCACGGAGCTGCTGTTCCCACGGGCTCCATTAGATGGCAGCATGGCCAGGTCTGCCTATGGTCAGGTCGGCCTCAGGTCAGGCCCAACAAGAAGCCAACAGACAGCTGTACCCTTTTCACAAAGCCCCAGACACAAAGGGACAGATAAGTAAGCCAGATGGCATCCTTCACTCTGATAGAGAGCGTGCCACTGTACCTCTGAAAATAATATACAGGGGAACAGTGCACATCCACAGCTGCTGCAGGACCTGCTGGGAAGGCTGCCATGGAGACGAGGCGCCAGGCCAGCAGTGAGCACAGAAAAGAGTGGAACTCAAAGGCTGTTATTGGACACGGTGAGCACATGGGACAAGTCACTAGACCTACAAACACTGGCCTTCCCTTCATGGACAGGGCAAGGGTACAGGAATCTTGTGACCTACTGAGTTTTTTTGTTCGTTTTTTAATCTCTACTTCTCATACTCAGTATTTCAGATTAATGTCACACTAACGGGATTCTAAATGATGCGTGCTAGTCTTTTATAATTACCACTGACTGTATTCAAAGACATCTTCCAAAATCTACTGGAGCCAGGGATGGTGGCACATGTCTGTAATTCTAGTATTTGAGACACTGAGGCAGGAGGATTACCATGAGTCTGAGGCTACTCTGGGCCACAGAGTTAAGAACTTGTCTCAATTTTTTTAAATCTTTTCTGCCCTCCTAAAAAAGTCCCTTCTAAGAAACTTCAGTGGAGGCGCACAGACCGTGGCAACTCCTTCTTCCCTTCCAAAAGTGAGTCCTTTAGGAGGACATTAGATCAGTCTCATCCACACCACCTCAGCAGCTTTCTTAGAAAGATCACATGATGAGATTTTAAACACCCATTTGCATGTCACTGTCTGCTGGTCAAAGAAAGAACCTAGCCTCTCATGGGTCCCAAGTCCCAGGCAGGCCACATCAGACACTGGATGCAAACAGGGTCCCTGACGCAAGGTCATTGCAACAACCTTTGCAAAGCAAGTACCACAGCAAACACATCCAGGGAACACCCATCTTAAAGGCTGTTTCTTTTCCAGCAACAGTGAGGCTTACCATTAGGGTGGGGATTTCTGGTTTTATTACTTATTTAGGATGTATGTACACATGCCATAATATATGTGGGGAAGCCAGAGGATTTAACTAATGGGACTTGGTTCTTTCTTCTGTGTGTCTTTGGGATCAAACTCAAATCATCAGGCATGGCAACAAGTGCCTTGAGCCCCTAAGCCATCTCACTGTACCTAATCTTATTTTTGAGACAGTTTATGTAGCTGAGAGTAGCCTGGGATTCACTATGTAGCCCAAGATAGCCTTAAAATTATGATGCACCTTTCTTGGCTTCTCTAGTACTGGGAGTACATTCATGTGCCACCATACTTGGTGAATCGTTGGTTTTAAATCTTCTCTTGTACCCATAAATGCAAGCTTGCTCTCCACCTGCATCCCTCCTTGCCTCTTTATGAGTCTCAAGGATCTTTGTTTTCAAACTCAAATGGGCAAACAGCTGAGCTCAGCACTTTTCTATGAATACATAAAACATGAGCCCTGGCTCCACTCAGGACATTCCTGAAGGATATTTCAGAACTGTGGATTCTGAAATTCTGGATTCCTGAGGGCTGTGAGGCTTAGATGGAGATGCCCTAGATGGCACCTGGAAATATTTGAGTGTAGTTGAAGCCTAAACTGTCAACCCCAAATACCACCTCCTTCTAAACACCTGCCTTCACTGCTGTTGGCTGATGTTTATGTTATTTATCTGACTAACATCTTCTGGCCCAGTCTGTGTTATCCCATGAAGGGCAAGAGCAAGGCTACATTGCCTAACACTGTAGACTCATGGCCAGAATATTCTAGGTGCTTAATTAACAATGAATGGGTGAACCTACAACCTCTTCAAGAAGATTCTGGACATAAAGGAGAGAAGGAAAACATGGTTCAGTGTGCGTGTGTATGCATGTGTGCATGTGTGTGTGTCCTACTTTTCTTTCTGTGGCTTTTCAACCAAAAAACAACTTGGAAAGAAAAGGTTTGTTTGGCTCGCACTCTTGAAGACACAGTCTATCATTGAGGGAAGTTGGGCAGTAACTGTGAGGTAGGAATCATGGTTAGCTTTCTTATGAATCCCAGGACTGTCTAGGGATAGTGCTGCCCACAGTGGGCTGAATAGGCAATTAAGAGAATCCCTTATAGGAATGTCCACAGACCAATATGGTGAAGACAGTTATTTACCTTTTCAGATGATTCTAGGCTGTGTCGACAGTTAACAATAATTAGGACCGGTAGAATGGATGTGGGAGTTGGGGGTGAAGAGGAGGGGGTGGGGAGTGGTGTTAAAATGGGGTGGAACATCTGTCGCCTGCATCGAATTGAATTGTTGGGAGCCCCAAGCTTCTAGTCTTGACCTTTGTAATAGTCTATGGCCGTGGAGGCACATTTGTGTTCTTAAGAGGTAAATGTTCACTTCCTTTGTTCTGGTGACTTTTACTCTTCAGTGGCACCATCCTGTAATACCGCTTCACTTCCCATCTGACAGATGTGAGATGTGAAGCCTTGGGTGCTTCAGCTGGCCTTTGTATTTTTTTTCTCACCCTTGGCAAAGTGCCAGGTCAGGGCTATTTTCCAAGAACCAATTTGGACACCAACAACTGCCATCATGTGGCTGAGGGAGTAAGAGCCAAGCAGAAGCAAATTATGACTTTCTTTCCATTTTCAGCTCAAGGAGTTTGTATGTCTGTCTACATGTCTCAAGCCAGGAGTGGGAACTGTGACATATGAACCCTGTCTTACACTCTTAACTCCAGCCTTCCTCTATATCCTGCTCCATGGGGCTCCCACAGAGGCCAGACTGGAGGATCACGGTAGTCCTTGTTTGTCCCTAGGACAAAGGGTGACAAATCCAGCATTCTGCTACCTAAAGAGGCATAAAAAATGGAGCTAGCCCTCACTCCTGTAGTTTTCAAGATTCAGCCTAGTGTTAACACCATTTTTCTGTGTCCTGGGTTATTACCCTACTGAGAGGGTGCGTGTGTGATCTGAGCTAGCTGTCAACAGGAAAGGTCTGTGAGCGTGTACAGCCTTGCTGGTGGGAAGAAGCCCAAAAGTTTATGTTTGGACTTGTGGGTCTTCCTGCCTCAGAGGGAGGAGAAGGTCAGGGCCAGGGCCCTGGGAGAGGAACCTGGTAAAAGTCAGTGACCATCCCACTGACAGAAAAATCTCCTGGGACTGTCCTGCATTTAGAGAGGTGTCACTGTGGCCAAGAACCACACACAGGAGATTCCTTGGTCAGTGTGGGGGTACCTAGCTGATGTGAGGTGGCAGGATGAGTCAGGAGGCCAGCCTGTCTTCCACACATCTTTGCTCTGACCTTTGTTCACTAAATGAGACATCAGAGACAAGAATCGATAGACCTTTGGGCTGATGAACAGGGGACTAGAGGAGAAAAAAATGTCTCCTGATTATCTCTGCAATGGATTTAGCAGGGGTAGAGAGTGTGTGACCACACCCCTAAGTGCCCCACACCCCAAAGAAATCACTTTCTTTGACTCACAGGCTGCACAGACATACAATTACACCTCTGTGCAGAAACAGCGACCAAACTTGTTTCATGCATGCAATTTTTTTTTTTTTTAAAGATTTAGAAAGCACACATACAGCAAAGGGATCTGCATCTGGCTTCAGTCTTTCCAAACACAGTAACCACGAATGTTGTCATACCATGACTTTGTCGTGATACTTAAAATAAATCCAAGGGCCATGCCTAGTGATGACAAATAATTCTGCTTTGCCACTGGGGCTGCAGTTGCTCAGGCAGTAGGAGTTGGGTGGTAATGGAGACTGGGCGCTGTTGGGAATCTTTGGAAGTAAAGCTACAGACTTTTCTCTTGGCTACAAACACTCCACTTATTCCTCAAGTGCACATGATTATTATGTACAAGGAAGAGGATTCTACACTAAAGTGTCACGGGGGAAAAATTGTTCCTAGTAATTTGAAGGTTCCTCATGGATTAGTCTGTATATATTATACTACCACAGAGCCTGAGGTACTCAAGATAGCCACTCTAATTTAAAGGAAAGACACATAATGGGGTGGGGGAGGGGCACTAGGCCATTGAACTGGAGAGGCTCATAGCTGCAAGGGATCCCACTGCCTCCTCAGGGGAAGCTGCTTCTGGTAGGAAACCCTATAATGAACCTATCTTCGTAAGTCATGTGTCTTGCAAGGCTCCCCTGCATTTTGTGGTGCAGAGACCAATTCTGGGCAAAGCAGTGTTGAAGAAACTATGTGTATTTATGTCTGGGAGTTTTAATGTGAGCTGATCAAAAGAGGTTGGCCTGCACTGTCTGCACTTTCCACCCACGGCTTTCCAAGTGTGGGCCTCCACCTACACCTCTTGCTACAACCTGGGCATGTCTCCTTACACCAGCCCTAACTGTCCAGTCAAGTGTGGTGCCGTACACCCGAAGCTCCGGCACTTGAGAGGTAACAGCAAGAGGATTAGGAGTTATCTTCCACTACATAGTGAGTTCAAGGCTGCCTGGGGTTATGAGCCACTAACAAGGGAACGGGGAGATGGCTCAGTTGGTAGAGTCTTTGCTATGCAGGCTTGATGGAGACCTGAGTTTGATCCCATTTAAAAAAAAGCCACATACACACAAAACCAAAATAAAACACTTTCTTATTTATATAATAATAAACTACCCTAAAAAAAAAGTCACTGGCTGATTGCCAGAAACTGTCAACCTGTGTAGGATGTGATTTGGGGGCTTTCACTGTGTCTGACATGTGGTGAGCCACAAATAGGAGGACCCTGCTAACATTGACTATGCAGTTTTTGAGCAAATGTGACAATCAGTGAGCAAAGCAGAACTGAGAATGACAAGGCATTTGCAGGCCCACACTTTAAAGCTCGTAGGGGTCTGATAACCTACTGTTTGAAAGCCGATGTTGAGAGTCAGGCCCTCACAATTTTAAATAGTCAACTACAGCATATCCAACACATGGCTACCGTTTACAACCCCAGAATGGACTCTCCCTTGCCAAGTCTCATTTCTAAGCATTGCTAATAACTTCAGATCTGTTATGGTCCTTGAGAAGTTAGGCATTGTACCCCTGACACCACCCAAAAGCGTCTTCTAAACTCAAAACTATTTCCCAATCTAATATAAAATGAGAGGGCTTTAGCTTCACTCGACACTGACTTTCTCAAAGACAAGGGTCATTTCTAAGGGACAGAAAGGTGAAGGATGCGGGCGGGGGGGGGGGGCAAGAGGAAAAGGACAGGGAAGAAGGAAGGAAAGGAGCTGAAGGGCAGCAGGCAGGACCAGGAAGCAGACTTACCACAGGGCTGGCCCGCGCCGAGCTGGCCCTAGAGGAGGCCCGAGAGCTGGAGTTGAGGTGGCCGCTGTACTCTGAGGGCTACCACAGAGCCACCACAGGGTGCAGAGATAGAAACAAAGGAACAGGGTCAGCAATGAAGTAAGAATGAAAGCCACCAACACTGCACTTCAGTTAGTGTGGAAGTTAGCCACACACACACACACACACACACACACACACACACACACACACACACGGGGGGGTGGGGGGGGGTGGGAAGACAGGTTAAGGTTAGGGAGCAAACGGGGCTTGGAAAAAGGTCAGGTAAACATCCACAGGGTGCAGCTGCAGGAAAACACCAAGCATTGTTCAACGTGAGTGTGCACCACAGCTCCTGTGTTCACACTCTGGGTATGTGATGGCAGTTTGTAGGCCCCTGAGCTGCCCTCAGCTGTATCCCAGCTCAGAAACTAGCTGGGGGGCAAGGGGGCACCGAAGGGAAGGTTTTGCTTTTCTGCTACCTTTCCAGCTAAAAGCTGGAGCATCTGTCTTCTGGGTGTGCCTGTCTACTTGTCCATTCAAGCTTTCTAACTTCTGATGAAGGAAGATGACAGCCACTGGGCTATAAGCTGTAAACTCTAGTTTGTATTCAGCCACCAGCCCTGGGATAGATAAATGCTAGACCGACCTCTGGGCTGAGAGCCGTGCGAGCATCATCATCACTGTAAACTGCAAGGACTCGGGATCCTCAGGGGAGCTTACGATACCTCTTAAGTACCATCTCTGTCTTTCCATCCCCAGTGAGCAGAGCACACATCTACCCAGTTTCCAGTGACTCTCCAGTGAGCAGATAAGGCCTGGCACACTTAAGACACACTCGCTGAATGAATGAACAACTGCTTGCAGCCCTTTGTTAACTATGGTCAGAGGGACTGTGCCTCACGTTGCTTCCTGTCAGCCCAAGGCTCCTGGATCAGAACACTTCTCAGACCAGCTGGCCTGACTTGACCCTCCTGAAAATCACCAGCTATAGCATGTTACCACAAGTCACTGAAGGTTAAACCAAAGCACTGAGTGTTTTAAAAGGCTGTGGCCAGCACGGTCAGGTCTGTAGAGACATAAGAACCATGTCATGTTGCTTCATTCCCGCTTAAGGACCCTTAGAACAGTTCTCAGACCAGCTGGACTGACGTGACCCTTTGAAAGAGAAACATTCACATCCCCAGGCCTCAGGTGTCATCTGTGTCTAGGAGTCAATGGGTAGCTAATAATGTAATTCGGAAAGCTCCGAGTTTGAATCACACCTCTGTTTCGTTGGCCATGAGAAGATTGTCTGTGCAACAGAGGTTAGGACAGGCCCACACAGACATGCCCACCACGAAGAAGAGAATGCTGGTCTCACCTGTCATTTCCTGCTACAAACAGCCCCCCTAGGTCCCTTGCTTAGAGGGGTGGAAACTGCTGCTGGAGTGACAAGATTGGATTACTTCACACAACTATTAGCTGTCTCAGGGTGGTGAGGGGACAGTGATACGTCCTGTAAAGTGGGACCGGCACGGTCATAGCAACCCTGGGAGTCTGTCCAGCCTTTCTTCTTTTCTCAGGTTCAGAAAATTCATTATTTGTGACTTTACTCAGGAGTTGCAGGGACTGAAATGGACGAAACCCAACTAAGGTGAGTCTGACCTCAGTATAAAGCGATGAATGAGGATATGAAATTAGCAAGCAAAGATTTCCTGATTCCATCATCCATGACCTTTATCACAAAAGAAAACAAAGACAGTGTTTCCTCCTGTGACATCAGTCATCATCCAGCAAACACCCCTGGGTCATGCAGCACACAGTGAGGCATCATGGGAAACATGAAAAGCGCCTTACAGCTCGAGAACCACAGGCACTTCCCCTTCGAGCCCCACAGAGGCTGCTGTCATCCAGCATGGACGCCTGTGACAAGAACACACTGTCAGGCCAGGAAACACACTCCTTTTTAAAGGACCACACAGAAAACACTGAAAGGTAAAGTTAGCAAGTGACAGGTGCCAGGGAGTGATTCTGGAAAACACCATGCAGGCTCCACGTCAGCTTCTTCAGCTCTTCGGAAAGCCACAGAGAAACAAAAAGCAGAAATCAGAAGATGTTTAAGTCGCTGTCAGTCAGTATGCATCGCCATGAGAGCAACAGAAACTGTTATTCCGAAAAACATTCCACACGAGAATTGCCAGTCAAGACCGAAAACTGGCAAACAAACATTCTGAAGTTCAGCAAAGCAATCCTCATGTGCTTTGTCTACACAATTATTCTTGTGTGAAGTTGCTTTGGAATAAAACATTATGGTAATTATCGTTTCGATGTTGGATATCTTATAACTCTCCGGAAGTTGCTACCCAGAAAACAGTATTTGATTACTTTGAAAATTGGATGCAATTAATCACAGAGAAAGATGTTTACAAGATCTCAGGCAGCAATGTCAAACTCTGTCCCACTTAACGACACCTGAATTTTCCTTATTTCTCATCAGGGAATACTGGCTAGGTTAGCCATGTATATATACCTAACCTCTAAGTGCAGTGTGATAGAAATTCACAGTTGTTAATACAGTAACTTTGAAAACCTAGTTTTCTGTAGAATTTAAGAACCTATATTTAAAACTGGAAATTTTCAAAATTTCCAGTTTTTCAGTCATATGGAAATTTCCAAAGTACTATGGCAACGTGGATTAGAGTCTGTTACGGCTGTCAACACATTCAGGAGCCATCTGTCTTTCTGCCAATAGGTAAATGACACTGTTTCCTTCCTAACAACCTTAAACAAGTCTTCCAAGAGATGGGACAGGGTGACATGTGTTGTCAGCAGTCAAGAGAGAGAGAGAGAGAGAGAGAGAAAGCCCAGGTCTGACTAAAGGGGACCGATGAAGACCACAAAGGGTGGGTAAACTGTGAGTAAAGTGCCACTTCCTCAAGAGGGAAGGAAATGGGGCTCAGCGCATCAGAGCATGTGCATGCAGAGCGGAGCATGCATGGCGGGGTGGGAAGCACACACACCCGGTAACTCCCTGCAGGCCGGGCAGCACTGCACAGAAAGGAGGGCTGCAGGAGGAAAGGAAATGGCAGGCTTTAGACCCTGGGAAAACAGCAACAGGCAGCAACATTAAGGCCGCCATGCCATGGGGTCTGGTTCTGGTAACTAAGTAACTGTGACACAGTGGCCAAAGTTAAGGTATTGTGTTTTCAGGGAATTGGACATATGGAAATCCAAAATTTACAGGAAAGAGAAATGATACAATTTCCAACTTTAAAATCCCAAACTTCCCCAGCATCTCTAGAATGGGGCTATTGTTTTTTTCAGTCATTTCTTTTCAGATGATGCTGGAAGAAGACCTGAAATAAAGCCAACAGATGGACATAGTCACTGGGCCAGGTTCAAGGCCACCCAGGTATCTCATAGTTCATCCCCATATCTAGGATTCAGCATTCCTGGATTCAACCAACCACCCATCAAAAATATCCGAGAATAAAACAAAACAAACCAGTGTGCACTGAACATGAACAGACTCTGCCTGCATCATTCTCTGAACACAGCGTACCAACTATTCCACAACATTTACATATTAGGCACCATGAGTAAGCTGATTTAGAGATGATTTAAAGTTCATAGGTGGATGTGCTGACATTATGTAAATGCCACATCACATTATCTGAGGGCCTTGAGTACCTTTGGATTCTGATATCAAGGGGGACCTTGAACCTCTTCCTCAGAAAACTAGAGAGAGAATCTATCAGGGTATGACTATTTTTATCAGTGCCATAGCAGCAGTCAAGATACAAAGGGGAATGTAAGGCTGCTAGCTGCTCAGGCTGGCCCTTCCAAAAACCCAAGGGGATGCACACCTAGAATACAGAGAGGCACAGAGCTGTGAGGGGTCATGCTGGGATACAGAAGCAACTCTCTGAAGTATAGGACCCGGCTACAGAGATGAGTTAGGACTTCTGTACAGATCAGCAACAGGCCAAGCAATAGACCTTCCAGCAGCTGAATCTGCCTGCAAAGGAGACAGCCAACTTCCAAAAGATCGTGTGCAATGGGCTTTCTAACATGGCACCCTTGTCCTGCAGCGCAGATCTCAAGCCCAGAGCAACAAAGGCACGTTTGGGCTGGAACCAAACCAAGCCCCGTGAAAACAGGAAAAGGTCAGAAAGTCAAAGAAATGCTCAGCTCTGTCCACTTCTCCAAGATGCAGGAGGCAATGTGCAGAGAGACCTTGCAGATTGCTTCCTGGACACATTTACAAAAGAAAAATATGTTTTGTTTTGTTTCTTTAAAACCAAATTGGAACCCCAAATGGGGGAACAATTGCTGGAAACAGAGAAACCCAAGAGACCAATTTTCTGAACTTGAGGATTGTTTTGTTTTGTCTTGTTTTTGAGTATATATTTCACAGAACCCTTCCTTCTCTGAAGTCTGTTTTTCCATATTAGGTTCTAAATTACATTTTTAGGAGATTGAGGAGAGTCTCAGCAAGCTAGTCAAGCCATTCCAAACAGCCCTGAGCCTGGCCCCGTTGACTGTACATTGAAGATGCTGAAGTAACCTCTACATGCACCAGCTGTAAAGTACTTTGCAGAGGAAAGAATGGGGGAACAGACCCGGGTTCCATTCTGGGTAGACAGGGGCTTGGAAGCAAGGGCATTACTGGAAAGGCTGAGGTCGGAGCCAAAGAGTCCCTGGAAGGAAAGAAAACAGTCAAGTTGGGTTGGGGGGGGTGTCACTCCGTTACACCAGTGGATTAGGGCTGGACACACAGAAAATAGCCTTTGACATTACTACAGCATCAGCATGCACTTGCTGGTCAGGAGGGAAAGAAAGTTAGGGGAACAAGAGCCCATTAATTGGCAGAACCAAAATAATTCCATCAGACGGAGTTAGTACTTAAGTCAGTGCATGTGTGTACACCACAGGTGGGGGGGGGTTGATTTAGTGGTTTCAGTCTAACTTTTAAAATTTGGTGGGAAAACTCCTAACCAGAAATTGATAGGGACCCCAACTTCTGCTTAGGTAACAGCTAGTTCACCAGGGATGGCCTCTGATCTCACCCCCTTGGTTGGACATTACATTATAAGAATGAGTTAGGCAGGTCGACCAGCAGGCTAAGTATCAGAATCCCGAGATCCAGTCTGGAGACATGTGTTTTATGTCTGAAGGGGCCAGATCTATTTCTGACCTTTAACTCTTAGGGTACAAATTCTTTCTGCTGAGTTGAGTTGGAAATGGGCTCTGTTTCATCTGGATATCACTTTTAATTCTTTAGGGATTTTTGTTTCTTTCTTTTTTTAACTTAAGAAACATTTACTTATTTTTATGTGTTTAGGTGTTTTTGCATAGATATATATAAAAGTATGCATTTAGAGGCCAGAAGAGGGTATTGGATTCTCTGAAATAGAAATTACAGGTGGTTGGGAGCCGCCATGTGGGTCCTGGGAACTGAGCCCAGGTCCCCTGCAAGAGCTGCCAGTGTTCTTGACCACTGAGCCACCTCTCCAGCTCCTTCTCTTTGTTCTTTAAGGCTTACATCCATTTTGATAACAGGACTGGGGAAGCAGTCTCATTTCATCCCACTTAATGTGCTACTGGGACCCAGTGGTGATGGCCTGAATTCTAGGAATAAGACTCAGTGGTACCCATCCTGTCTGTGGCTTATGTGGGCCCATTCAGTTCTCCACCTACCTAAACTGGTTCCCTAGTTTGGTGGGCAGATGAACTTTAACTAGGTCATGCCAGTCCCAGCTGGTAGGACTCTTCATTAAATAGAAATAACCTGTCCAGGTCAATGCACATGAGTGTGTGCAGAAAACTAGACTGAACTGGATTTTCATGCCAAGGCCACACCATCCCTGACAAAGTGCCACAGTGCCTAGAGTGTCGTTTTCAGAACAGAGGTGAGAAGATCTAGGTATATATATATATATATATATATATATATATATATATATATTTCCACTGCTTTGAATTAGTTGTAACCAGAAAACAATGTACACAAGCATGCCACTGTTTACTCATGTCACGGTAGTTGGCTGAATGTGACAGTTTATGTTAGATGCAGGACCGTGCTAAGTCTGAATGAAGTAGCACATGTTCATTACTCCTCAGAATTCAGTAGAACATCCATTCCAAGTGGAAACTTATAAAACAGGCTTGGGGAGAGGGGATCCCACACACAAGGGTACATGCCACAAAACCTGCAGTTTCTGTAGAGAGGGTGAGAGAGATTTAAATGGGAACCAACCAACTTCTCCTCCCTGGAAGACGACAAAGCAGAGACTCGGCCATCAGCACCACTGTAGCTGGAATTCTGAACACCAAAAAGGAGAGTTTGTGAGTGGTGAGTGCTTCTTCGCCCTGGCCATTCACAAGGCAAGCACAGGCACAGCAGTGTTAGGACCCAGGAACCCTGGTTCACCTGAAGAATTTGCAGCATAAATTCTTAGCAAGTGAGCAGAGATGTCTTAGAGCTCTGTCTCTGTGGAGCTGAGTGTTCTATCTATTCTTAGCCAGTGCTTACTGACTCTCCTGTCAAACCACCCATGACCTCAGAGACTCAATTCTTCTCTGTGCTTCTCTCCTCCTAAGGTAATTAAAATTCTTCCTATTGCAAAAATATCAGTCCTTCTTCAGCCTAGCCCAGCCCCTAGATGCAGAGAGGCAGGGGGAGGCTGAGAATCAGCATCCACCTCTGCAGCCGAGGCAGTTAGTGTTGAATATACACTGGAGAGCATCGGGCCAAAGATAATATGGGCGGTGACACTGGAGAGGGGATGACATTATACACAAAGTAATCAAGCAGGGAGGAGCCAGACCTTCCAAGCTCTTCCAAGGCAGGTGTCTGGTTCTTTTACATCTGCAAAGCTCCTCTATCCCATCTTTTCTCCAGAGTCCTCCACATGCTTAGAATTTCTTAAGTGTGACTTAGATGAGGGTTATTCAGTCATGTGACTCTCTCTATTTGTTCAGACCAATTATACATTCAGTTTCATTCTGTGAGCAGTTTTATAGTCAGGCCTTTTAGTATCTGACTTGTAGAGGCATTGCCTAAACCTTAACTAAATCATAAAAGGCATTTGTACTAGTCTATGCATGACACACAGCTTGATGTCACCCCCCCCAGTCACAGATGGCTTGACAAGATCACACCACATGTGTAGAGAGGAATGTTAACACTGAAAGTTGGATCTGAGAATTCTCAATTAAGTTGAGTTATGGCAGAACACTATGCAGTAAAGCCACAGCTGGTCAACATTGGTGGATTCTGTAGCTCTCATTACATATGCAGGAAGCCGGCTCTGCAGGCTTCTGAGCACAGTGGCAACTTCACTGAAGGATGTGCACAGGCCGGTCAGTGACTGCAGGCCTCTGTCCCTGGAGAGCCTTAAAGACTCAGCAGGTGTCTGAAGTCTGCAGCTAGAAAAGCTTACAAGGATCTTAGAAAAAGCACAAGTAATTCTAAACAGGTCTGAGAAGGTTCAAGGGACCTGTTCAGCCAGTTTGGGAAAGCTGAAACTGTTGGCTCTGTGTGTGTGTGTGTGTGTGTGTGTGTGTGTGTGTGTGTGTGTTATGTGTGTGTGTGTGTGTGTTCTGAAGCATAGAAACAGAACTGAAGTGACTAAATGCTATCTTAATATAATTAAAATAGATTAAATTTTATACAAGAAACTTATTACCAGAAAGGGGAAAATGACATTAAGAACAGGAAAATATTAGGACATTTAACTCAGATTAATCTATTTGGATCTGGAGGCTTCATTAAAATGTGTCTAAATTAACTTTCTGAGATGTCCAACAGCTACACCCTTGACAGATCCCAGACCTTCCCCAGGCTCTGGCCTGTCTCTGTGTCTTCTCACGCTGCTCTGGTTTCTTTCTTTGCTAGAATGCCTGCCTCTCAACCTCAACCGTGAGCACCGAAGATGTCACAATTCTGTTCTATTCTCTTCCTCTCTGTTGTCAGAAAAATACAGGCTTTCACACATGCATCTTTAAGATAAACATTACAACGGCAAGCATGAAGTGTGGAAAACTGGAAACAGTGGGCTTCTATCCATGTGAGCGCCGAATTACCCACAGACACATGAGGGTAATAAACAGCAGACAAGCTAATTTTGCTTTCTGAGTATTTTTAGTAGCGCTTATCAGCTTTTTATTGGAACATGTAGGATTTGAATCATGCTAAGAATGCTTGAATACTAACATTCTGGGAATGTTAGAATGTGCTACAGAGGGAAAAAAAAAGAGTCAGGATAATACAAAAAGAGCAAAGTAACTAAATTTAGCAATGTATTTTAGACACATTGAAGTAGCATCCCTGAGAGCACGTGCCATGCATGGTTGCTGTACTAACCCTGGCAGATCTTCTACTTAGGGACTGGGATCCGCAATAGTCTCCATCATAACCGTTAGTCTGTTTCAACAAAGAGACAAGAGGTCACATCAGCGTAAAGAAGCACAGGTACAAACCAGAGAGCAACAATTATCCACAAATACACTGAGCCTTCTCTGCAGAGAGAAGGAAGGGAATGAATGGGGTATTGCAGGGAAGCAGAAAGCCTGGCCATCTTGTAACTGCCAGTGTGCCTCTAACCCCACTGCGACTCAGAAAAAGCCCAGCAAACATGGCACCAGTGGCATTTCTTTCTGTGAGGGAGGCACATGTCCTGATGTAGTTGCTTTTCTAGACAGTTTTCGTGTGTGTGTGTGTGTGTGTGTGTGTGTGTGTGTGTGTGTGTGTGTGTGTGTGTGTGTGTATGTGTGTGTGTGTGTGTGTGTGTGTAATCTGGTATCTAGTCTTAGGTTAGTGCTGTTGAAACTCTAGATTTCAAGAAGGTTGAATGCCAAGCCAGAGGGTAATGACCCACCCAGGGTCAGTTAGATTCCAGGAAGGACCAGAAAATGTAGCCCTAATGACGCTGTGTCCCTAAGATTCAGAGGAGTGAATCTATAACTAAAGGCAGAAGTCTTCTGAGGAAGGACTAGCAAACCTTTGGGAGTCACCTTTCTGTCACCCACTCTTTCTAGATGAGATGGGAAGATGTACTTAATGATGTTATCATTTGTCCTCTAGAAATCAAACCAAATCTTCCAAAAGATGGATATAATAAAGGTTTGCCTGGCTCCCTTGCTCCCTCCAAACCAAGGCAGGGCCATTTAAAAGCTCTGCTGCATCTATAGGGAATGGTCTAGTATAAAGGAACAATGTATAAGGCAACGGTTGCTGGTTCTAGTAAGGGACCACCAGAGACTAAAGCAGCTTCAGAGATGGGAAAAGCAAGAGACTTCAGATCTGGTAAAGATGAATAGGGAGAATCTCTCTCAAGCCTGAGAGTCTCAAACTGCGAACTGCAATGTCTGCCCTGTGTCCTTAGGCAGGTTATTCAATCCACCCACAGCCATGACAATATGCACAAAACAAATAAATTACAGGGTCATGGTGAGGAGCACACTAGTGTCAGTGGGTCTCCTGGATGCCCATATTAGCCTCTGGAGGTACCTGATGGTCACCAATGGGTAAGAGGGTTAGGTTTGGAAGGGTTTAGCTTTGAGAGATCCTCACTCCAAGGTGGCAGGGCTATGCTTAGCCTGTACTGGAAAGTGATGACATTGATGTAGGATAAGTAACTGACAGGCAGACTTTAACTCGAGTCATAGGACCTTTATTATAAACTATATGTCTATTTTTGTCACAATTAAAAAAAATCAATTTGAAGTTTCTTAATGAAACAGGAATATATCAAAAGCCCTTCCACATAAAATCTGAAAACCACAACAAGCCATAAAACACTTCTGAAATGTGTTTAATGTTAAAACCATTTGGAGACTGGCAGAATGTACCACTGCCAAGCAAATGGGTATGCCCAACATGGTTGTGCAGTTTGTCATTGTCTGATGGACAATGTTTGCTGTTTGTCTAAGTAAATCATAGGGCACATTCAGACGTCATTAAAATGGGCAACAAAACAAGAAAAGTTAGTTGAAACTTGTGAATGGCATACTTGATGCATTTAAATTAATATTAAAAAGAAAAGACATAGGCCGGGGGGTGAGGAGTGTATACTTTTGGATTTCTGTGAATTCAAAGTTAGCTTGGTCTACAAGGGCTACACAAAGAAATCCAGTCTCAAAAAATCAAAACAAAAACAGAAACAAGAAGAGAAGAAAAGAAAAGAAGATGCTCTGAAGTGAAATCCAAAATGCCCTTGGCCGTTGCAAAAATTCACATGTAGCCCAAGGACCAGCTTTAAGTTTAAAATACAAAGGATGATTGTCTAAAAACAGTTGAAATGCATTGGGTTCCTTAAAGGTTGGAGAACGGCTAGTTTCACAGGAAGACTGTGTACAGGGAACAGGCACCGTCGGACACTCCCTGAATCTTAGACCTTGTCCTGTGCGTCCTCCTTATTAGCTACCTCACTGTTGCCATGGTTCAGTGTGTGAGATGGGGTAAGGGTTCCCATGCTGAGCTCTATGGAGACCCTGGGGGCTCAAACATGCTCAGCAGACACATGGCACTATTTATTAGTGCCTGCCATTAAACATAAATATAAATTTTCCAAATAATTTTGAAATGGTGAATACATAAAACCCAGGGATTCTGAGATTTGAAAAAAAAAAAATGACACCTATGAAGTCCTGGAGGAGGCCACAGGTTTGCAAAATTTATTAGAGAATTCTTTTGGGTGTAAACTATACACATTTCCAAAAGAGAGAAGGCATTGGGATACTCAGGAGACTCATTTTGAGGGCTTTATTTTTGTTGCTGAAACTGGAATCTTTCTCAAAGGTTATTTGCCCAGCTAAAGAGCCAGCTGGTACTCTTAATTTGAATGAATGGGGTTTATTAAGTAAAATGATTTCTTTACACTTAGTCTTTTAAAAGAACACAGAGAGGTCCTGGGAATTCTTGGTCTGGTGGCTTCTTTGGGGAATCCATGGTAGGTAGCCAACAGCAGACACTTGGCACCTGCTAGTGAGTGGAACCCAGGTACTGCAAGCAGTCCAGGCTTTAGGGTCCCATCCATAGGCCAGGGGGCTATGGGAGGATGATGACTGATTCTAAAGGGAGCTGTGCCCTCCTGACCTTGTGTTGTCAGATGGACTTTGGAAAGGCACCCAGGAAGTTAGTAAAAACAGCATGGTTATCATCTGTCACTGCACACAGTTAGAGTCACACAGCAAACTTATCTGACCACCTCACCCAGGCATAGGGACTCCCATACTCCGGCTCAGGCTGGGCCTGTTGGCATAAGGGCAGAAGAGGAAAATAGAAATTGGAGAGCCAGAGGTAAGTCAGAGCTAAGCAAACAAAGAGGCAAAACCAGACAACCTTTAAAATCTTAACAGGAACACATTTCCCATGACTTCTAACATTGTACTAAAAGGAAATCCATGTATCAGAATGATAGCCATCATAAAATCCAAGAACATTAAACTGCTTCCATGCAACAGTTGTTTTAGTTCATGAAACACAAAACCATCTGAATCTTCCTTCTTGTCATAGATATGATCTAACTAAATTAGGGAAAGGTCTAGAGGAGAACCATTGCCAGTTTTTAAATAAGAATAATTAAAACCTTGTGATAACCTCAAAACTTAATTTCCCCAGGGGACTATGCATGCTGATTCCAGGATGGTAACTACCCCTCCTGACCTTATCATCATTGCCAGGGCAACAGAGAAGGCATGCATGCTTGGGAAGTGGGGAAAGAAACCATCTCAGAAATTTGCAAAATAAAGGCTTCTGAAAATTCAAATATATCAAGTGGCATAATCTGGCCTCCATGGACACAGAGTGAGATGTGAATCCATTCAGCAGGGTTGCCGATGCCGATGCCCTTCTCAGCTATACCAACCAGCAGGGGACAGAGTTTTGAGCACCTGGAGGTGTGAAAGTCTCTGGGGGATCAAAAGCTGTCATTGTGCCCTCAAGCGGGTCCCTAAATGCTCTAGGCTTGTTCCACAACAATAAGAACAGTGGGCTTATATCTTATGTCCAGGACCCTAGCTCTCAAATGTGGATTTTTTTTTATTTTATTTTAAGCATATAGTTCTTAAAAATACAAAAAACAAAAATACAACTAATTTTTGGGGTGCTGGCATGTAAGTGAAACTCAGAAGAGAACTTTCAGAAGCAGCTCTTACTTTCTGCCACATGGGGTCCAGGAATTGTCAGGCCTGGTGACATGGGCCTTTACCCACCAAGTTTCTTAGGTGCACTGTTGTGGCTGATAGTAAAAGTCATTGACTCTCTGTCATTCTTCCCTTTAGTTCGCTAACTGTGGATCTCCTATGTGAAACTTCAGACCTTAGATACCCTGGAATCTGACAAAGCTATTCCTCATGAAGACTCAATTCACCAGAGGTTAATGGAAGGTGAATGGATGCTACAACATTTGCAAATGCCATAACTATGGTAAACTCTTTGGAGCCAGGGCACCTTCCCATACCCCATCAAGAATCTTAAGATGGTGAAATTTCTCCCTGGGGAACCCCAGGAACAGATCTGAATGTGACATATTGTCCCAGAGCCTCCATGCCCCACCAAGAATCTTAAGATGGTGAAATTTCTCTCCAGGAAACCCTAGGGACAGATCTGAATGTGACACATTGTCCCAGAGCTCCCCATGCCCCACCAAGAATCTTAAGATGGTGAAATTTCTCCCCAGGGAACCCTAGGGACAGGTCTGAAGGTGACACATTGTCTCAGGGCTTCTGGTTCTGTTCCCCATCTGCTCAATCTCCAATTCCTATTCCTCAGCTGCCTTCCTGCCACTTCTGAGAAACGCTTTCTTGCAAAGTTACCATCAGGAGGCTACATCCTATGGCCAGCCCTCTGTTCTGCCCTCCCAGCCCCTCCCCTGGTCCCCAACAGTTCTTCCTCTCCTTGGCACCTCCCACAACTGCAAGGCCTGGGCCTGGCCACAGATGTTGCAAGCCGGGCTTGTACTTATAATCTGCTTACATAAATCTTGCTTCCTCTAAAGCAGATTGTGTCTGAGGGGCCTGTGAGGAAGTCACAGCTGCATCATAAAAGACACTCAGCAGAAACTTCCCAGTAGCAAGGTGTCACTTCACATGTAACTATCCGGCAAAGCCACAGAGTCTGCTCTTAGTGCTAGGACAGGGACAATGATGACTTTATTGTTATATGCCAAGTTAAGCACTGCTGCATGGTTAATCAAGGGTTAATACTGTGTGACCTAACTGTCATGGGAATGATAAGCCAACCCTTAGCAAACTAGACTGGTTGCTTGGAGACCTAGTTATCACAGTAGTGAGGACCTGGGCCAACCCTGCAGCCAGTTCAATGGACACACTTGGCTCAAACACAGAGCATGAACTTTCTTCTATTGCAGCTACAAAGGCTGTTTATTAGCCAGGAAGCTGTCAGGGAAAAGCTTGCTGGTCAGTACTAGAACACTTGCCTAGTACCTATGAGGCTCTGGATCTAATCCCTAGCACTGCAAAGAAGAGCCTTCAGGATAGCTGGCTGAAAGACTCAGGATGCTGAAAGTAGCAGCCTTCTCTCCCGGGAGCCCCCTGAAGTTGCAGAAACATCATAAATAACTTATGGCTACTTTTGGGTGTGTTTTTACATGCATGTATATAATATATAATAGTAATAATATAGTAGGATAATCTTAGATGTCATTCCCATTCCCTAGGAAATATCCTCTGACATGGTCCTCTCGCTGGCCTGGAACTTACTAAGTATAGGTGGTAAGTCAGCTTCACTAATTGTCCTTGGAACAGGGGAATTACAAGCGCATACTGTGCTTTTCTTCATATGAGTTCTGGGAGTGGAATTCAGGTCCTCACTGACCATCTGAACTATTTCCCCAGTCCAACTTATGGCTGGTTCAGCCAAGGCTAGCTTTACAGGAGAGTATGTGGGAAAGCGGGCATGCAGTAAGCTTTCATGTTCCAGTCCATCACACCAGCAACTCTGAGACAACCATTAAGCATATTTTGGTAGTTTCATGTTATAAAAACAAAAACAAACAAACCAAAAAACTATTACAAAAACAATGCCTTCCACTCTTTGGGAACTGATCCCCAGCCTACCCAGTCCTTAGTTAGCTTATATACAAGCATTTCACCAGTTAGGTGGGGACCGCAGAGGAAAAGCGATGATCTAAGGGCTGAAAGCAGAGACAGGAAAGCAAAGGCGTTCACCCACACATGGTGTGCCATGCAGAAGCAATCACGCCGTTACTGACCCTTAGGCTGCCGCGACTACCCACGGACAAACGCTCGTCTTCATCAGATGCCTAGTAAAAGACAGGACGAAAATACAACCATGAACTGGACTGGGAAGAACCTGCTGACCCGACTCCACAGCAGTGGGTGGACCAGCCACCCCGAGAGCTCAGAAGATGTGAGCTCAGGCTCTCAGTATGCCTCAGTTTACCTAAGACTGTTTATGTAAACATAGTATGTCATGGGTAACCTTTATGGAGGATTATTAATAACCCTCAAAGATTATAAAAATTATTTGTAGGTAGGCATTGAACAGCAACAATAAGCATTTATACTGTTGCGAATAAATTAATATTAATATTTAAGCATTTTTCAAACAGGATCGGAGATATAGTTTAGTAGTGGTAGAATGCCCAAATTTGCATGAGGCCCTGGGTTCAATAGCCAGTTTTTTAAAAATCCCAAACAATTTAGCCCCAAATGCTAAAGGCTGAGTTATGGTATTTTTTCAGGTAAAGATAGCAGCCATATGGACAATGTCAATTCTCTATCTAACATTGTATCCATTTCAGCTGCTAGCGGAACAAAAAAGGCTCCATCAACTTGTCCCTTGCAGTGATGGAGCTGGTACTGACCGATGTGTTTCTCCGGAATCTACGAGAGTAGCGCTCGCTGTCTTCCTACCGAAGCAAAGGAAATGGCAGAGAGAGGTTAGAGAAGCAAGACAGAGTCCTTAGAAACCCCAGAACGTCCTGCTGCCACAGAATCCAGCATCTCTGCTCTACATGGCAAGTCAATATTTTCGCTGCTTTTGTTTTCAGGGTCTAAGTAAAGGGCTGTGGGAAACAGCTCCTCGGGGGAGGTCCTTAAGAACACAAAGTCACAAAGTTCATGGCCTTAAAAGCAGTAAGCAAGCTCTGGGGCAGAAATGAAGTTTTTGGTAAGCCTGTGATCTGGTTTTAAATCAACTCTTTTCCTCTCCTGACTGACTTTCCTTTGGGAGGTGATTACCCCAGAAAACCCCAAGGTGGATGCCACCCAGCTTGCTTGACGGAACCCAGCACAAACAGGCTTTTGCATGTTTGTGTCTGAAGAGAAGCAGGAGGCATGGAGTTGCTCATGTTTGATTAAAGCAGCTCTTTCTTTCAAAGGGGCCATCTTTTAACTGTCCTTACTATTTGATAAGACACATACCTCAGAGGATGTACAATACAGTGAGAGTTGACACAGGCTGGATATGGTTGAGTTTTTCAATAGATATTTATATCCCACATGGCATCTAAGAAAGGGTAGAGATGGTCTTGACTCTCTCAGGCTGTTTAATGGTGAGGAGCCTTGGTGAGGACATTTCCAGGTCTCCAACGCCAAAAGTATGCATCAAAGTCCAGGACAACAGCCAGGACATAAAGAGGTAGGTGGCTTAATAAGATCAAAGCTTTGCTCTGGGACCACTGGAAAGCACCATAGGATGCCCTTCCCAGAGCCTTGCCACATGGGTACCTCTCCTGAGGGGCCTGTGGTAGGCTCTCTAGAGCTGAACTAGCCTGTGGCTGCCCAGGAAAGGCAGACATATTCTTAAAGAAAAACAGGTAGAAATGGAAAAAGGAATTTTTCTCAATAGTAGGGGTTTTCATGGGCACAGAGGAGACCAGAGAAGCCAACAGTGAATGAGTTTGGGGATGGGGTTGATAGGGCAGCTGGTTGCCCATGAAGGAAGCAAATATGATGGTAACATGAGGTCCTCTGGAAAGTTCTTGCACGAGGGCACATGCCTAGTCTGAGCCCCTACGGATCTTCTGATGCAGAGAACCAAGGAAACATTAGAGATATAGCCTCACACGACATCAGCCTGTAGACATCAGCAGTCCCCTTGTGAGGGACGGGTCACATGCCTGGCCAGCCCATTTCTGACAACACCACAACAGATGCAGAAATGCCCTGGAGAAGACCTCTGAGTATCAAATTACAGTGCAAGAGGAATCTACTGGCATAATTAAACCGCAGTCAGAATTAAATTATAAACCATTTAAGTCTTAAAATTATATTCAAGGCCTACCATCCACTGCTCGATGTCACCCCATTTTGTATCCAGCCCATAATATTTCTATAGACAGAAGGAAAAGAAAATTAGGCAAGAAGTCAACAGTAAGGGCATAAGAAATTGTTCTGCTATGCTCTCCCACCCATAATCACTTTTGGAGGCAGCATGCCAGAACTGGGGTCTGCAGGGAAGCTGTTTGCTAAGCATTGATGCAACAGCCTGAGATAAGACCTCCTTCCTTGCTAGGCTCTTCCAGAGTTCAGAGCAAAACATCCCAGAGTGGGGTGACCTCTCAGGATGTTAGGGAAACAGGCCTTGTGCAGAAGCACTGCTTTGGGGCACACTTACAGATTACAGATCAAATGCTGTCTAAAAGCACAAGCTCAGAGGCACTCCATGCTGCTGCCCCAGGAAGAGACCCCAGGGGAGGGAGGAAGAGATGCTGTGCTGAGCCAGCGGCTTCCAGCTGCATGTTGCTGCTGTCTGACATCTGTGCGAGATGCAGGTTAGAGCAGCCATCTCTGCAGGCAGATGCCTGAGACCTACAGAGAAGACCTTTGGGTGGGGAAAGATCAGCTACCTCCCACCTCCTCTAAGCCAAGTTAGACTGAACAAAGTATGCCAAAATGGCTGCTTCTTTCACTAGTGTGTCCCCAGGTTGGATGAGAACCTGGGCTTACCAACCGACTTGGCATTGTTCCTCATTTTCTCCTCCATTTCCAGTAAGAAAATCAAGGAACAGAAAAACCAAACCTCCCGGACATCACTTATTACATACTTTAAGCTTACAATCAGAAATATAAAACTGGGTGCCAGGAATCCAAGGACATTTTAAAATGGTTTTCTAATCACTCAAACATGCTGTGGTTATTATGTTTGGTTTAGTTTCACCTTGAAGGAGGGCCAGTTTCAGACACATGGCCTTGTTCCTTCCTCAAAGGGATGTTGGTAAGTAGAAAACCAAAAGAGGAGAAGTCAGGGGGGAGAATCTCACACAGCCTTGAAAAGCCAAGCGTGTCAAGCTAGTGCAAAAAGCCACACAAGCAGTTTTTTCTGCTAAGTTATGTGCGAAAGCCACATCTGTGAAGAACAGTGCTTTTCAACCTATGGGTCAAATATTAGATATCCTGCATATCAGATATTTACATGGTGATTCATAACAGTGGCAAAATTACAGTTATGAAGCAGCAATGAAATAATGTTATGATGGGGGGGTCCACCATAACGTAAAAACTGTATTAAAGGGCTGCAGCATTAGAAAGGATGAGAGCCACTGGTGTAGAAGGTTCTACAGGGTGCTGACCCATTAGAGGGCTGTGATTGTGGAGATCAAAAGCCAAAACTGTCTTTGCTGTCTACAGTTCTCACGGAAGCCACTGATCATCCACCTCTACCTGGTCCCACATCCTTTGACAGTTGAAGTCTTTGGAACATGTTAACTAAGATCTAGCTTCCACCAAACCAAAATCTAAGAATGCTATCAGCTAGCACCTAACACCCATAGTGAGACTTTTCTTCTCTGCTCTAGCCTGCCTACACAATGTCCTCATCAACGTATATGGAAAATGCCCTGATTTATGACTTACTTTTGTTTTTTAGTTTTTTTTCTTAAAATTTTTTTTAAACTTTATTTATTTATTTGCCTTGGTGTTTGCCTGGAACTGGAACTACAGACAGTTGTTAGCTGCCATGTGGGTGCTGGGAATCGAACCCGGGTCCTCTGGAAGAGTAGACGGTGCTCTTAACTGCTGAGCCATCTCTCCAGCCCCCGACTTACTTTTGTTTTATAATTCTAAAAAGCTGAAGTATTGGGGGCAACTTGAATCCTTGGTGATGGTCATTCATTTCGGGCTCAGAATAAACTCTATTCTCCTTAAAGTGAAAGCTTTTTTTTTTTTTTTCATCAATACTGATTTCCTTCTAATACACATTTCTAAAGGCAATCAAACCCTTGTTAACGTGTCCAATTCATATTTTACTTACAGTTGCAATGACTGCCTTATGTTAAAACCCCTGTGCACTCAGCTAATGCAGGTTCCACCCTTAACTATGACATTCAGATCCTAATTGGTGTGTAACATATGGCAACTTTGTTTCTGTTTGGCTTTTAGTTAACAAGACAGGAGAAAGCCAGACTGAGGCACAAGGTGCTTGAATTGGGGCACAAAGAAACTAAGAGGGCCAATGGCCATAGAACCAGGAGAGAACAGGTTCCTCCTCTCCTGTCCTCATCATAAATACGAGTGTGAAGGAGAGCCTTTCCTTCTCTTGGACATGTTTATACAAACCGTGCTGGGTTTTTGGAGTTCCTTCAGTTGCACCCTGAGCTTACATCTGACAGCTCACAACACCTCTCAGCCTGTCAGCAAAAATATAACCACGAACAGGAAAGGGTAGGATGTGAGGGGAAATGACCAGATGCAGCCCCTCTCCTGGGGTTGGGGTCGTAATATCCCGTAGCCTCACTGTTCATTAAGGCTCCCAGTCTTACTGGAACCTTTCAGAATCCTTCTGGGATTCTAGAAGACAGGGGACTCTGGCTTCAGTGTCCATTCCCATATTGGATGCTAGGACCACCAACAATGTGTCTATAGATTCTGATGACTATCCACTGGACCCTTTTGCCTCTTGAGGAGAGGAGACTTCCCTGTGGAGGCAGGCTGGGCTGAAGGTCATCAAACTGAGCTCAGGATTATACATAGCAGGTTCTGAGGTTTATGCATGACCTGCATAAAAAGCCTGTGTGCTCGGAACTCTGTGTTATTCCTGACTTAGTGCTTTATAAGGAAGACACAGCTATTCTAGGTAGAAACTGAACAAATTCAGGAAAGAACACAAGCTTCCCCACAGGAAAGGCTCACCCATGGACCGGCTCACCAAGCCCCATAACCTCTCTCAGGGGCCAGTCACATCCCATTCCTTCAGGGCTAAGCCAGCTGAGTCCCTGAAGAGCCAGCTCTCAGTATGTTCTGCTCATTGTCTTTTCTTCTAAGCCCCAGTGGCTGTCATGGAATGGAGAGGCCCATTAGCCTGTAATGCCCTAACGCTGAGCAGGAAGGACAGCTGGGTTTTGTCCCTATATCTTCTTTTTTTTTTTTTTTTTTTTAACTTTATTTATTTATTTGCCTTGGTGTTTGCCTGGAACTGAAACTACAGACAGTTGTTAGCTGCCATGTGGGTGCTGGGAATCGAACCCGGGTCCTCTGGAAGAGCAGACGGTGCTCTTAACTGCTGAGCCATCTCTCCAGCCCCTATCTTCTTTTTTTTAATTAAAGCTTTTAAATGATCTATAATATTTTTAGATATTCTATAACCTCCAATAATCTATAATCTTTCACTGTTTTTTTACCTCTAGATTTTTGTTCTTTTCTGCCCTGAAATTTGTAACTTGTGATACTCTGTCTTAGTTTCCCAAGTGCCAGGCCTAACCTAATAGTCGATTCCTCTATCTATCTATCTATCTATCTATCTATCTATCTATCTATCATCTACCTATCTAGCAACTATCTATCAATCATTTATCTATCATCTAGCTATCTATCTCCTTCTTCCCCTCATTTTTTTGTGACAGGGTCTGGCCATGTACATAGACCAAACTGGCCTCCAAACAATCACAAAATCCAGCATAGCCTTAAACTTTTGATGATCTTCCTGCCTCTGGCTTCTGAGTGCTAGGATCATAGAAGTGTGCTGCTACACTTAACAATGTCTTAATGTGTGGCAATTTACATTGGTATTTTTTAAGGTTTTCTAATAAAGTCATAAAACCCCCTTTATGTCTTAATGTGCAAATTTAAAAGTTTTCTCCAATTCTAAAATGTGGCTTGTATTAGATAGATTTTTTTTTTTCTCCCTCAGAGACAACTTTCTAATTCCTTGAGGTAAAAGGATCAGGGATAGGTTCAATGCATGGCTGCTGCCTTGTGTAGAAGAGACTAGTTACTGAGACAGGTCGGCAGAGGTGGCGGTGAATATGGCGAGCGGGGTGGCCAGCGCACAGCATAGTTCTGCAGGTGACGAGGCCTCGGCAAAGGGGAAGCAGCGCATGCATATTAGAAACGGAGGGCAGAGCCTACCTTTTGAACTTGATAGATCTACCAGAAAGGGCAAAAAGGAAAGAAACAGAAAATACAGTTAAAATGGCAAGAGAGGTTCCATAACAACCAGAAGTATGAATGAACGCTGTGCTGCAAAAGAACAAAGATTACTGATTAAATATGAAGAGAAAATGTGTTAAAAGTCCCACTTCTTTGCTCTTTTGTGCTGTTTTAGATAATGGCTGATGGTCGCGCCACACTAGTGTCTGCAGAACCCACTGTTACCTAATGCAGAGCGTGCATGGCCACAACAGGAAATGGGAATGAAAAGCATCATTCCAGACTTGAAAGGGTATGTATGAGGACACACAGGGAAGACAGCTCAGAGGGAGTAGAAAGGGCGTCAGAGACGGGAATGGCGGGAGATTCTGATCAACGTGTATCATATATAAATGTACAAAATGTCAAAGAGTAAGCATTAAATTATTTTTAAAAGGAAGACTGCTTTTTACACTAATAAAATATTAACCAGAATATTTTAAGTAGGAAATTGAGTGGTCAATTTCGAAACAATTAATAAAGAGGCTTTAGCATGATGGTCTGTACAGATTTATAGGAAAGAATAGTGAGAACATTCCGGCAAAGCGCTGCAGCCATGGGGATGTGCTGAAATACAAGAGAGGCTACATCTCCCCAACAGAACGGTTTTCATCAGAACCTTTTCTTAATGTCACAGTCACCACTAAGACATAGATACTTACATTCATTGGACAAGCCATGGGGCCTTGTTAAGAACATGCCTAGAAATCTGGCACTTTTCTTCATATGGGCGAGCACAGGTAAACACAGTCAGCATTCAACTCTAATAAACACAGCCTTGCCAACCAAAATGATTATCCAGTCAGTGACATTAAGAGATATTTATTTCTATCAATGCACACTTTCTTGTGAAGTTCAAGGTTCCCTAAGCTTGCCTACATATTATTCTCATCTGGCAAGTCCATTAAAAAGGAATTCACATTCACTCAAGCCCCAAAGCACAGCTCAAGGACAATGCAGGTGACTCTTGCCATCTGCGTGGCTGAAAAGAGTCTTGAACAGGGCTACCTAGAATATCAAGTCTGGTCACAGCTCACTGTCCTGACTTGGTGGCAGACTTGTGACCCAACACTGCTGTCTTCCCTAACTTTGCCCTCTGCACACTCTGCAAGCTCCCCTTGGGGACCCCAAATCTGGCCACCAGCTTGAGGCTTTCTCAGCTGATCCAGGCTGCTTTAGCTCCAACCCCTTCCTCTGGGAAAGCCAAGCCTGCTCAGCAGCAGCCCGTGCAGGAGAAAGTAAGGATCATGTTTCTCAGTTTTAAACCAAAATACCAACCCTACTGGCTAAACACTGGCCGTCCAAAGCATATTCATTTCTCCTTAATCAACAACTCAAAATGCCAGTGCCCTGGGATATCAGATATTATGAGTTCAAGTTGGGCTTGCTGCTTCTAATAATAGCCAAGACTGAAAAGATAGGCAGAGCGGTCTGTGTGGGGCTGCGGTGTCAGGCTGCAAGCTGGGGCTCTTAGCGGCTCTCTCTTCTCATTGGCTTGTCTCCTGACACTTGTGCATCTGCATATTCTCTTCCTATACAGGTCCTGATGACAAAAGTCAGCTCCGGCTGCAATTCTGCCTCGAATGTAGTAGCAATAAGGAGATACTTGGTTTTCAAAGCCAAATATCCTCCTGCTGCTCAGAAAAAAAAAAAAAAAAAAAAAAAAAAAAAAAAAAAAAAAAAAAAAAAAAAAAAAAAAAAACA
>PVIH01000373.1:0-139112 GCA_004025045.1 Sigmodon hispidus | reverse complement strand
GAGCTTTTTTATATAATGGTGCATATACCAACCAATGCCACCCATCAGTAAGAACGAATGTAGTTTAAAGTGTTACTTAGTAGAGGCGTGTACATACGTACATATACTCTATAACTCACTTTCACCTTGATCTCTGTAGGAATTTTACCTCTTGGTAAAAGTCACTCATGTTGTGAAGAAGCTCACTAACAGGCATGAGCCAACTCAGTTAACCTCAGGAACTAGCAGAGCAGCAAAACACCTGGGAGTTTTTGCCTACTGCTGGTGCCGGGGCGCAGTGGTGGAGTGTGTACCTAGTATACATGAGGTCCCAGGTTCAATCCCCACTACTGCCAGAAGAAGAAAGAAGAAAGGAAAGAAAGAAAGGAAGGAAGGAGGAAAGAGAGGGAAGGAAGTCAAAACCAGGGTAAATAGACAGTGGATAAACCTAAGCAGGGAATAACAACCACAGGGGGCAGCTCCCACAGGGCTCCTGGCTTTGCCATGCATTCTAAGAAACAGCAGTCCTCAGCTTCAGAACTACCGACCTCTGAACACACTACCCTGTGGCTCCCACAGTCAATAGGAAGGGCTAGCAGGGTGCCACACACAATGGCCCACAAGTGTGTGTCTAATAAATAAGCAGAAAAGTTTCACAGAGAAAATGATACCAAGCGGTCTGTGAAACAGATTTTGACAATTTTTTTGGTCATTAAAAATAAATAAATAGGGCTGGAGAGATGGCTCAGCGGTTAAGAGCACCGTCTGTTCTTCCAGAGGACCCGGGTTCGATTCCCAGCACCCACATGGCAGCTAACAACTGTCTGTAGTTCCAGTTCCAGGCAAACACCAAGGCAAATAAATAAATAAAGTTTAAAAATAAATAAATAAATAAATAAATAAATAAATTTTAGTTCCAAATAAACTACTCAGTTTGTATGCCAGAGGCAGGTGAGCCCAGGAGCTCTAGCTGGGATGGTCTCCTGGGTGACCTACAAAGTAGGGACTGCTTTTTCTACTCTCCATTTATGGGTCCAGGCATTTGTCTCTGTCAAGTTTCCTGAAAATGCTTCCTGGTGGGAGCATCTTGACAGGTATTCACTGGGTTCAGATCCTCTCGGGCTCACCTCACCCCTGGCTAAGAGACTGGGGGAGAGAGGCATTTTAGTTAACTCAAAAGCCTGGCTATCATAGTTCATCTGGGAAAAAACCCAAATAATTAACCTCCTCCCCCCAAAAAAACCCAGGAATGCCTATTTTCTGATTTTAAAAAGATAAACCTGCTTATTAGAAAAGAGATAGATGCTGGGCAGACACAATGCTCTGTTTCTCCAGGTAACTAAGAAAAATATATCTAACACATACATGCATGCACACTCAAAAGTATCAACTTTAATGTAAAATAACAAAGGCTAGAATGTATTACACTTTCAGTTTTACATTTTATTTGCATTTGCAGCCAGAAGGAAGACAATGAGCTACTTTTTAATACTGCTTTAATTTTCTGCTCACAGCTTAGTACATGGGAGAAGCTTGCCAAGGTTACTTCCTGATCACCACAGAACAGGGTGAGGTCCTCTCATGGCAGTGACTGTCCTGACCCACCTTCCCCTTCCACTGGGGCTCTGGTACCTTTTTGCTGAGCTATTAGACTGGGGCTCCCAGCACTGTATGGCCACCCACATACCACCTGGAAGTTTCCTTCCCCAAATCAAGTCTGGCCACACCCCCTCTTGTTGGCACATTTCTTCCTGGGATGGCAAAGTCCCCAGGCAGGGAGGGCCAGTGAACATTATAATCTAGTGGCCCATCTGTCCCTCAGAGCACATGACAGGTTTGGACCTGGTTGGGAATGTGTGGTTGTCTGAAGAGAAATAGGAAACACAAATGTGCATCCAAAGTTGCACAGTGGTGAACCTTATTGGAGTAATCGGTTCTCTGTCAAGGCTGTGGAGAAGCCAGCAACCTAACGCAATGAAAGAGCCCATAGGCTGACTGTTGTTGAAAAGGAATTCTGACTCAAGGTTCTGGAAAACCAACAGCAGATAGAATGAAGGGGTGTGGGCACCTCTGGCCACCTTGCTCCCCTGGAAAGTATTTGTTCCAGTGACTACTTATCCACAATGCTGGCCCTGTTCTTTCTATCTGCTATATAAGCCTCAGGGAAAACTTTTTTTTTTAATGAAAAAATTTGGCCAATTAATTTTATTTTTAAAAACTACTCTGCTTTTTTCTGGCTCTAAGAGGATCCAGATCCTAACCCCATTGTTAGACAGAAGCCAAACCCCAGTTCTCTCCAGCCCTTCTCAGTTAGAAAACTGGCCTGGAATCTACTAAAGGGCAAGCTCACAGGCTATATGAGCTTTGTCTGAAGCCTCCAGCTGGGCAAACATGCCTGGCATCCGCGCTATGTGCACTCCGGGACTAACCTAGAACAAGAACCAGAGGGGCGCACACATTCCAAACAGGAGTGATGATGCCGAGGTGATGGACAGTGAAGGGAGCAGGTTGCAGCTCATCAAAGAGCATCAGGTGCTGTGCCTTCACAGTTCTAACATACCCAGAGAAAGAAGCAACCACGAGCCCCCAGCCTCCATTACCTCCTTCTGCTGCCGCTCCAGCTCCTTCATGCGGATCTCTCGAGCCTCGGCGCGGGCTGCACGCTTCGCTGCAAGCCTGGCCTCCGCCTGAAACAGACCCAGAAACCTTATTAGCGAACAGACCAGGCACCTTCCGGGTACATAGTTAATGACGCTGTGCGGAGAAAATCTTGTTTAGGGCTTAACAAGCATACAGTGGTGATTCACAGATGCACTCGAGCAGCAGGGTTGTCAAGAGTGGGAAGAAAAGTGGCCGTGAGCCCAGGAGTCCCTTCCTTACCAGTTAGCTGGGGTCCACCAAAGTTCAAAACTTCACATGGAAAATTTCAGAAACAAATAATTCCTATTTTTTATTAATATTTAATGTTGATCAAATGCATGAGCGCCATTTTGTTCTATTTTTGCTCAAACTTTGATTCCCTTTGTCCAGAGTTTGCGCGGCTTCATCAGATCCACTCCACCAACAGCCAGTACTTGCGGTCACCCTCATTTTACTTAGCAGTAGCACCTGAGTGATGATTCTGGCAGTTTCCATATGCTCAAGAAGTGCCTCGAAGTACTTTCTTAATAAATTTATTAATAAAGAGGTGAAAGTTCCTGACTCAAAAAGGAAAGGAAAATCATGTAAAGATTGCCATGGTCTACAGCATTGTTAATGTCTTACTGTGTCCAGTTTAGAAATAGAGTTATGTCATAGGTACATATGTCCAGGGGAAACACAGTCTGACAGAGTGTGGAATCACCTGCTGTCCCCTGAGGGCAGGGGGGTGCCTGTTGAACCCTCGCCAAGTACCAGGTGGGCGCTGTTCTATGT
This sequence comes from Sigmodon hispidus, assembly GCA_004025045.1. Classification (NCBI taxonomy): domain Eukaryota; kingdom Metazoa; phylum Chordata; class Mammalia; order Rodentia; family Cricetidae; genus Sigmodon; species Sigmodon hispidus. The sequence continues at coordinate 135,719 of PVIH01000373.1, read as the reverse complement.
GCTTTGCTTACATTGTAAGGCACACTCCTGGACGCAGCCTAGCATCAGAGCCAGGCAGCCCTGCAGGGCCCCAGTCTTGTAGCCTCATAGAGAGAGGTCTCCTCTGAGACTCCTGCCCAGTCCCTCTTGGCCTACCCTGATGCCCTATGACATCCCTCCCCTCTGCAGGGAGAGGAACTCAGATTCTCCCAAGGTGACCAAGGGCACAGTGCAGGCCCTTGGATGGTAAAATCAGTCAGTCCTTGAATTAAAAGAACTAGCGATTGTTAGGGCCCCCAGCAGATCAGCCATCAGAACGCAGCTGACTATGTCAATGAAAGGGTCACAGATGGCATCTGACCCTGTTGCATGACTACAGATCATGTGACTGCTCTTATCTCATGCAAGGCAAGACGGCAGGGAGGTAAACAGCAGAATGTTCCAGAATTCAGGCTCTCTGGTATCAAGTCCCGCCTTCTTGGCAGGTATGTTCCCTTGATACACAGTCAATAATTCTTCTACCCACAGCTCTGGAGTTTTGTAATGTCTCATTGTTCCCTAGGTGATTTTAATACAGCTTTTTCCGGACTCAGCCAGGTAGTGGGGCCAGCCAAGAGCAAGACCTTAAGCACATTTGGCTTCAGACACACACAGAGGCACAGACACAGACACACACACACAGAGAGACACACAGACACAGACACAGACACACACACACACACACACACAGACACAGACACACACACACACACACTAGAAGACAAACTGACCCTTCCCTTCCTCCTCTTAGTTTTTCACTCTTGATTCTTTGAAAAGACAAGGTCCTGCTATCTACATAGCCCAGGCTAGCCTCAAATTCACCATCCTCCTGCCTCAGCCCTCCCATCCTTTGCCATGTTGAGATTTTAGGAGCTCACCACCATGCCTGGCCCTGATTTCTTTCAATTCTAATGAAGGTTGATTACTAAGTTGAATCACAAGGGATTTCTTTCCAGCTTCCAAGAAATTGACTCCACAACGGATTTTGCTTGTGTGATCCCTTTATCAGTCCAAGCCCATGTGTTTCAAATCAAAGGGCATCCAACACCACAAGCTGGGGCTGGGGCCTGGGTTTGGACTGGGGTTGAAGCACAGTGGTGAAGTGCTGCCTCAGCATGGCTATATCAGAACTCTGGCACCTGACATCATGTTAAAGGTTCCACATCAGCTACGTATCCTAAATGGGTACTTGAGGTCTGCAAGAAGGATCCAAGGCAGGAGACAAAGGGTGCAGAAGGGTCTTTACCTTCAAGCCCTACCCTCAGGGGAGGAGGCACACAGCCCTGGGTCTGTTGGTTCTTTTTCTAAGAAGGCAGAGACTAAGCAAGAGTTTTGACAACAGTATCAGTCCACCAGCTTGGACAAAGAGGAACAGGGAAGGGTTTGTGGAAAAAGCCAGAAGAAAGGTAAGAGCACCAGAAAGGGCAGAAAAAGAAAAGAATTCTGGACGACCTACAAGTTCTAGGGGGTCCCCAGAACTCTGCTGGCTGTGCTGGTATTGATATACTGTGTGTAGGCACCCGTATACTTTCCTTCCTTTGAGGGTGCATGTGGGGAGCCGTGAACATGATAATGATGTCATTCCTGTCGCTACAAAACATATGGCAGAGAGAACTATACATATTAAGGGCTCCCATCAGCTGACCTTGAGTTGAGCAAAAAGGACACACTTGGTGGGCTAGCTGGATTTCACAGAAGAGAGAGGCCTGTGAAGGATTCCCAAGAGCTGTGAGTATATCTCAGGTGACAGCCAGCAGGAACAGGATCCTGAGGTCCAGAAGGACTCAGTTTGGCTGTTATTGACAACCTGTTAGGTCCCAGCAAAGCAAGGCCCACACACCTGACCCGAGAGCTATGAAGTCACAGGTGAACACTGTTCAAAGCTGCGAGTCTCTGAGTGTTAATTATACACCAACAGATGACCTTATTTCTGAAATGACATTTGCCCTTGTTGACCTTCTCTGAGCTGGGGGATGTTGGGTACATCACACACATTCTATGCCACAACGTCTGGCTAGCCCCACATCCTATCTGGATTAATTCTTTTTAAAAATTTATTTATTTTTATTCCATGTGCATTGGTGTTTTGTTTGTGTGTGTGTCTAGCCATGTGGGTGCTGGGAATTGATCCTGGGTAATCTGGAAGAGCAGCCAGTGCTCTCAACCAGCCCCCTGGATTAATTCTTGGCACTGGGCCAAAGTCCCTAAATGGGGTTCACATACTTCAGCTTGTAGAACCTGCCACAAGAACCTCCCCTTTTTTGGTTTGTTTGTTTTGTTTTTGGCTTTCTGAGACAGGGTTTTTCTGTGTAAGAGTCCTGGATGTTCTGGAACTCACTTTGTAAACCAGGCTGGCCTCTAACTCACTGAGATCTGCCTACCTCTGCCTCCCAAGTGCTAGGATTAAAGGTGTCCCCAGTGGGACAGAGTTCTTATTATGGTCCATTTTAGCTCAACATGCACTCTGTCCTTGAGGGCAGCTGTGTTAAAGCCACTAGTCCTGCCTTGAGAAGTCTAGGCACGGGCTGACAAAGGAGCCACATGAATCAAGCCTATTATGTGCCAGGTATTCCTGATATTAAGACTTAGAAGATTAGTTCCTAATTCAGTACAGCTTCAGGTCCTTGTTAACTCCACCATTCACAACACCCACGTCTCTTCTTACATTGTTCACATGACTTGTGGGTAGACAGAGCCTTGCAGTACAGGAAGTGATGGCAATCATCTTGTTTCCTGGAACCTGCCCAACCAAACACCGGCAGACAGAGGAGCTGAACATAGACACTGATCCAAACCCTACCTATGACTGTGCATGTCTTTATAACACAAACCCTGAGCTCAGTGGAGCTCACACTAGCTTTGAGGCCTGCAAGAATTAACCAGTGCTTTAGCAGCATGCTGTCCTATTCAGACACACTGCCAGGACCAGCAACACGCAGACAGGAGCTGGAGGATGACCGTCATGCATATGGTTCCCGTGGAATCACCAGGGAAGGCTAGATGTGACCAAGCTGTGAAATGAACTGATGTACAAAGCAACCAAAGTCCATCATGTGGCACCCAGGCTCAAGGTTCATGCCCAGTGCACAGTGCAAAGACCAGGCCTGTCTTCAGTGTGCCAATTGTCCAGGTGGTTCTCGGGATCAGCTGATGTGGGCAGGTACTCCACAGATATGCTTTCCTGGGCAGCCGCTTTGCCAAAATACAAAACCATTGTGTGAGGTCACAGCTGGATTTAAAACTCTACAAGCACATCCTTCCACTAGCTGCCCTTAGCCTGTAGGGAAGTAGAGACAGTTTCCTGAGAGGCGCTAGCAGGGACCTGCTGCCTCTCTTCCAGAGGCACACAGTCCACTATGGCTTCACAAGCCTGAGGGCAGGGACATTTCTGTGTGGAAGTACACGTAGTCCTTGGGATATTTGACTGTTTTCATTTTCTTTTTAAACTTTATTTATTAATTTGCCTTGGTGTTTTGCCTGGAACTACAGACAGTTGTTAGCTGCCATGTGGGTGCTGGGAATCGAACCTGGGTCCTCTGGAAGAGCAGACGGTGCTCTTAACCGCTGAGCCATCTCTCCAGCCCCGACTGTTTTCATTTTCAATAGGTAGGAAGCTGAGGAAGGGAAGGTGGAAGAGAACCAAACCCCAAATCTAAGGTAACTGGAAAGCAAATATGGTTCTGTGGTGGCTCTAGAGACTGTTGAGGTACAGGTCTATCTTGGCTCCTCATCTGGGTTCATGGGCAGGACACTGAGGCAGGGGGTTTTAGGACCAGGCTCTGGTGCCAAGCCACAGGCTTGCTAGCTCCTTGGGAATTCCCAGAGCTGCTGGTTTAGGATTTGAGTTTCTTCTCCCCTTCTACAGTTCATGGCTGTACTCCTCTAGCTTCTGTGGGCCCAGGCCTCGGATCCTATAAACAACTTTTATGTGCTGAGGCACTCCTTAGGGTGGGGACAGCTGGCAAGGTCCCCTAGATCACCAAAGTTGCCTATGACAATTCCACAAAGCTGATGCTCTGACTCCAGACTCCCCTTTATACCCCATAAACCACATTCAACTCCAAGGGCACGCCTACCTGGATGAGACATACAATCCAAGAACACATCCACCCTGGTGACACACACAATCCATGGACACACCCACCATGGGTGAAACACACACACATCCAAGGACACACCCACCCTGGGGAAGAAGGAGAGTCCAGAGAAGCACAAGTCTGACCCAATGCCTCAGGTCTCACACCTATTTTCTCCCAATACCATCCCTACAGCTTGCTGGAGGGTCTCTTGGCCAAGTGTCCAGTTCATTGGCCAGCTGCAGAAATAATTTCTATTAAAATGACTTCTGTGGGCTATACAGTCATACATATGACTGTCCCGGGGACAGGCTGGCAAAGACTTCAGAGAGCTGTTTGGGAAATCAGTGGGATGTCTTAACTATCAGTAAAGCATGCACTATGGTATCAATGAGCACTCTCCCTAGCCCACACAAGTATTTTTGAGGCTCCTGCCTGGAGCCCTTCTGGCCTTGAAAGACTAGACACATGGTTTACAAAGGTGGGTCTGCAGGAGGCTCATCCCTCACCTCCAGGGTGCTACCACCTTCAGTGAGTCCTTTAGCATTCAGGCTCTGTACATGCCTTGAGGCTTTCCTAACACTCATGCCTCATGGGAAAAGTATGCATGCCAGGCTCTCCTACCCTGTGTCAAAGGGTCCTAGAGTCTATAGAGAAGCTGGAAGCCTTTACACTCTATGGGTCATAGCTCAAAGGAAGCGCTTGAGAAAGGGGGTTGAGACAGTCTTGCTCTCAAGTCACTTCCTTCACCCAGACTGAGGAAGTTCGGGAGCCTACAAAGCCAGCTCCCATCCCTCCATCCACAGACGGATTCACTGCACATAGCCCATAGGCAGCCCAGTCTTGAAGTGTGTCTGGAGATGGGATGCAACATTCTCCCGAACTCCAGGAGGGTTGATAGTACCACCTCTGGGTTGCAGATACATGAGGGGACCCAGGGACACTGGCAGCTCCTCGGTCTGCCTCCTTAAATGCCACCTGGAAATGATGCATCTACTTAGACATAAAGGTACCACCAAATGGGAGAAAGTGTCCCTGATGATGCATTAACTGAAGTCTCCAGGCTTTAAGAATTGAGCAGAATTGCTAGGTTTTTCATCATAGCATAGCTAATCTCACGCCATTTCAGAAAACTCCTAAGGATGTAGTGAAGGTTCACTCATGTGAGTGCAACATGAATGAATATCATCTGCTGAAGCCAAAAGTGGCTCTACACACACACACACACACACACACACACACACACACACACACACACAAAGCTGGCTTGCTTTAGAAATAGGCGGAAGCTTCTGAACCTGGTGTAATCCATTCTCAAGAGAAGGAACAAAAATCTTATGTGGGAGCTTGGAAATCCTAGTGTGCACCCACCCACACCCATGTCAGCATGGCTGACAAACACATGGTGGTTTCCAGACAGGGTGGAGGTTGCAGAGTGACAGAATCCCTTTCCTGAGTTGCCTTGGTTACAGGAAGTAGCAACAGCTACCAACTTTTGTTTCTACAGAAACCCCCACAGTTTATATTCAGCAGACTCTTAAAAACCGTCTACTATTGAGAGCAGCCAAGTGGGTGCTTGGTGGAAGAGGAAAGGGCAGGCACTAGCTGGGCACCTCTGCAATGGTGACCATGGTGGCCTCTGTTTCATGAACTCACTGTCCATGTCCCTTGGCTTGACCCCCTGTGTCTCATGCCATTCTTTTTAATTTAATTTTATTTTATTTTTGGTATCTGCATGTATGCTTGCATGCCAGAGAGCATCAGATCCCATTAGAGATGGTTGTGAGCCACCGTGTGGTTGCTGGGAATTGAACTCAGGACGTCTGAAAGAGCTGAGCCATTTCTCTAGCCCAGTCTCATCCCATTCTTAAAAGAAGTGTTCACCTTTCCTAAACCTCCCTAGCTAGCTGCCCCCTGAGACCCCAGGAACAAGGGAACCTGTTCTCCTGTTCTTTATGGCTGTAACTGAGAATCAGGACATAATGTGGCGCCTGCTGTCAATGCAGGTAGAAATTGGAAATGCTGAGGAATCATGGCCTTCAGGGTGAGGCCAGGCTGACCAGCCTTCTTGCTTTCTGACAGGATCACACTGGAAAGAACTTGTCATCAGCTACTCAGGCAGGTTGAAAGGTGGAATTTATACAGACCGGAACATACATGTTAAGCAGTCCAAACGACATCACTACATCACTACCCTGTGACTGATGTCAGCATGGTAAGTGAGGGAAATAAATCCTCCATGTGTGGATGCATGCCTGTAACATCAGCATGCGGAGGAGGTGAGGCGGCTGGCTGAGTCAGATGGATGAGGAGTTCAAGGCCAGTCTGGGCTACCTAAGATCCTGCCTCACGAAAGGACAGCAGAATAGAAGTTTGAGAACTATGTACCAGGTTCTACTTAGTACTTTCTCAAGGGCCGAAGGCCAGCTCAAAATGGCTGACCACAGACAGCAAGATTAAGTACGGTGCTAGGGGTCTTAATGACACACCCATGTTAGTCTACATCTACAGAGATGAGGTCAGCCCCAGATCTATGCAAACATCTAATAAGTGCTCCTGAGGTAGGCAGTTCTCTATGAAACACACAGTGCTACAAACTACCTTTTACACTCTCTCTCTCTCTCTCTCTCTCTCTCTCTCTCTCTCTCTCTCTCTCTCTCTCTCTGTGTGTGTGTGTATAAATCAGAGGTAAACTTCATTGTCTTCCTAAATCACTAATTTTGGATACAGGATCTCTCACTGAGCCTGGAGCTCACCAGCTTGACCAGACTAGCCGACCAGCAAGCTCCAGGGATCGCCCCCAGCACTGGCATTACAAGTGTGCCATGCCAAACTTTAACTTGGACACAGGGACTTCAAACTCAGGTCCTGTGCTTAAGCTATAAACACTTGATTGTGTCCCTGAGCACAGACATATGGCACTCAGTCACACTGGCCACACCTGCTCTGGTGGGACTCAGAGCTCAGGCCACGGGAACAATGGGGTCCAGGCTCCACAGCCCACTGGAAAGGATGTGGTGTGTAGAGTTAAAGGCTGATGTTCAACTTGTTTTGTATAATTCCTTAAAAAAGAAAATACTATCGAAATTAACTAAGATGAATTACAGGCTCTAAAATTATTCTTCAGCGAAAACTGAATTAGGTTATTGGTCCTAGCTAGCTAGACCCACAGACTCTACGGAGGTGCTATACTGCTCTGTGTTTGAGGGACAGTGAGTTGTCCCAGAGGTGACATGGCTGAGCTGCGGTTCTCACAGGAGCAGAGTTCCTAGGTGGAGGTGGAGAGGGAGGCTGCAGGCTTGGCATCGAGGGTGAGTTCTACCACAGTTCTGGGACCCAGCTTAGTAACTGAGTTGCTAACATCTTCTTCACAACAGAAGAAAGAACTGGGTTATACCATCTCTAAGAGAAACAGGCTTCTTCAGGACCAAGATGGTTGCCTACCATCCTAGGTCATGTTCGGCACCAAAGTGGGTTGAGGACAATACGTATCACACTGGAACACCGAAGCCCAAAGTGAGGTCTTGCAGGGTTAACACAAGAGGGTCACTTCCCTTCAGGAACTTCATCTGGGCTCCGTCACCTCTGTCTGCTCTAGTCGGGACTGCTCCCTGAAATTCACGCGTAAGGGCTCACCAATCGTTGACACTGTTCTTTCTAAGAATAACCTGAAAACTGCAGACCCCAGACACAGAACAGCTTGTAACAACTTGTGGCAGATTTATGTCCACCAAGCCAAACAGCTGCTGGGTTCCTCAAGTAAGTGCTTCCCGCCTGCAAGATCTAGCTGAGGGCTGACATTCCTTAACGGGGAGGGGGTGGAAAAGCCACTGGATGCTCCATCACTCCCCCCAGCCACGTGTAAGCAATTCTATCCTAACTGCACATGGCTGGGGAGAGGTGTCTCAGGAGGGGCTTCACTGTATAGCCTTGAGAGGGTTAATCTAACGGGTTCCATGTAGGTGGTGTTGGAGAAGCCATCATTCATGCTGGGTAAAGACTTCCCGAGGCAGCTGCTTTGGGGTCAGTAATACTTCTTCACCCATGATCTTTAGAAGTAAGCCAAATAAATTCTTTGGTTCCCAAAGTTGAACTTTGGGGAAATGGCACTTTGATTTGTGCATGGGACCTTGGACCTTGGATAGACCATTGTTTACATCTCCTTAGGCAGGGATTTCTCACACCTCAACACTTCTTGTACTCAATCAGCATTCCCAGAAACAACTATGGAAAAAGGCACGTTCTAATTCCATGGACATGCCAATCTGGGTGAAGGTGGAGAGGCGCCACACAAGCTAAAGGCTGGCATCACAGGGGTGTGGAATTGGCATAGGTTTGGAGCAGAACTCAGCAGTTCTGCTGAGAACTTGTTCTTGCGGGAACCATCCGGAGCCCTGAGTCCAATCCCATAAGACAAAGACTCACGAGTAAAAAATACCAGTATAACTTGAAAAATAGCAAGACAGAGAGGTTCCCACCAATCTTCCATTCCCACTATTCTCTGTCTTTAGTTAGAAAAATAAAGTTCACCCAACATTCTCTCATGTGAAAATGACCAGGACACAGACAAGGGTAACTAGCTGGGTGTGGTACCACATGCCAGTAATCCCAGCATTTCGAAGCCAAAAGTGGGAATGTCGGGAAATAGTGTCAGCTGCCTGAGACCTTTGTCAAAAAAGGAGTGTGGGAGGGTATGGGAGTGACGATACCCCAGCGCTGCCCAGAGAAGCTTATGGCAGTGGTGGTTAACTGGTTGCATATTTGCTCTCTGTATACAGGCAGCCTGAAGCCCTGTATACAATGGTGCCACAGCCAGCACTGGTGCCAAGGAAGCTGACCAGGGGTCTGAATGGTCCACCACTGTTTGTGGGGGCTCAGCAAGCCTCCTGACTTCCAGAGCTCCCATTAGCTCTTTATCTGTAAACTAGAGAAAACCGTCTAGTCCTTTGAGCTAATAATGGATGGCACTGTCTACATGAACCTCACCAGGCTGATTCAGCAAGGCTTGCTAAATCCAGCTACTTTTACTACTTCTATGACAGCTACTGATGCATGAACACCATTCATACCAAGTTCAGCAGTAAAAGACAAGCACCCTGGCCCTAGGGAGGTTACACAAAGGGAGGGTGACCTCCAACCCACACCTCACACCCACTCCTTACCCTGTTTCTCTAGGCAAATTTCCCCATCTCCCCCACCACCCACCGCTGCCATACACACACTGCCTTGCCCCACACATGTATCAAAACCGTCATTGTGGGCCAAATATGCAATGCACCCCAGACACTCAGGAAGTCAGGCAGGAGGATCATGACTATGCAGAAAGTCTGTCCCACATACTAAAAACCTGTGCCTTCAAAAATCAAACAAAATAAAAGTGGTGGGCCGGCGAGATGGCTCAGTGTGTAAAGACACTTGGCATGAAGGCCTGGTGACCTGAGTTCAAATCCTGGGACATATACGAAAATAGAGGGAAAGACTGTGGTTACAAAATTGTCCACGGGCCTCTTTTCTATCACACATACACCCACTCCCCTCCAGTAAAATAACAGAAACACACACACACACACATGCACACACACACAGCATACACACACAAAAGACTGGAGAAAGAGAGGCTCAGCACATAAAGGCACTTGTGGATAAATCTTGAGGACTAGAGTTGGGATCCCATGCTGGGTGGCTGAGGAGACCTTCTCAATCACCTGTAACTACCCTTCACCCATGTGTGCAATGCACATACCCACACACATATAAAAAGTAAAAGCACATCTTTAAAAACCCCTGCCACTTTGTCTCCATACAAGTGAGAAGACATTAAAAGTGAATTCCCCTTCCATAACTTAAGGTGGCCACTTCCTTATTAGAAAGTGGCCACACTTTAGATTCAAGGGAGCACACACTAGCATGGCTGGGTGTGGCTTAGCTATTTTTGGTGTTGTCTCTGCCTTCATTGGTGGTTCTGGAATTTGCCCCAAAGACAAGTGGCTGTTGCAATGGTCAGTAAACACTTGGTAATTCTGAAGTAATTCTAAGGTGTATTCACACTGTGTCTGGCTTAATTTGAGAGAAAAGAAAAAGTCAATTTGTTTAACTATATCTACTGTCCCAATAAGTACTGTAAATCGGTATTAAAGTAATTCCCCTCTTTTAAAACACAAACTGGAATTAGTGACCTCCAGTAAGTGCAGTCATACCATCCCCATCCCCCACCCCACCCCTAAGCTGGAAGGAAAGGCCTCTGGACTCCCAGGTTGGTCTTTTAAATTAAAAGGAATTTTGGGAACTCTGGCATCTGAATAGCTCCAATGCTGAGTCACACAGCCTGATTTTTCTGGGATAAGCCAGTCCTCTGGTGCATTGCCTTTTGAGGAGCAAATACATTGGTGCCAACGCCTGGCCCGGTTCTGCCCAACTAAGAACCTCAGTCTAAGCAGGTTAGATGTCAGTCAGTCAACTGTGTTGAGAAATGGCCACCATAGATAACTCAGTTTCCTGCTCTCAACGGGAGAAGGTGGTGGCTGAACCTTGGAGGCTTCCGCTAAGTGAGTTGTTAGGCTGAACAGAAACTAACCTAGAGAAAAAGGGAAATGTGGTCTCCGTTGTCACCCAAGGATAGATGCTACAAGTAAACACATGTTTCCATCTTCCTTCCTGGCCTTTACTACTGCATTACATGCTCTTTGATACTGGGAAGGTTTGGGCTCCAGAGATGATATTGGAATGGCCTGGTAGCTCTAGCCTTTGACTAGGATGAGCCTGGCTACAGCAGTGACAGGGGAGCAGCTGACCTGTGTCCTGGTCAGTAAGTATTATGGAAGCAGGTGACCGACACCTGACACAGGGCTTTCAAGCCTTCTCAAGCTAGAAAGCACATGAATTCAGCCTCATGTGTTTCCAAGTCAACCTCCAGCTCCATCTATCTACCTACAGGGGTGGCTGAGAGGTGCCTTGGGCGGGGGGAGCACTATAGAGAGAAAGAGACAGAGAGAGAATTCGAAAGCGTGCTTGGAACACACACACACACACAACACACACAGAGTAATAAGTCAGGCCAAGAAAATGAAACAAATGGCTCCAGAGAGCAACAACTCAAAAGAATAGAACACACTATTTTTATCTTAACTACTCAGGAAAACAACACATTTAAAATGTCAATCCATGCCCCCAGTTCCAAAACCTGGGGGCTAGAGATACAAGCTCTTGTGAGGGGGGATCTATTGTAACACAATGTCATCTACAAAGTTCATGTTTGAGAACTCAGTTACAAAGCAAACCACACATTCCTAGTGTTTTAAGTAAGTTTATGCTTTTCTGTATGGGGCTGCATTATAGGTCACCTGCCTGCTTTCAGCCTGTGGACCGGGAATTGTGGGTATGGCTAACTTCTCCCCTTCTGTAGGACTCCTTGTCCTGGTATGAACTGGTTCCTTGCAGGATCAGTGCCCATCAGTGTATGAAAAGGGGCCAGAGTTAATATAACCTCAGCAACACAAGGAAGTGATGGGAGTTTAAAAGAATGCCATTTTGGGGCTGGAGAGGTGGCTGAGTGGTTAAGAGCACTGGCTGCTCTCCCAAAGGATCCTGGTTTGATTTCTAGCATCTGCATGGTGGCTCACAACTGTCTATAACTCCAGCTCAGGGGATCTAAAGCCACCTTCGGGAACCAGGCAGGCAAGAGGAGCATACACATCCATGAGCCAAAATTCTCATGCATTAAAAGAAAGAAGGAAGGAAGGAAAGAAAGAAAGAGAATGCCAGTTTCCATCCACCATGGATGTGGGACCTCAGGCTTTTCCCCAGCATCCCTGCCTAGTCCCCAACCCTGCTCCCTCGTCTCCTTTTCTGCCCTTCTCTGTGGTGCTGAGGCCTTGAACAGAGCGTTAAGCAAGCACTATACCACTGGGTTATATCCTCCGCTGTGTTTATTTGTCCTGAAGCACCATCTGGTTCTAGAACTGGAGTCCTTCCTGACCCAGGCTCTGAGTGCCGAAGTTGTAAACATCCAGGCCTGCACTACATCCTCTGCTCCAGGTCATGTTGTCTGTGATTCCTTTCGTCTACCTTGTCCTTTCAAAACCATTCAATCCAGCCCTTGTCCACTGAAGACTCCTACAAGCCAGATACACTGCAGAGCACAAAAGCCATTCTGTAATGGTCACTGCTGGTCTCCAGTTACATGCTCAACCCAGGGTTCAAGGCAGCCCCCCTTCTAAGACACCAGCCATTGTCATACCTCTGCAGACTTCCTGCCCAACAGGCTATTAGCCTCATAAACAGTGGCCATATTTTGTTTCCTTTCTTATGTTCTCCTGTAACAAAGATTTTTGCAAACCTCTTAAGAATTCATAATTTCCTTATAGAACTTTCTAGAACCAAGTATGTTCCAGAATTCAATATTGTTAGACTGTTAGGATAAAAGGAGGCATAGATCATCTTTTGTTAGGTAGCAGGCCTTCATCAAATGCACGGAGAGGGCTTTAGAGCAATGTATAAAGGTTACGTTACATTAACAAGAGTTAGGAAAGACTAAAAATAGACTTGTCTGGGACAGGGCAGGGCTCATTGCTAGAAGAATTCTGCCATAATCTTACATATAAACATCCACGCACTCTTGAGTGAGCTGTGCTTCCTGGATTCTGGAAAGAACGGTGGGCCTTGATTGATTAGGCCAATGAGCACTTGGAAGAGGACCTGATTCCAGCCTCCTACTGCTGGGCGGTGTCTAGCCTGGGTTCCAGGCAGGCTCCAGGCATTGAGTAGTGGGACCTGTGCCTAGTGTCTGGAGTTGGCGGTGGAGTCCCCCACCTCTTGAGCCTTCCCCTGCCTTCCTTACATGCTGTTCTCGGTGTTTAGCAGTTTATTATTCCCTTTGCCCGGGACTCTGGCACTTAGTTCTTGTATGTTAGAACAAGCCCGGGGCTGACTTCCTCCCCATTCTTGCCTTCTATGGTGTGCCTGGGCCTCTGTTCCACCACCGTCTCAGAGGCTTCCCCTCCTCCCTGATCTCAAGACTGCCCTAAAGAGGGTTCCAAAGTGGTCCTGTGGGTTCCTTCCCTAGGCCCTCAGGTTGCAGACTAGCTCCCCAAACCTGAATTACTGCCAAAATTTGAGTGAAGGCATAGAATAAGCACAGGGGGGAAAAAAACCCTCAGCAAGGAACTGGCATTTCTTTGAGTCTATCAAAGTTTATACCTTCCCAGCGCTTCCTAGGAGGCTTCCCCAGTCAAACAAAGCCCCCTCATTGTGACTATTCCACAACTACAGGATTAGATCTTGCCTGGAGAATGAGTGACCTGGGGCTCACACTTTTATCAAGGACTCACAAAAACCAGACAGTGTGGGAACCTTGGGTCTTCTTTCTCTACTACTAACTCCATCAATCGATATATTGTTTCAAAGAGTAACTTTTACTTTTAAATATTCCCATTTATAAGCAACCACAACAATGGGCAATGGGCAAGGTAGGGAGGTGCCTACCTGCAATCCCAGCCATAGAGAAGTTGAGAAAGTTGGATCTTGAGTTTAAGGGTAGTTTGTGTTACATAGTCTGATCCGGTCTTAACTCCCAGCCCCCATACCACGACCAACTCGCTGGTGCCCAATTTTAAGGTCAAACGATTCCTTATCCACCATCCCTTCACAAGTTAAATTCGGTAAGTAAAACAGAGACTGACACCCCCCAATGTGGACTTAGGGCCCTGGATCCTTGAGGGAGGCAATCCTAGGTCAAAAGCCCGCAAGGCCTCCACACCACTCCAGGCCAGGTGGTTCCTCGGGACTAGAGCCCAGTACTTTGTAAAATACCAAAGAAGCAGTCCCTTGTGAACTCTACACCACACTCGGATCTCAGATCTCGGTTGGATCCAGGCCAGAGCCACTCAGCTGGGCAGAGCCTGCCTAGAGACCATCACCAGGACAGAGGGAGAGACCACGTTCCTTTTCGTCCTTGAGAGGGGGCATTGGGATGTAAAATGTACTTTTCAGGGCGCCACCTGCAGATACATTGCTCTCAGCCAACCACCTGTCCGCAGGCAGAGCCTGCCCTGTATCAGGAGTGGCTTTGGCGGAGTCGGCCCGCCTATGCTCAAGCAGGACCACTCACTGCAGCTGAGGGGGGCCACTGCCCTTGACCTCACAACTGTCGGGAGACTCAGCTCTGCGAGGGACGCTGGCAGGCGCAAGTCTGAACCGCATGTTCCTCTTACCAGTCTTTGCGCTTCTGGACTCAGACAGTCGATTTCCTGGTTTTGTGCGCCCGCTGGGCTGGTCATGTTGCTGGAGTGAACTGGACCAACTTCCCACCCGTGAATTCGCTCCGCAGACTCGCTTAGTCGGATGGCTCTCAGTGAGGCCACATATCCCGATTCCGGACAGCCGTCCAGGCAAAAGAACTCAGGATGATCGCCCTGGCACACACGATGGCCGGACACCCGCTCAGTAGTTCCCCAGCTGGGGTGCGGCCGGTAGGGCGGGGTGCAGGTGGCCCCGGGCCGGGGGTGGAGGGGGGAGGCAAGAGAAAAGCTCTAAGCACACTCCGCCCTGGCCCCGCCTAACCCCGCCCCATGCCCCACCCACCCTGTGCCGGCCCCTCCTTCCTTCCTAGCCTCTTTCCCGCGCTCTGCGATCTTTCCAGCCAGTTGTGCCTCTTCCTCCCCGGCTCCATGGTGTGTCTGCCTCCCACGCTCTTTCCATCCAGCCCCTTCAGTAGGACTCTTCACCCACGATAGCATCCCAGCCCCAGCGCTCCTTCCATGAGGTCCACATGAATCTTCCCACCCAGGACCCTACGCTCCTCCTCCATGGCCCGGCCCACGCTCCTCCCTTTGCTCTGCCTCTGAATCTCTTGAATCCGCCTTCCTCCCCTCTCTAACTGCTCCTGGCTAGCCAGCTGCGGTGCCATCAATCACCACTCAGTCCCTGGGGCTGACACCGGAAAGGTTGAGGGGAATGACCCTAGGGACCCCACCCGCAACCACGCCCTGGCCGTCCTTTGGCTGAGTCAGCCTGAGAACCAGCTCAGGCAAGGGGAGAGCGACTTCAGTTAGGACACGCGTGGCTTGAGCTGGAACCACAGCCGCACGAATCTCTGCCCTGGTGCAGCTTCCCCCCCACCCCCCCACCCCACCCCCGCTGCCAGCGGTCTTGCAGCCTTGGAACCACAGAGCTACTGCCTGTGGCCACTCAGGACAGGAGCGAACATCCGGTGTCTGGAAACCTCTGCATCTGTGCTATTCAGGCTTCTGTGCTGAGTCCATAGGGTAAAGTGAAAAACTGGTCTCCATGCAGGGTAGTGACCCGATTCCTAGCATTCGCCTTCTACATCCACTGAGCGGGAGTGCCCCGATTTAAAATTAAAACCATGCTGCCAAGCTACCAGAAGATTCCAATGTTGTACACTATGGACTGAAGCAACCCAAAAGGAATGACACGGATTTCACCCTTAGCCAATCTCGGGCGCTCCGGTGGCCCACACAGCAGACCTGGTATAACATGTTTTCTCTGCCGTGGAAGGGCCTTCTTCAGGCTCAAAAGGAAAAGCAACAGGGTCCCTTGTACTGTTTTCTTTTCTGGATTTATCAGAAAGATTCTGGAGAAGCCAGAGTCACATCTTAGCTTTATGGTTCCTTATTTTCAACACAGCTGACAACCTTCTGGATAACAGTGAAGCCATGTGTGCACTGGCCCACGCATCCTGACACTACGTCGCTGGGCAGTGCTTCAAAGGACTAGGTTGGCCAGAAGGTGGACCCAGAGAAAAATGGGTTAGTCTGAAGGGATGAAGGGGATGTGGCTTAGGGGCAAAGGGGCGTGGTTTGGGGAGTATATGCCAGCTGAAAAAGAACAGGCACCAAGCTTTGATGAAGTGTCTTAGATGAGGAAGACTCCCGGCAAACGAGAGGTATGGCTTCCAGCAGCTGATCTTAATATTGTATAAATGCCAGTTTAAAGTTCTTGATTTTACAAAGTTCAGATAATTGGACAGAATAGTTTTAGATAACATTGTAACGGCAAAGGTTGGTGGAATTTATCAGTGGTACAAGTAATTCTACCAGGACTAAGTTTACAGGCCAGTTAATAACCAAGTCCTGCTAGTGTATTTTGACCTAGATAGGTAAATAGATTCTAAGCCTCTGACCATGTGGAACCCTGGGACACCCATATCATTACAGCCCAGGGGCAGGCTTTGTTTGCTCTGCCTGTTCCCAGACAATACCTGAAGACGTTTGTTGCTGACATAGGGAGCATTCACCCTCACCCCGACCAAGGTATACATCTCTTAGCTTCTAACAAGCTCATAAACAAGGTCTTTGTCTGTGCCCTGTGTCCAGGGGTCCAGAAAAAAACCAAAAACAAACTAACTAACTAAAAACTAGAACTATCCTGCTGTCTTCCCAATCCTCCAGCAGGAACCCCTACCCACCCATTGCCGTCTCCTCTTCCATAGCAGGAAGGAAGCTGGGCCATAAATTAAGATGGCTGAGAACTGGCCTGAGCCAAAGACGCAGGGCAGACCTAAGAAATGGAAAATCTGCAACAACCCTATACACTGCCCCCCTGTCCCCCAAAAAAAAGCTGTAGGAAGAAGTCAGATGGTGAGACTCCTGGGCTCAAGAGTCAGGGAGCGCCACCAGCCACAGAATAGCAACATAAGATGTGTGGTTCTTCAGAGTGGCAGCATGTAATGGCAGCTGCCACCCCAACATCCTGCTCTCTCAGATAGAAGAGTGCCATATTTTGACTTAAGTGAGTCCAGCCTACATTGTTTGTAGGCTGTAGGTAGTTCCCAGCTCCAAAAGTGTGAAATCCATACGGTGAGTGGCATCTTTAGTGCCTACCCTTCACGGTGACATTTAAATCTAAATTCTAGAGCCAGGAGGATTGAGACTTGAGAGTCATCTTCGGCTTTTTATATCAAGTTTGAAGCCAGCCTTCACTACATGAAACATTGTCTTAAAAAATGAATCCCACCCAGTACTAAGGAGGCAGAGGCAGGCAGATCTCTGTGTCCTAAGGCCAGCCTGGTCTATATAGCAAGTTTCAAGACAGGACTGCACAGTTTGACTTTGTCTTAAAACAAAACAAAAATTAAACAATTCAACCTATGGTCTGATGAGGTGTAGAGGCTCAGAGTTGCCTTCTTTTAATTATGATGCCTCCCCTTGGGCCTGTCTATCCTTTTTAATGTCTTGCAAGGTCACAGTGAGGGAAGTGAGTGTGAAGGGAACCCACTAACTCCTGGGAGTTGTAGGGGGGTGCATGAAAAGTGACACTCAGTAGAATGGGGTGTGTACCTCTATACAAAAATTTCACTCCAATAGAAATGTCTTAGCAGAGCAATAGAAAAGCCTTTGGCTTGAAGAAACTCAAGCCACACATGAATACATCGGACAAGAAGCTCTAGGACACGTTTGAAAGTCTAACAGGAATCTCATCCACTGGACTGACAACTTGGTGGTGTCCAAGGGTTTTAGATGATCTCATGTAGCTGGTGATGTCTTCACACTCTGGATTCTCCTGTTTTTACCTCCAGAGAGCTGAGGTTACAGGTGTGCCCCCATGCCCTGCAGGTGTGTTATAGGTGTGTGTCCCTATCCCCTGCAGTGCTGAGGTTACAGGTGTGTGCCCCCATCCCCTGCAGTGCTGAGGTTACAGATGTGTGCCCATCCCCTGCAGTGCTGAGGTTACAGGTGTGACCATATCCCCTGCAGTGCTGAGGTTACAGATGTGTGCCTATCCCCTGCAGTGCTGAGGTTACAGATGTGTGCCTATCCCCTGCAGTGCTGAGGTTACAGATGTGACCGTATCCCATGCAGTGCTGAGATTATGAGTGTGATGAGGTTACAGGTGTGTGCCCCCATCCCCTGCAGTGCTGAGGTTACAGGTGTGTGCCCCCATCCCCTGCAGTGCTGGGGTTACAGGTGTGTGTCCCCATCCCCTGCAGTGCTGGGGTTACAGGTGTGTGTCCCCATCCCCTGCAGTGCTGGGGTTACAGGTGTGTGCCTCCATGCCCTGTAGGGTTTTTATATAAAGAGCTGTGAGGTATGTGATAGCTGTTTTCTCCCTCTGGTAAACACAATCAGTGGCCAGCCATTTCTAATAAGCTGACTTTGCAGCTGCAGTCTTTCCACATAGCCAGGCACTGGCTGACATATGCTCCCACAGATTTGTGGACACCTTTAAAGCCCTGGATCTCTTTTAGTGAGCACACAGTCAGCTTTGGGAAAGATCTGCCCCTACCAGCTCATGGTGTGAGTGTGTGTGTGTGTGTGTGTGTGTGTGTGTGTGTGTGTGTGTGTAGTATAAGTGGTGTGCGTGGTGGTGTGTGTGTCTAGTGTGTGTGATGTGTGTATGTAGTGTGTGTGGAGTATGTGTGTGGTATGCATGTGTGTGTGTTGTATGTGTGTTTTGCTTCTGTGTGTGCAGTGTATGTGAGGGTGTTAGTATATGTGTGTACTCTGTGGTCTCTTAAGGGAAAGGACAGCCTTGACAGTCAAAATCAGTTCTCAGGTATACAAGATCCTGCCCTGGAGCCTAATTTTAAAGGGCCTCTTAAGAAAGGAACAAAAGGTAAATACAATGGCCTGCATTGTTGGACCATAAGGATCATAGCTCACCAGCTCAGCCCAGAGTGAGCCAGACTGGGGCCCCACCCAAACCCAGTTTATTCTGTCTCCCTGGCATCTGTTGCTAGGCTCACTAGCTTTGCCTTTCTCCGTGGTTTAGGTTTGAGGGTGACCACAGAAAGCAGAGGCAGAGGAGACAGAGTGGCTCTCAGTCGCCCTATAACCAGGGAGCCAACATGAAGTCATTTCTCTCCATCACAACCCTTGTTTCTCACAGACAGGAATCAGCAGCCCCATGGATGATGGACAAAAGGGTAAACACCTCTACTGGCTTGCACACACAATGTACTCACATGTATGTTCTTACTTTGGATCCTCAGACAACTGCCTAAAAACCATAGCTGTGATTTTATGTTATGATAACTGTGGTTCAGGCCATCACCCAGGCTTTGTGCAGCACCTTCTGTTTACAAAACAACAACACACACACACACACACACACACACACACACACTGTGGTTGGCTGGTCCACAGACATGGAGGCAGGGTTCAAATGCAAGTCTCCACTGTAAGTCCCTGAATATCTTATCATGGCACATGTCCAGCATGCTGTGTGACACAGAGGTGCCCCTGCCAGACACTCATAAGTCCTCACTTGGAAGCAGGCAGCCATCAGATCAATGAGCTCTTGGCTGTCTCCTGGGCTTAACATGGACCAGTAGCCCTGTAGGAAGCACAGTTTAGATAAGGCATTGGAGGAACCAAGCTTGTCAATCACACAGACCTATTTTCTTCAACAGAAGGGAATGAATGATGCCTAGTCACCTGGAATGCCAGAGAAAAATAATCAACCAACTTGGTGATTCCCAGCTTCCATCTGAGTCCTCACAATATCCTGAGCATTATTTAGGTCCCAGTCCCTTAGTGACTAGAACACATCCCTATGAAAGAGGTCCTATGTACTTCACATCTTCACCAGTAGAATCTACTCTTCTGCTGCTTAGCTCAGATTTTTCCTCTAGGCTCTAGCCCTGAGCTCTGTTTATCAACCAATAGAACCCATTCTTATTGTAAAGGTCACAGGTCACAAATTCTACTGTGTCTAAATGTATAAGAAAAGTAAACCATAAGGTCAGTCTCTGAAAGGCTACAACTCAGTGCTGGTAAAGATGGTACCTACCTGCGTTTCATTCTTCACCTCTTATGGATTGTCATTGCAACACCTGGCTGGCCATGAGGCTAGAAGAAAGTGGGGTTTCCCTATATAACCCCACTACTCATCTGAGGCCATTGGCAGGGTAGTGACCATACCAAGGTCAAGGATGGAAGCTAAATCTCTCATGAATATCAGGGGCATTCCTAGTAGTATCTCTAAATGGGAGAATAAGATCATCCTATCTGTTGTCTGGAAAAAGTGGTACCCCAAGCCAGCACCCAACTCAGGCTAAAGTGCACTTGGACTATAAGCCACTGTCCTGGCCACCTCCAGCGAGAGATAATCTGGAACCTGAGAGCTAGAAAGCAACAGCGAGCTGGTTGGCACATTTGCAACCAGCTCCTGAGCTGGGCTTCATGCAAGAGTACCCTCATTCTCATGCTGCCCTGCGCCTCAGTGTTATCTCAGCTCCTCCCCTATCAGGCTGCGATAGATATCTCAGTAACGGCTTCATGGTTTCATTGTTTGGAACAGATGGCCACTTCATATGTGATAGGTGAGTGAACAGACTGGGCAGAGGATGGTTCTAATAAAATGGAGGCTTTTCATAGCTTATTATGAACTATTTGATTTTTTTTTTTCCGTATTTGATATCATTCTGGAGCCTGGGCAAGTGGCCTAGCACTATATAGCCAAGGCTGGCTTCAAACTTGTGAAAATCACTTTGCCGCCTTCGACATCCTTGTGCTGGGATCACATATGTAAGTCACCGTGTCCATCCAGTTCATTGATCTTTAAGATTTTGTAATTTTGTAGCAAGTGGAAACAGAAACTGTGCAAAGTTGGTGTAGAGCGCTGGCCAGTCACAGGTGATGTCAGTGACTGGCCATGTGGTGAACTGGGGAGGAGGCCGAGGAAACTCATTTGGAACTCCCACATTTAATGGCTCAGGAACAAGCCAAGACAGAGAAGGGTAGTTAAACAGAAAACAGAGGTGTCTCCTGAAAGCAAAGAGAACAAAGTTGAGAAAGCCTTTAATCTGCGAACAGGAAAACAATGATTACTGCATTCTGCTGTCAGAGCCTGGGACTGAAGCCTGGGAGAAAGGCAGGACTAGAGGGAACGGCTGGGGTGTGAGAGATCTGTTTATTGGTCCATGGGGGTATTTAAATTATTAAAAGTTACTTTATGTGTATGGGTGTTTTGGTTACATATATGTCTGTGTACTGCATGTGTCCATGTTGCTCACAGAAGCCAGAGCAGGGTAAAACACCACGTAGGTGCTGGGGATCAAGCCTATGTCCTCAGTAAGAGCAGCCAGTGCTTTTGAGTACTGAGCATCTCCCTAGCCTCTGCTCCCTAGGTTTTTAAGAACAGGATGGTGTTGAGACTAGAGGGAAGTAGCTAAGAGAGAGAATGCCCACAGAGGAAGGACCAAGAGCTGCCAGCTCTGGGAAATGGCCTGTTTGAACGGAGTGGGGATGAAATGAACAGAACCAAACTCAAGTGGTCATGGGTGGTTGCAGGGGAGTGGAAGTGGTGTGTGTGTGTGTGTGTGTGTGTGTGTGTGTGTGTGTGTGTGTGTGTGTAAGAAGCTCTGTTCCTGGTTCGGGACAGGATTAGGCAAGGATGGGGCAGGAGGTCAGAAATGAGAGAACTGTCAGAGATCTAAGCTGGCCAGCATGCTCACACCATTGTCAGTACTGAGAACAGTGGGGGTCATACCATTGCCAATACTGGGAAGCAGAATCCTTTCTGGGGAGCCCCATCAAGCCCCAGTCAAGTTGCATGGGGTGACTGAGAATCCCCTGGAGATAATTTCCAATCCATGTCACTCTGAGTTCACTCTATCCCAAAATGTATGAGAATCCAATTCTATTTTTCTAAGCTATCCTTCATAACTGGTGACCCCTAAAGACATGCCAGAGACATCCCAGAAATGCCTCCTCTTCATTGTAGGACCCAAACAACCAATAAATACCTCCAAGAAAAATCAGTTCTGTTGTTCATGGATACAGTGTACTGTAAATACCATCCAATGCTTTTCTAAAAATGTTGCAACCAACACTACTAAACTCTCTTAGGTATTTCTGTGCACATGGAACATGCTCAAACACACACACACACACACACACACACACACACACACACACACGGTCAATTTGATAGCAAAGGAAAAATGTTGCTATTTTTGCTCAAAGAATAGTTCATTCAAAATGTTTTTGACAATAAACAGTGGCATAGGAAGATAAATCTTATGTGCTCAAGGTTGTATTCACTGTAAAACAAAATAAAGGTCAAGAAGTAATTCAAAGACTTCAATATAGATAGAATAGAAAACAGCATTTTCAAAAAAAAAAGTAGTAACATTTTTCCAAGTGCTATTTAGTTTACCTTAGTAATCTGCCTGTGCATTTAATATTCTAGAACATATGTAGACTATTCTAGAACATAAGTAGACTATCCTTAAAAATCAGGCCTCAGAGTACATCTTTACTACCTGAGACATTAAAAGTCAACCAGGATACACATGTGATTGACAAGTGTTCTCAGAGCACAAGGGATACAGGACCTCATTTATAATCTGACTTTACAGGGTAGCCATAGTAACCAAGGATCTTGAAGGGTCCTGAAGATGAAGTCAAAGGTTTACAAAAAATATATGAGTGAGTAACCTTCCAGCTGAAAATCCTCATACCTAAAATAGCATCCCTAAAATCTACCCTAGTGAATTCCCCTAAAGGAAACAAAGACTAAACCCACTTCAGCAGACTCCTAAAAAAGCAGGCCCACGCTCAAATATATGAAATTATAGGTCAGACAAGTCAAAACTACCAGACTACAGAAAACTGCCAGGTCTCAATCGACTTGTACCTTTCTGGCTCCTGCGAACTGGATGTCTGTCGAGAAGACTTAGCGTAGAGGGGAAACACCTCACCATTGGAAGATGATGGATTTAGGTGAGCCTCCTGAGTTCTTGGACAGGGAACAGCATCTGGAGAGGCATGCTTGGCTCAGGAGTGGAAAGTCTGGAAAAACTGGAGATCAAATAGCCACTCCTGACCACGTCACATTTATGCTTGCCGGGCTCACTAGGGCAGCTGCCTTTGCATAATGGAAGGGTGTGGCCCTGAGCCCACAGGAGGGTTTCCACACAGAGGATCTCCTCTGACCATCTTGTCTAAGTGCAGCTATTTAGAGTATGAGGCACACCTCCCCTTGCTGCTGCTACAGTAACGCATCCGTAGTACGTGGGTGTTAAACTCTGGGGCGATCAGCGTAAGTACAGAGCTAACTTTCTCAAGGTCAACCTTTCTGACATTTAGTGGTCAAATGATTTGTTTGGGAGGTTGTCTGGTAAAGTATCCCAGTTCTCACTCAGCAAATGCCAGCAGTACCCTCCACCCCAGTGCAGCAACCCAGACTGTCTCTAGACATTGCCCGGTAGCTTCAGTTGAGAATCCCTGACATAGAGAACCATATTTTACCTCCAAACACTCACCGTGGGGGAGGACGTTGACTTCTTGATTGCTACAGAGGTGCCAAGGTCCCACAGACCCATGGCTAGACACAACCATATTAGAAAAGGTAGAAATGCAAAAACACATCATTAATGCTTACTGTTCTAGCCTACATGGAGTGTGAACTCCAAAGCAAAACTGTTGCCAGGAAGAGAACAAAAGGCAGCCTTGGGTAGGGAGTTAGGAACTGAGATTTCTGAAGCCTTGTGGCCATGGGGAAGTTAAGGCTGTAACCCTAAAGATAGGCTGGTAGAAAGAGAATCAAGGGGCTAGAGAGATAGCTCAGCGGTTAAGAGCACCGTCTGCTCTTCCAGAGGACCCGGGTTTGATTCCTAGCACCCACATGGCAGCTAACAACTGTCTGTAGTTTCAGTTCCAGGCAAACACCAAGGCAAATAAATAAATAAAGTTTAAAAAAAAAAAAAGAAAGAAAGAGAATCAAAGCAAGGAGGCCAAAAATTGGGGTTAGCTTCCTGGCACCTGAGGCCAGGCCTGACTGGAGAATAGAGGTTGAGCATTCAGTCAATAAGGGGTGTCAAACTATTTGGCAGAGTTTGAGAATCAGGTTTGAAAGTCCTATACCACACTACATTTCAGAGAGTCACTGTTACCACAGGGGACTGTCTCGAGGGCCACATAGAACAGGGACCAGCACAACCAGATGCTGCTGGACTCACAGTTCATTCTGTTTGCCATACACACCTTATTTTCTTCCAGATAGCATCTCTGAAGTCACAGGTCACACCCAGGCTAGAGAGGTCCAGTGTCACTTGATCAAGTTGGGGTGTGGTTGAAAGTTTCTGTTGGCATTTGGAGGCTCTCCGGGAGATCTGGCCCCTTTTCAGGCAGCTGCCATTATCTAAAGCCAGAATTCCGAAGTTCCCTTGGGCTACTACATTCAAAGCCAAGCTTCTGGTGTCTTGGTTTCTAGATAAATGTGTTATGACTGACAATGTCTGTAGACAGCAGCTGAAAGGAAATACAGACAAACAGCACACTGCCCCAGGAACAGGCTGAAGTGTGAGCATATGGCTGCTTCTGTAATTCCCTTAGATATTGGTAGGAGGGTCTTTTTACAGTTCCTCATGCTCAGGAATTTGAACTTTATCCCAGAAGCTGTAAAGGGCCCACTGAAAATGTCTAAGTAGAGGCAGAAAGATTTTGTTTGAGCAGAGCCCAATGGCTACAATACAATTGAAAATCACTCTCTAGTCTTGCAGAAATGTCTTGGCTGAGCTATGCTAGATTAAATGGAGAATTTGTTAAGCTTTAAACCAACCCTCCCTGTAAGCAATGATTTTATTTGAAGTTTGTTATATTTATAAATTATTCAGAGATTGGATTAATAACTAATGGTTAATAATAACTATAATAATAAACTACTAAAAATTAATGATTTGAACATGGCATTTTTCTCACCGAGAGGAAATATTCTTCTTTGTACCACCCAGCATGGTCTGTCTTCCAGGAAGTTATTTCAGTATTCTTCCTGGAGGCCCTGCATATTTCATTTTTAAATTTTTATTAGATTTGTTTGGTGTGAGTATGTATATGGGTGTTTATATACCACTGCATATGTGGACATCTTTTGGACTTCCAGAAGTCAGTTCTCTCCTTCCGCTATAGGAATTCCAGTGATTGAATTCCAGACCTTAGGTTTCATGGTACATTTATCCATCTTTCTCTCTTTTTTCTTTTTTTTAAAAAAAGATTTATTTATTTATTTATTTATTTATTTATTTATTTATTTATTTATTTATTATATATACAGAAGAGGGTATCAGATGACATCAAAGATGGTTGTGAGCCACCATGTGGGTTCTGGGAATTGAACTCAGGTCCTCTGGAAGAACAGTCAGTGCTCTTAACCTCTGAGCCATCTCTCCAGCCCTTATCTATCTTTCCTCCTCACCCCACCCCTGCATATTTCTTAACTCCTGTGTGTGACTTTGGATCAGATCTTACATTTTCCCCCCACTATTGTTAAAAAAAATCATAATGGTAGGCCACAGAGATGTGTGTGTCTTTTGTTTGTTCTTATAAACTCTCGGGTATAGAATGACCTTTTAGACATAAAAATCTTGAGGCCTTAAGTTTTTTTGCCTGGGGGCTGGAGAGATGGCTCAGCACTTAATTGAAATTTTTTTTAATTATTTATTTTTATTTTATATGTATTGGTATCTTGCCATGGGTGTCAGGTCCCACGGAACTAGAATTATAGACAGTTGTGAAGTGCCACGTGAACACTGAGAAGTGAACCACTCTTTACCACTGAGCCATCTCTTCAGCCCCACTCTGGTTATTCTTGAAGGAGACCAAAGTTTGGTTCCCAGAGTTCACTTTTGGATGCTCACAGTCACCTGTAGCACCAGCTCCAGGGGATTTTCTGCTGGCTTCTGGCTTCTTCAGGCACCTACATGCAGGTGCACATACATGACTTAAAATTTAAAAAATATTAATTGTTTAATCTCTTCCTTTTAGTAGTTACACTGCTTATTTTCCCATGGGTCTGAAGATCGGAATTCTGGTGCCACGGTTTCAGAATTGCTGTGACTCCAACCTTTCTTCTTTTGGTAGACACTCTACAAACAGGGAGGAAATAGTGGATTTGAGACCTATTGCCTGGACTGGATTGAGGCAGGACAAGACTCTGTGTTGTTAGACCCTAAACAGCTTCCAGCAGAAAGAGAGTAGTGTAGTCAGGCTCCTGAAGAGAAACACATTATATGCCTCTCAACAAAACACTCTTGCTGAAAGGAG
Source organism: Sigmodon hispidus (assembly GCA_004025045.1). Classification (NCBI taxonomy): domain Eukaryota; kingdom Metazoa; phylum Chordata; class Mammalia; order Rodentia; family Cricetidae; genus Sigmodon; species Sigmodon hispidus. Next base: position 109,621 of record PVIH01000373.1, on the reverse strand, counting down.
AAGATCTAATTATGAACAGTAAAAGGTGAACAGATGAAGGCCATCCTTAAGGCTGGGAGTCACTGTTGGAGGTGAAGTTAGAATGCCATGGTAATCTGCAGAGGGGCACTGTGGATGGGAACAAAGTGTATAGGTCTGGGGGTACCATGACCTGATGCAAATCTCCAGCTCCAGGCACCATGACCTCTCTGTGTGCCCCAGTTTTCATGTCTGTAAAATGGGAGCAATAATGGTCCTCAGCTCACAGGGTTTATGAGGACTAGATGACCTGTTGCTATAACAATGCTGAGCAGAAGTACAGTGAAGACAGTTGATCTGTGTCATTCCAGCACCGAATAGCTGAAGGAAAATTCTATCTTCATCCATTGTACCAGTCACAACTTACAATCTGTGTTCCAGACAAACCTGTACTTCATTCCTATTCCACCCAGTAAGCCTCCTATCTGGCCCTCAGCTCATGACCTCCAGACTCCAGGAACCCTGCTACCCACAATACCATGAGCTGGTAAAACACACAACCTCTGTGAAGGCTTAGATTTATTTACTGTTACAAAACTTTATCTCAGGGAAAGACCATTTAGTGCCTGAGGGAAGGGCCCAGGTCTACAAAGAATCTAGGAAAAATCTCAGGAATGTGCCTGATAACCAATAGAATCAAAACTTGATTTTGTGCTGAAGACTGAGTCAGTAGATACAAATTTGGGTTTGCACCGAAAAGTTTAACCAATAGTTCCCAAGAATTACTCTACCTCATATCCTTTTACCCAGTCCTGAAGTGCTAAGACATGTAACACCCACTTAATATTTTTTTCTTTAAAAACCCTCTTACCCCTGAGTTTGGAAGGTGAATTACCTTGGCTGCGTTGGAACATAGGTTTTAGGTCAAGGTTTGAACCTGTCTGGGTTCAAACCTGTCCTAAAGAATAAACTGATTCTTGTGTGTTTGCATCGAAATCCAGCTCCTTGGTGGACTTTGGGGGTCTCTCGATCTCTCAACATGGGTACTGCACCTCAGCATCTGTTGAGTCAAGGCTCCAGGTTCCAGTGGACTATCCACATTGCTTTTCTAGAGTAAGAAGCCTGAACTTTGCACTAGTTTCTTTGGTATGACATCTCACTTCCTTGTTGAGATAAAATCTTGAAATTTCTTATAATTCACCAGTCAGATAAGGAGTTATGACTATGTTTCTAAAGAGTGAGGTTGGGTAACAGAAGCTCATAACTTCCCCTTTGGGGTGAAGAGACCCTTCCACAGCCCAGATGCTTGTGTGTATAGGCATGTGTGCCTGTGTGTGATCCCATGTATGTTGGTGTGTGCATGCCTGCGTGCCTGCGTGCGTGCGTGCGTGTGTGCGTGCGTGCGTGCGTGTGTGTGTGTGTGTGTGTGTGTGTGTGTGTGTGTGTGTAGAGCCAAAGCAGACACTGGGGCCCTCTCCCTCATTGCACCTCACTTACCAAGTGAGTTGGGCCTCTCAGTGAACCCAAAGCTGGGATACACAGCTAGTCTAGTTAACCAGCTTCCCCTGGAATCGACAAACCTACCTGGCTTTTACCTAAAGACCGGAGATCTAAACTCTGGTCTTTATGCTTGTTGAGCAAGTATTTGATCACTAACCATCTCCTCAGCCTGTTGGATGTTTTCAAGGGGGTGGTGGTTATATGGGGACACAATCATTTCAGACCATAAAAATTGAAACACTTAATTCTTCCATTCTAATGGTCTGTGCTTATTAAAACATGTCACATTATGACTTGAGTGTCCTAGGCCCATGGCTAACTTAAAACATACTTGTTATTATTATTGTGTGCGGGCGTGTGGTGCAAGGCTGCTCATGCCAAAGTAAGCACATGGAAGTCAGGATAACTGAAGTGTCAGTTCCTTCTTCGTTGTGGGCTTGGGGACTTGAACTCAGGCCATCAGGCTAGCAAAGCAAGTGCCTTTCTCAGTGTATAACTCTTTAATATTGCTTTTTGTTATTTTCTAACTTTAGCATGCTTATGTCTAAGAGAAACTAAAAAGGCATGAGCAGAGAAAAAAAAAGAAACAGGAGAGCAGGAGGCAGTTAAGAGACACGTGCCTCAGATAATTGTGTATTACCTCAATATCAGGGAATACAATGCAAGGAACCCACATTAAAATGTCAAAGATGTCTCATTAAATGCAAAAGCTCAAATGCTCATTGTAGATGGAAGTGATCTACAGATAGGTGAAGCGTAGTGATCCATATAGTGGGATACATTTGGCCTTAGAAAGAAGGAGATTCAGGGGCTGGAGAGATGGCTCAGAGGTTAAGAACACTGACTGTTCTTCCAGAGGTCCTGAGTTCGATTCCCAGCAACCACATGGTGGCTTACAACCATCTATGATGACATCTGGTGCCCTCTTCTGTATACTGTATACATAATAAATAAATCTTAAAAAAAGAAAGAAAGGAGATTCTAGCACAAGGTCAAAGTTGAACAAACATGAGACCATTCAAGTCTGTCTGTAAAGTATGAGTTTTTTATGACTGCAGTTGCCTGAGGTCCTGAGAGGTCTTTTAATTTGATTTTGGGATGTTGGGAATCAAACCCAGGGTTTCTCTTCTGCTAAGTACAAGTCAGTACTACATACACCACAGCCTGGGTCATATTGGTGCTCAGAGTCTCAGGGACAGAGGGTGATGCCATGAGTGGCAGAGACTGGGAGAGAAAAACACTGGAAGCTGATATTTAAATTGTGCAAGAAGAAAATGTATCATGTTAAGATGATACATTTTTGTTGTGCAAATTTTAATCACAATTTAAGTAGTTCTATTTTTAAAAAGCAAGTGTACTCTTCTGTTTATATAACATCACAAAGAAAGGAAGAAGCAAGCTAGGCAAGGTTTCCCCTTGGAGATAAGACGGTGGGAGTTCCAAGTGACTCCAAATGAAATCAGCCTCGAAAAAACAAAAACAAAAACCCGCAAAAAAACAAAACCCTAGGAAACTTGTGCAGGGAGACCTTCCCAGAAAATGCAGGTAGCTGTTCTCTTGGTTTTAAAATCACCTCTACCCTCAGTACCGGACATCTGAAATCCCCCAAAGTGGAATATCATTGGTGACTCCATGTGCATATTCAGGCTGCCACCAGGGAAACAACAGCAGACTGGGCTTGGTGAACTGGTGTGGCCTGTAAACTGGTGTGGCCTGTAAGCTAGTGTGGCCTGTAAGCTGGTGTGGCCTGTAAGCTGGTGTGGCCTGTAAGCTGGTGTGGCCTGTAAACTGGTGTGGCATATTGATAAGTGTTGATTTAGGGAGGGGCTGAGGATGGAAGACCCCTCCCTTACCTAGTTTGTGCAAGACACTGAGTTCTATCCCCAGCCAGGGGAAGAGACTGTCAACTTGTCTTCATTAAGCAACAGTGGGGAGGGCAGAAGGCTCTCTGGGCTCTCACAACACAAACACAGGGACTTAAATTCAAATCCCAACACTTACATAATAAGCCTGTAACCTTTGCACTAGGGACATGGAGACAGGAAGATTGCTGGACCTTTCTGAACCAGCCGACCTCCCGATTCAGTGAGTGACCCTGTCTCAAAGGAACAAGCCAAGATAGAGCAACACACACACACACACACACACACACACACACACACACACGAGACAATGGTCTGTGATAAGACTGTGACAGTATATAAAGTTCTTAGAAAGTGTTACGTTTATGCACACCATTATATTTATAAAAAAACATATTTAAAATGGGGGAAAAGAAGCCATACCATTTTTATGAGGATACAGGGGACTCTTCTTTCCTCCCTTCCTTCCTTTCTTTTTTCTCATTTCTTTCTTCTTTTCTGAGGAGGAGGATTAATTTTTTTATGGCAACAATTTTTCATACATTATATTCTGACTACGGTCTCCTCTCCATCTCTTCCCTGAGTCTCCCCACTTCTCCACCATCCAACTCTATGCCTTCTTTCCCTCTTTAGAAAACAAGCAAGAGGGGGCTGGAGAGATGGCTCAGCGGTTAAGAGCACCGTCTGCTCTTCCAGAGGACCCGGGTTCGATTCCCAGCACCCACATGGCAGCTAACAACTGTCTGTAGTTCCAGTTCCAGGCAAACACCAAGGCAAATAAATAAAATAAATAAATAAAGTTAAAAAAAAAAAAACAAGCAATAAAAACAAAGACCAGGAAAAAAAAATAGCACAAGAAATACTCAACCCTCACACACATGGAGACACAAAAGCAAAACCTATAAAAACACAAACTGGAAAACCATAATACATAGACAAAGGGTGGGGACAGAACAATATGAGACAAAATTATCTCCAGAAATCCTGCTGTGTTCCCTTTGAGTTGGGCATCACGCCCCTGCCTTAACTGTCATTTGTATGCCCAGTGAGACTCCATTGCAAGCAGATGTCAATTGGAAATAGCTCCTCGGATAGCTTAAGGAAGGGAGCTTTAGCACAGGGACCCCACTGGGCTTGACCCTGTGCAGACCTTGCGCCTGTTGCCATTGTCTCTGTGAGTTCATATGTGTGTCCGTGCTATTGAGTCTGGAAGACACTGCTTCCTTGGTGCCCATCCCCTCCAGCTCTCCTTCTTCAGGGTTCTCTGAGGGGAAGGGTCTGTGAGGATGAAGGTAGGAATTATTTTACTGCCTTTTCTTTCTAGTGTTTTCCAGGAGTGCGCACCGGTTTTTGTTTTTTTGTTATTTTTTTTTTAAGAGGCAAACAATACAAGGTTCATTTCCCTCTATCTTGTTCTTTGAAAATAAATAGAAAATGGAAGGAAAAAAATTTTTAATGTGTTTCTAGAGGCTTTCAAAGCTTCTCTAGGAGAAAAACAAACCTAGTCTAGAAAACTACAATTAATTAGTCTGGCAACCATTTTTCTTCTTCTTCTTCTTCTTCTTCTTCTTCTTCTTCTTCTTCTTCTTCTTCTCCTCCTCCTCCTCCTCCTCCTCCTCCTCCTCCTCCTCCTCCTCCTCCTCCTTCCTTCCTTCCTTTCTTTCTTTTTTTCATGCTTGCCTATTAGGGATTCTTCAGGCAGCCATAGGGAGGCATGAGGCCTTCAGAATAATATTCTAAGTTACAAAAGAAAATGGAGCTATTCCCAAATCAAACTCTTGGCAAGCATACTTGCTAAGTGTGACACTAGCTGAGTGTATCTTTTCAACCCCGACACAGTGTATCAGCCACTGTCTAGTCAGCACAAAGAAAGCCCGGAGGTTATTTTTAACAAAGTGAGCAGGTGCGGGTTGCTGGGCTGCCCCAGGCAAAGGGCCCCAAGGAACACAGAAACAACTAAGGCTGGACACAAGGCCTGGGTGACAGGGCCCCAGGGGCTTGGAGTGGACCCAGGTCACTGAGTAAGAACTCCAACAAGACTCTTGAAGCTGTGAGTGCAAGAGACTTTCTAGGTGACTGGCAACTGCTGCCAGTCTGCAGTGAGAAATGGGAAGCCCTCAGGAAGGTATGCTGGGCAATTCTTTTCTGCCCTCTAGCGTCAGGTTAACAGAACCTTCTGGTTAGGCCAGCCAGGCAAGGAGACTGTGCAGAGCTTGGAGGGAGGCAGGGAGGGAGGGTTTGGAGCAGGAGGGCTTCCTCACTGATGAGGTAAATCCCCAGGGCTGATGTCAACAACAATCCCTGATACACGCCAGCAATCTCTCCCCGTAACTGTAGCCACGCACAGAAAATGTCACAAAACCTAAGTCATAAAAAAGATCATAGATACTTCTAATGGACTAGCCGTTCTGGCTCACATTTATTACCGAAGGTAAGTCCAATCCATTCAGTTTCAGAACTCTAAAAATCTATCTGAAAGTCCTTGGAGGATTCTCAGACCCAAGGTTAAGAATCCTGTGAAGTTTTTCAAGGTGGCAGATGCAGCTCTTTAGTCTTTTAAATTCTGGTTTTAAAATCACACAATCAAGCAGGCAGTGTGTTGCTGCTAACTGATGCTTGTCACCCCACAGCTAAAAGCAATGGTAGGAGGATTGCCATGCAAAGTTCATAGCCATTTGGACTACATACATAGTGCATCTCATGCCAGCCTGACACACAAGCATAAGATCAGTCTCAAAAAACAAAAACAAGTAAGAACAATTATTATTGTGAAACAGTGCCCTTCTGCTCAGCTCTTACTTGATGTACTGATTGGACTTTGCAGCATGCCTCTTTCTGACCAGCACAAAGCAAGCCAACACAGAGGTGCACTATCATCCCAGGCTGCTCCTCAGAGCACCTCAGAGTCCCTGGGGTCTGAAGAGTGTTTTCCTATATTGCTTTCTCCCTAGGTTCTTATATCCCTACTGCTTTGCATGTGGCCTAGATGGTACTGAGCACAGATTTGCTTTCCCAATCCCAAATTCTCTGAGTTTCAGCAACTGGCAACTGGACACCTTGGCCTGGTCTGGAAGTCACAAAAGCATCTCAAAGGCCACACAGGTCCAAAGCAAGCACCTATCCCCCAGGTTCTTCCTCCAATACTTCTTCTCTTGGGGGAGGGTGTTGCTACCACTCAGCATGGACTGGGAAGGCTTTGTGTTATTACTCTGTGCTTTCCCTTACCATGAGGGAGAGGCTGTGTAGTGGCAACTACAGAGAATTGGCTGTTCTCAGGAGTGTGGAGATACTTATGGGTGGTACAACTTAGATCCACTTAACAGTCATGGTCATATAAATCAGATATCAACACAGATATCCTCTGGACTCCCTCCCTCTCAGTTTATCATCAGAGCAAGGACCACATCACCATTCTGCTGTTTCCCATAGTCAGTGTCTCACCTCAGGTCTCAGGGATCTGCTCAGAATAACTAAAATGTTCCCACATTGCAGCTGGCCTGTTCAATTATTCAATAAACAATGGACTCTACTGCCCCATATCACAGTGCATGTCCATGATGGAGAGATCAATGACACTGGGATGGGTAGGCAAGGGGTTAGACAGAAGGAAAGCAAGGATAGATGCTGCATATCTGGTACCCTGGTTAGGTAGGATGAAGGTATGAAGGAACCAAGGAACCAATATGTCCTTGTCAGTCAGGATGCCCCTCCATGGCTACACATCCTTGAAGCTCCAGTTAGGCTATTCCCTCTATGTCTGAACCTTAGTCACTGGATGCTTTCTCATTTGACACAGAGGCTCCAAGAAAGGGTCTGTGTCCTCAAAAGATGGATAATATAATTTGCTTTGTAGTTTTGACCTCCTCTGTGGACTTTATGGGGAAAAAAACACCCTAAATGGGAGATCTGATCTATCATGATTTGGGATGGGAAAGGGTTACCTTACTGAATGAATATGTCACTTGTGTCATAAATATTCATAAAACTTCTTTTGGGGGCCAGAGAAATGGCTCAGCCCATAAAGGTACCTGCCACTGAGCCTGATGATCTGAGTTCGATCCCCGGGAATGGATTGTAGAGGGAGTGAACTGATGCTAGAAGGGTATTCATTCTCTGACCTCTGTAGGCATATCACGCATGCGCAGCACACACACACACACACACACACACACACACACACACACACACACGCACGCACGCACGCACGCACGCACGTACGCACGCGCACACACACACTCACTCTTTCTCTCTAAATAAACATAACACAAATAAGTAAACAACTTCTTTTCAATCCACAACACACAATCTTGCTCCCCATGCTTTGGGTTGCAATGCTCCTGATCTCTCTCTCTAGAGTGGACTGTTTATCACTTTGCTCTGCTAAACACAACTGTGCGTCATCTCTTTCTCCTTTCTTTGAAAAGACAAGGAGAAACCTTCACTAAGTAAGACAGCCAAGATATGCACTGTGACCACAGACAAAAGTATTTCCCCACTTTGTGCCCCCTAGGGAGTGCTGGAGAGTGGGCTGCAGGAGGCAGCGCTGCGTGGAGCCTCTGAGGGTCATGGCTTGGAGAACTGGAGTCAGTCCAGGGCCTCTCTGTGTCCCTGAAGAGTATGCCTTGTCTGCTGAGCTTGGTCCGGGCTGCCTATCATTGTCCTAGGGATTCTCAGACCCCGATAGAAAAATCTACCATGACTGCTGCTGGTGACTTCATGGAGAGTGAGTCTGTAGGTTTTCTTTTTCCAGAATCACATAAAAATTCAATCATAGTTGTATGACAGAAGACCCATCCATAGCTGCATAGCTTGGTGACCGACTACTGTACTTGTGTTGGAGACATTTACTGTGGGAACGTGACCCTGCATCCATTCACTGTGTCACACCGTGAGTAACTACAGTGTGTCAATCAGCCTACCTCTCATCCAAAAGTATGAACACATCTCCTTTTTTTGTCTTTTATTGAAAATAAACTTTTTTTTCTCACATAATATACCCTGGGCATGATTTTTCTTCTCTCGATCCCTCCCAGCTCCTTCATCCCTCCCCTCTTATCCAGATTGCCCCCTTTACGGTCTCTCAGAAAACAAACAGGCCTCTATGGGATAATAATAAAAGAAAATATAATATAATAAGATAAAGCAAAACTAACACATTGGAATTGAACAAAACAAATAGAAGAAAAAAGAGTCTAAGAGAAGCCACAAGAAACAGAGACCCATTCATTTGAACTCTTAGGAGTCCCAGAAACACTAAACTGTAAGGCTATATATATGTATGTATATATATGTATATATGTATACATATATATATATGTATTTATGTATACACACACACAAAGCCAGGCAGTGGTGGCGCACACCTTTAATCCCAGCACTCAGGAGGTAGAGGCAGGTGGATGTCTGAGTTCAAGGCCAGCCTGGTCTACAAAGCAAGTTCCAGGACTGCACAAAAAAAAAAAAAAAAAAAAAGAAGAAAAAAATAAGAGTTTTTAAAAGAAAAAGCTCTGACACAAATTATGAGATGAGGAACTTCTAAAGATGCTCCTGAGTTCCTTTTCTGTTGGCATCTACTGCCAGACATGCAGCCTGCCCTTAAGAGCAGTCTGTTTCCCCAAAGATACTCCCCAGGAGGAAACCAAATTCTCATTTGCAAATGATTACCAATTGGTTATTGCTTCTGGGTTAGGACTGGTGCATGTGTTCATTTCTCCTTTTAGCTTTAGGATGCTGGTGCAGATGTGTGCAGGTCCCAAGCATGCTTCCTCGGTCTCTGTTCCTCAGATGATGTGCTCTGTATGCCCAGGAGAATTCTGCTATGGAGCCTATCAGCTGTGGGGCATACACAAGCTGTTCCATGAGCCATGTCCTCATCTCAGCTTGGAGACTGTGAGCATCCTTCCCACCAGGCTGCTGTGACACGAGGTCAGATATTTCAGTAATGTCTGGCCCAGAGTGCTGGCTGCTGTCATTATCTGTTCTTCCTCTGAAACACTTCCCTTTTATTGTGGAAGAATTTCATCATGAAACCATGATGATGGGAAACTGGAAAATTGAAGCTATTTCTTAAAGATACTGAACCTCAATTTTTTGAGGCAAAATTTTAAAGCACAAAACAGATGATTAAGGGGTTATGATTAGAGTCTAACCCTAACCCATCTTCTAAACTTTTAAAGAAAGAACACAGCCTCATGTGAATGGACTACCACTGTGGTGGGTAACTTCCTGCTCTCACCTATTCAAATCTACAGGTGTCTTAGTTAGGGTTTCTATTGCTGTGAAGAGACACCATGACCACAGAAACTCTTATAAAGGAAAACATTAATGAGGCTGGCTGACAGTTCAGAGGTTTAGTTCATTGTCGTCATGGCAGGGAGCATGGTAGACAGGTGCTGGAGAAGAAGCCCAGAGTTCTACATTTGAAACCTCAGGGAATAGGAAGAGAGAGTGACACTGAGCCTGGCTTGAGCATCTGGAACCTCAAGGCCCAACCCTGGTGACACACTTCCTCCAACAAGGCCACACCTACTAATAGTGCCACTCATATGAGCCTATGGGGGCCATTCTCATTTAAATCACTGCAACAGGTCTGACTGTTTATTAGACTGCTCCACTTGGTCAGTCCTCAGCTACCTCACACCACCACCTCCAGAGCAGATCTTAGCTCATCACAGGCATCCTACTGGCCCTGAAGGTCTCTAGTCTATGAACCAAGTTTATCATTATAGCATTCTCCCTCATGAGGAGCTTGGAAACCATTCTGTGTACCTATCAGGCCACTGGAATAAAATAGCACAGTCTGTCACCAGGAGAAATATCTGTCAGTAAAGTGCTTGCCATGTAAGCCTGAGGACCTGAGTTCAGTCCCCAGAACCCACATTAATAATAATGATAACAATAAAAATTAGCATCCAGGAGTGGTGGTGTGCACTTGAAATTCTGACACAGGAGACAGACATATTCTTGTCAGGCCAGTCAGCCCAAGTGAATTGGCAAGCTCCAGGCTTGCCAATGAGAGACCAAAGAAAGCAAGTTGGACTTTTCCTGAGGGTTAACATCTATAGCTGTTGTCTAATTTCACATACACTGTACACACACAAATGTGCACACACACTATACACACAAATGTGCATATACATTGTACACACAAATGTGCACTTACACTTGTACACACACAAATGTACACATACATTATACACACACAAATGTGCACTTACACTTGTACACACACAAATGTGCACTTACACTTGTACACACACAAATGTACACATACACTGTACACACACAAATGTGCACATACACTGTACACACACAAATGTGCACATATACTATACATACACAAATGTGTACATACATTGTACAGACACAAGTGTGCACTTACACTTGTACACACACAAATGTTCACATACATTGTACAGACACAAATGTGCACTTACACTTGTACACACACAAATGTGCATATACACCCACACCATATCTTGGTGGTTTATTAATGACAGCAACTATTTGTAGGCTGGACATTCAAGATCAAGGTGCAGATATGCTCAGCATCTGGGAAGGGTCCCTTTGTGCTTCCCAGGTGGAGCGTCCCTGAGTTCTACATTGTGAGTTGGTTGAATGCCATCCCCTAGGCCTCCTTTATAAGGACACTGAGCCATTCACAAGGGCCCCATCCTCACACCCAATGATAAGATTCCACCTCTCCACACTGCTACCTATCAGGTTAAGGCTTCAACATGGGCTTTGAAGGACACACACATTCATACTATAGTGACCCTTTCCCTCTCCACCCCATAGACTGATCACATCCGTAAGCAATCATTTGCTAAAATCTCCAAATGCCAATCATCTTAGTTAAACAGGCTCTAGTTTTCAATGCTAACCCATGTGTTTTAATTCGGAGAAAATAGGTTTCACTATAAAAATATCCAGGTCAAGAACGGAGTGGCGGCCTGTCCCAGTTACAGGCGGTATAAATGGATTTTTCTGTGAAACAAAACATTTGAGGTCAGCTTGTGACATTATGTTATGTCTTCAAATCCTAAAGGGAAAAAAATACATCTAGTACTTGAACCTGCGGCTATAGACAGTTGTGATCTGTTATATAGTTGCTGAGAATCAAAAACCCAGGTCCTCTGGAGGAACAGCCAGTACTCTTAACCACTGAGCCATCTCTCCAGCCCACCTAGCTTAATAAATCATATGTCTCATCAATGTGCCAGAAACAAAGGTGTGCATGTAATATCAGGAAAGCTAAAATGTTCAAATGTCTTAAAGTCTAGACTTGATTTCTCCCAGTAAAATCACTTGACTTGAAAATGTTCCCGCCATAACTCACAAGGTTTTTACAGGCAACACCAATTTGCTTATACAGTTTTTTTTGTTTTGTTTTGTTTTGGTTTTTTTTTTTTCTACTTAGGTCATTTAAAGTACACAATTAATCTTGGTACTAAAACCCAACCCTTAAAAACACATTTAGATCAGAGAAAGATCACCCTACTCCCTACCACCCTGCTCCTTACCTCTGTGTACCCTTAGTTATAAATTACAGGTTCAGAGAGCTGAGGCTCAAAATAAAACAAAGCCTTTACAAAACAAAACAAAGGTCTTAACGTGTGAGTGAATTTCACACTGTAAGCCAAGTGTTCACAGTTGACAGCATGAAATTCAAAGATGAAAGTGAGATGCTTGAGGTGTGTGGATTTTGTGGGATTGCTGACCTTGCTGATTAGAAACCTACTAGGAAAAAAAGCAATATTTCTTTTGATTTTTGTCTCTTAATTCATTGGAGGGTTAGTATTTCTAGGTATATTTTTCCTTTTGTTTGCATAATTAGGTTATAACAATAGCCCAGCCTACTGTGTTGGTTCCCACGGTGGATAAACAGAACCACTTTGGTTTTTTTTTTTTTTTTTTTTGGTGTGTGTGTGTGTGTGTGTGTGTGTGTGTGTGTGTGTGTGTTTTCAAGATCAGACATGGATGTCTGGTTCTCTCTATCTTTTACAATTTTAAATGTTATTATTAATAGTTATTTATTGCATGTATGTGTGTGGCAGATATGTACATATAAGCACAATGTCACTGGATTCTAGAAGAGGATATTGGATTCTTTGAAGCTAGAGTTATAGGGTGAGAGACACCTATCATAGATGCTGGAAAACAAACTCAGGTCCTCTGTGAGAGCAGAGCATACTCTCAATTGCTGAGCCATTTCCATAGTCCCTCTACCTCATTTTATTCATTTATTTATTTATTTATTTATTTATTTATTTATTTATTATTTGAGACAGGGTCTCTCACTGAATCTGGACCTCACATATTTACCAGACTAAGTGGCCAGTGGCTCACAGATCCCCTCAGCTCTGCTCTTCCAAAGCTAGGATTATAGACATTAATATTATAAACATTTAGCTTCTTATGTGGGTTCAGGAGATCCAAATTCAGGTCCTTATACTTAAGCAGCAAACTCCCCACCTCGCTCTATCATTATGTAAATATTTATCTCAACCTCTATATTTTGAGACAGGTTCTCACTGAATTGCCCAGGCTTGTCTCCAAACCCTGAGCTCATTACCTCACCTAGCTGAGACTACAGCACAAGCCAACTGTAGCTGTGTCTTTTCATGGAGTTAAAACACTGCCCTATCAAGTGAGCACACGGACTTCCATTGGTTTAGTAAGTAGATTGTCAGCCTGCCACTCATTTCAGAGCCTGGGAATTAACCATAAACCACTTAGCACTCAGTGGTGGAAGGTTTGAGTTATTTGTGTTTTAGACAACCTGTAGGTGTCAATCTATCCATATATGTAAACCCTCTCCGTTAGAAGAGGGTTTCCTTAATGCAAAGCAAACTAAAATAATTGCACTTCTTTGAGTTATGAGTGCGACTCAAAAAGATTACAGGTATATATAACCCAGGCATAAAGCCCACCTACTTTGGAGTCTGAGGCATGAAGATTGCTACATTTAAGGACTTCCTGGGTAACATAGCAGGACCCTGTGTAACAGTTGATCTTTAGCACTAAATTAACTAAATTTGGAACCACCTGGGAGATACACCTCTGGGCATGTCTATCCAGAGAGTCTTAACTGAGGAGATACCTAGCCTAACTGTGGTGGCAGCATCCCATGGGCTGAGGTCCTATATTGAATATAAAAAAGAAAAGAAGCCAGCTGAGTAATAATGTTCAGTTATCTCTACTTGCTGACTACAAACACAATGTAACCAGTACCTCATACACCTGATGCCATATATGAGGGGCTTTACCCTCCAACTATAAGCCCAAAATAATACTTTCTTATTTAAGTTGCTTTGTTGGGCATTTTGTTGCATCAACAAGGACAATAAAGAAACATCCTGTCTCAAAATAATAATAATAAGGCCAGTGTAGTAGTTTGAAATAGAATACCCCCATAGCCTCAGATTTTTGAACAGTCCCCAGTTGGTGGTGTGTTTTGGGGCGTTAGAAGGTATAGTTCCACTGTAGGAAGGTACATCACTGGGGGCAGGATTTAAATGTTAATTAGCACACTCTGTTCCCTTTCTCTGTTCTTTTCTTGCAATTTGAAAACATGAGCTCTTGTTCCTGTTGTGGCCACCAAGCTTGGGGCTTGCTCTCCTATTTCCCCGCCATGACTGACTCTGGTCTCCCTGAAACCCTGAGTCAAGGAAAACTCATTCTTCTATAAGTTACTTTCAGTCGTGGTTTTATCACAGCAACAGAAAGTAACTAATATACAGCTGACAGGCAAGTAGAATGCTTGTCTGATATGTGTGATGTTCAGGGTCTGGTCCCTCATGCAGCTCAATCAATTGTATAAAGTGAAAGAATACTTTCAACAGTGGTGTCCTGGAGTGTTCATCTCTGAATAAGTCCAAGCACAAAAACATATTCACTAGTCACCTAGCTGACCACACCTTGCCCAGATGCAGGAGGCTAACTATGGAGACAATGAGACTCAGAGCTCCGGGCTGAGTGACTCTGGGCAGAGAGAGTCTCAAAGACATCAAGGGCCACATCCCAAAATAGTGACTCAGACTATAAAATAATAGCCAACACTCTAAAATGCCAAATATCCTTAACATTTAAGAAAAGTTATTCACAACACTTAAAAAAAAAATCTAAATCTAAAAACATAGACATTGTGGAAACTACATTGCTCTTCTCCTTACAGCCAATGTTTTGTCTCAAACCATTGCCCCGGGTTAAGATCTGCCTTCCACTGTGCCAGCTGTTCCTTCAGAGTTCCTGGATGACTGAGTGGTTTTGTCATGACTGTGTGAGTCATATCCTCCGTGAACAGACTGGCCTTGGAGCTGAAGAGTGACAGCATTGTCACACTAGAGGATCAAAGGCAGAGGCTGGAAGACCTGATGTGGTGCATCAGTTCCCCATGGAGATATGTGGTCCACGGGTGGGTATGAGTCGCCGGTGAACCTCTAGCAGGCCATAGGACTCCTGAGTTCCATTTTGCAAACAGGAAATGGGGATGGAGATAAACACTCTTTAAGATTCCTTCCAGTTCTAACTTTCAATGATTGTTTCATTTAAATTTGGCAAGTATTTAGCAGAAGTCCCATTCTTATATGAGCAAGTGGCCCCATGTGACATTTTCCCCCTTTCCTATAGTGGAGATCAAACCCAGGACCTTGTGCATGAGGGGCAAGCTCTTTAACAACTAACTACATTCCTGGCTCAGAGTGTTTTTGATATCTACAGTGTGTGTGTGTGTGTGTGTGTGTGTGTGTGTGTGTGTGTGTGTGTGTGTGTTTGCGCAAGTTCTTGAAAAAGCCAAAGGATCCCTCTGGAGCTGGAGTTTGGGGCAGTTGTAAGGCCTCACATGGGTACCAGAAACTGAACTTGAGTCTTCTAAACTTGAGCAGTATGTGCTCTTAACTGATGAGCCATCTCCCCAATCCTCATGGAATGCCTTTTTAATGGGCTGTCTTTGATGTTGTCAGCCAGTGGCTAACAGCTGTGCTTTATCCAGCACCCAGCAATTTCCTCTGCCCCCTTCACCCAGGATAGCCTCAGCCACACCCTTGGAGAGCAGCCCCTAATAACCATCACCTTCCAACACACCCTTGTGGCAAGCCAGACTGAGTGACAAAATCCAAAGGAATGAGGCTGGAGTTACAAATGGCTTAATCTTTAAGGTGAACTCAGAGCTATTTCTAGAGAGACACTTCTTGAGATTGCTTCTCTGCAGAGGCCCCAGCAGGGGAGTCCATATACCACCTGGTTCTTTGTGACTTGGCCTAGGAAATGTGAGCCCAGGCCAGCCCTGAATGATGGGCTGGGTCAGGAAGACAGGCTTGCCTCCAGGTCTCCTTTAGGGCCGCTGATCCAATCGTAAGCACATGTGGCAGGGCTGGATGTGAGGTCTCCTTCTGGAGTGCTGTCAATGGTCCAGCTACTGGGAAGCCATGAGTGGAGCTGGGTCACTTAGGGAGTCACCGCAGTTGTGGTCACCTGTCTGCACTAAAAAACTTCCGTGTTGTAAAACTGCACATTGATGGGCATGGAGCAGGACACACCCCCAATGACTACAAATGCAGCCCACCTCCCTCTCCCGTTTTCATGGTAAACCAAACAGTACTGGAATTGAGGAGAGGGTAGACACAGAAGAAAGGGAATTGAAATACATGAGGATGAACCACTTTTAGAAGTATATCTGCCAGCCTTAACACTCATCTTCAAGGGTGTAATCCAAGAACTTCTGGTAAATCCACAAGCAGGGCACCGCCCAACACACCCTGGTTGCAAGCCAGGTTGGGTGACAAAATCCAATGGAATGAGGCTGAGGTGACAAATGGTTCTAAGGTCTAAGGCCGACTCAGAGCTATTTCTAGGGAGCCACGTCTTGAGGCTGCTCCTCTGCAGAGGCCCCAGTTGGGGAGTGGGCAGGCTGCCTGGTCCTGTCCACTGCACACAGAGGTGTAACACTCTGACCATTAACAATCCTTCCACTTCTTGAGAGTGTAATTTAAGGACTTGTAGTATATTTATAAGCAGTGCCATCTCCAGATGATCTAATTCAGGACATCATCATTATCCCCCAAAGACTACAGTTTTACTGGCTGTTCTGAGCAATCCCTAGGGGCGAGTCTCTCCCAGGAGTTCTTTCAGATCTGTCTAAAAGTTACACAGCTTATTTCTGTAGCTTCCAAGTTTGGAGTCAGAGTATCACTTTCTTCGCTCAGTGGCACACATCTCGTAAGAAAGACATCACTCTTGCTCCGTATCCAGAATGGCTATGCTTCTTCATACCTTCATTTCTCTATTCTTCCCTAAACATTATCCTGAGACCAACATCACCCCAAATCCCCTACCTCTCAGGCCTTGGTAACCAAGATTTGATTCTCTGCTTCTGCAGAGTCAGCTCTTTAGATCCTGAGTTACTTGGGACTGGGCAAGTGCTGGGATTATTTCTGTCACCAGTGTTCTCTATATTTATTGCAAGGACAGGCTTTCCTTCTTTAGGGTGAAATGGTGTCCCACTGCCACTCAGACTGCCATATTGTCTCTACCCATCATCTAATATGGATAATGGCACAATAAACTGGGAGTGTAGATCTCTCTGGACCACTGGCTTCATATTCTTTGGGCACACACACACACACACACACACACACACACACACACACACACATTTATACCCACAGTAGGATTGTTGAACCCTGTGACTGCAGTGTCCATGAAGGCCAGAAGAGGGCACTGGATCCCCTGAAACTGGGTTCTGGATTGTGAGTATCTATATGGATGCTGGGAACGGAACTGTCTTTTTTGACAGCAGCAAATGCTCTTAACTATTGAGCCATTTCTCTAGACTCAATATGAATTATTTTACTCTATGAACACTGAAAGCCTTTCCAACCATTAGAATCTTTCTGAAATTTTTTCCTTGATGTTTTATGGTTTTTAATACCTTAAGCATATTCCTAGGTAGTTTATGACTTTGGATAACTATTGTAAATGGGATTTTGTCTTAACTTTTTCCAAGGTAACTCTTTAAGTGAACAAGGCTAAATAAATATCTCCTTCAAACATCATTTCCAGAAGTGGGATTGTAAGAATATAAGGTGATTCTAATTTCAAGTTTTTGAGGAAAATCCCTTTCTATCCCTAACTTGCTTCAGGTAAATTCTCAGGGAAAGTGAACAGCACTGAGCCAAAACTCCATCAGGTAAAACTCCAACACTCACGCCTCATTCGAGGGCCGATCCCTGGCTCATTTGATATTCCTTTCTCCTCCATTCCACATGCAGTCCCCAGCAAAGCACAGGGTGGTACTGGTGGAATCTCCACCCAGCGACAGTGTCCTCCTCCAGGGACACCGCACCAGCCTGCTCTTCTGCTTCAGCACAGATCATACCTGTCTCTTCTTCATATACTTAACCTGGACAAGTGTCATCTTCTCAGTGGACAGATGAGTCACTGGACATCGAGAACCCTCCTTTTTTGTTGGCTTTGGTTTTGTTTTCTGAGGGAGGTCTTCCTTTGTAGCCTATGCTGGACTCAGATTTGCTTATGTAGCCTGGCTTGCCTTGGACCTTATGCCTCAGTCTACCAAGTGCTGGAATTGTAAACATATGCACAGTCATCAACTAGGACTATGTGTGTGTGTGTACACCTATATATTATTGATTTATTTTTATTTTATGTGCATTGGTATTTTGCCTGCATATATATCTGTGTCAAATCTTGGAGTTATAGACAGTTGTGAGCTGCCATATGGGTGTTGGGAATTAAACCCTAGTTTTCTGGAAGAGCAGCCAGTGCTCTTAACCACTGAGCCAGACTCTTATTGACTTTCTATGACTCCGTTATGTTGGTGTGAGTGAGTCGGGAGAAAATGTTTCTGTTGAATGAGATGAAGAGTGAGTGAGTGGATAAACAGGACTGCTTGTTCTGAGGGGTACAGCCAAGGGCTGCTGACATCGGCATATGTCAGCCTCTTGTGATGGTCTGCATTATGGTAGAGAGAATCCAAAAGTCCAAGGTCCAAGAATAAACTGAAAAACAAAATCTCTGGCCATCCTCTGCAGCCTGCCACTGTCAAGAGCTAGAAGAAAACCAGCTTTTATTTTAGAAAAGTACAACAAAATCTGAAAGTAAGGTGTCTGTGCCCAGTGGCGTGTGTGCCTACACTTGACACTCTCAGTCACCTCCTTAGGTCCCACTTCCAAATGAGGCCACAGGACAGTCAGGGATGCAGCAGGGATTTGGGGAGAGAGGGCACAAAACTCCCCACCATCACACTGCTCTTGGCTTCAGTGTGTAGATTTAATGGGTGGACCCCAGGGTCAAGAGCACATTCCACAAATCCCCCATTCAATAGATAAGCACATATCCCACCTCCCACTCAGTAGATAAGCACACCCCCCACTCAGTAGATAAGTACACCCCCCACTCAATAGATAAGTACACACCCCACTCAGTAGATAA
The DNA here is from genome assembly GCA_004025045.1 of Sigmodon hispidus. Lineage (NCBI taxonomy): Eukaryota > Metazoa > Chordata > Mammalia > Rodentia > Cricetidae > Sigmodon > Sigmodon hispidus. The sequence goes on along the minus strand of PVIH01000373.1, from coordinate 90,851 downwards.
GTACACCCCCTCACTCAGTAGATAAGTACAACCCCTACTCAGTAGATAAGTACAACCCCCTACTCAGTAGATAACTACACATCCCCACTCAGTAGATAAGTACACCCCCACTCAGTAGATAAGTACACATCTCCACTCAGTAGTAGATAAGTATACCCCCTACTCAGTAGTATATAAGTATACTCCCCCACTCAGTAGATAAGTACACCCCCACAGTAGATAGGCACCCCCCCCAGTAGATAAGCACACATCTCCCACTCAATAGGTACAACTGCTTTGCCTTCTGCTTCATATTCTACCTCCTGCGGATCTCTCCAGAGGAAAACAGAGCTGAGCTAAAGGAAAGACTCCCCAGTGAATGAGGCCCATCTCTGGTACTGGGGTCTCCATTCTGAGCACCCTGGAACCTGGTATGCCCCTAGGAGCATATTACAGAGAGTGCAGGGCAGTCTCTGCAGGCTGGTGTATGCTCTGAGGCCTCTCTGCATTTTCTTAGTCCTCTTTCATCCACTGCTCACCATTAGTTAGGAAAAAACTCCATTTTTCTTCCTTTCCACAAAATTTTTCCTTAAAGTCTTTATTCACTATTTGTGTGTGTGTATGTGTGTGTTTAAGATTTATTTATTTGTTATGTATACAACGTTCTGCATCCATGTACATCTGCACACCAGAAGAGGGCACCAGATCTCATTGCAGATGGTTGTGAGCCACCATGTGGTTGCTGGGAATTGAACTCTTAACCTCTGAGCCATCTCTCCAGCCCCTATTCACTATTTGTGTTTTTTAAACTTTTTTCAACATTTGTGTGTGTGTGTGTGCATGTGCATACACATGGGTGTGAATGCACATGAGAACATGCACATACCATAACATAGAGAACAACTCGAAGTTGGTCTTCTCTGACCACGTGGATCCCGGGAATTGAACCCTGGGAGTCAGGTTTGGCAGCAAGTGCCTTTTCCCTCTGAGCCATCTTGCCAGCCCTTTACAAAATTACATTTATTTATTTCCTTGTCTGCTTGTAAGGGGGCATATGTGGAGGTGGGAGGGTGTCTACTTCTTTCTTTCATCATTGGTCCTGGGGATCAAATGCAGATGGTCAGATTAAGTAGCAGATGCCTTTCTTCACCCACTGAGCCATTTTGTCATCTCCGTGTTTGTTTGGTTCTGTAGATAGGGTCTCACTCTCTAACCCACACTTGTAAGGAACTTACTAGGAAGTCTAGGCTGCTCCCAAATTCAGCAGCAATCCTTCTGCTGAGATTGCAAGTATGAACCACATCATACTATACTGTCTTTACTCATTTTAACAGAAACAAGCAAGAAACAAAATTAATTATTTAAAAAAATGTGTCCACACAATGGCAGTTTAGATTCCCAGGCAATAAGCTGGGACTTGCAAAGGAGTAAGTCTCTGTCTCTGTCTCTGTCTCTGTCTCTCTCTCTCTTGTTCTTGGAGACAGGGTTTCTCTGTGTAGCCCTGGCTGTCCTGGAACTCACTCTGTAGACCAGGCTGGTCTTGAACTCACGGAGAGATCTGCCTGCCTCTTCCTCTTAGTGCTGGGTTTAAAAGCGTGAGCCACGGGCATGGATCTTTCTCAATGTTACCTACCAAGAGGTACTTGGATGCTGGGTGAGGATCTGAGGTGAGCACTGGCTTGGCTTGGCCTGTGCAGTCCTGAGGTCCATTTCCAGTACTACCAACAGAAAAGCCAGCCCGTCACTTCAACAGCACACTTTGTGCTTTTGCAGCCTGGAAGTCCCATCATCTCAGGCTGAGTGAGTAGAAGAGCAGATTATAAAATGACAATGAGGGAAGGTCAAGACAGTCGTCACTGTTTCCGATCATTACATATGACCTTCATTCAAACAGTGTCCCGCCCCTTGGAGAAGAGTGGTCAGCAGGATGGCCTGTCAGCACAACATTCTTGCTTCTGCCTATTGGGAGGTTCTCTGTTACTGCAGAGGCAGAAGCCAGAGCCTGGAGCTGCTGGGAACTCTATCTTCCCTGCTGCTGGCTGGGGGTAGGGATGGGGAAGCAAGGAAGGAGTCTGGGAATCCAAGATCACAGTGGAGAGCAGAGGCCTGCAAAGGAGCTGGCGGGACCCAGAAACCCGTTCCCAGCCTAGCTGGGAGGCATGAGGATTAACGGTCAGGGCTGAGAGCCAGGTCCTGAAGTGGCCTTCCAGGGCTTCCTACAACTCCCTCTAAAGCTCTTTGGTGACACCAGATAACCCAGCTTTGCCACTGACACTAAAGAAAAGAAAGAAGCAACACAGAATTACATGCAAGTGAGCATGGAAGTGCCTGTATGTAATCTCAGCCCTTGAGAGGCAGATGACTGGAAATTGGATGGCAGTCTGGGCTCCAGAGCAGCAAGGTCTTGTCTCAACAATAACTAAAAGGGCCAGGAATATAGCTCAGTGCCAGAGAGCCTTCCTACCATGTATAAGTAAGTTCAATTCTCAATGCCACAAAAAGTAAATAAAAGCAATTACAGATTCACTGGCAAATGCTTTAGGGTGGCACAGGCCATTGGCACAGCCTCCAGGATGGCTCTTTAAGCTTACTCAACACACCACTAAGATGGGAACTTGCATCCAGCATGCCCCCTGGGTGGGCAACCTGCTTCCAGGAAACAGAGTTGGGAGAGAAGACACTAACTTTAGAGTGAGGGGGCCTGGCACTTTACATGGCACTTTCCGGACTCAACCATCTCTCTAGGCCTGGATTCATAGCTGGATGGCATTATTAAGAGATGATGAGCACTAGAAAGTGGAGTCTACTCAGAAGAAGTAGGTCACAGGAAGGGGTATCCTAAAAAGGTACATCTTATCCTTGGCCCCTGCCTCTCCCAGCCCCTGCTTCCTGTCTGTTATGAGTAGGGCAGCCTCTCTCTACCATGGCTTTCTGTTACACTGTCTGCCTTGCCACAGGCTGAGATCCTTGGATCCAGCTGACTACAGACTGAAACCCTTGAGACTGTAAGCCAGCGTTAACCCTTTGTAAATCCTTCTTCCTTTGCTGGCTCAGTGTTTTATCACTGATAAAAAGGGAACTAGAACTTTTTTTTTTTTTTTTAAGGAAAAAAAAACCCCACCTAGTCAAAAACAGGTTATGTTTTGCCTTAAAGACCAGGCTGGGCTTGATGACAGAATCCTTGTCTCTGTGCCAAGAGGCCCAGGGTTCCATCCCCAGCAATGTGGGGGAGAGAAAGAGATCAGCCTAAGGGGCTTTCTGCTCTCCTGAGGCACATTTTCAAAGTTTTTACCTGAGGGCCCCAGTCCACCGCTGCCTGCCCCTAGCTCTGGAGAAGCCTTTCTTGTATGTTACTCCAGGGGCGCACAGGGCCTCTCAGAAGTACAGCACTGCTTGAGGTGAAGGTCAGACAAAGACAGCTACTTATTGCACCTGACAGGGCCTATTAATACATTGAAATTCCTGCAATTCAAGTACTTCGCCCCAGCAGGGCAGCCACACAGGAGAATGTTCTACACAGGATCCAAATGACTTCAGCCTCTGGGTAAGCGCCACCATCCCAGGCAGAGCCTTCCTGGATACAATGAATGCCTTTTTAGGGTGTGGGATCTCAGCACACTGGCAGTGTGCAAGGCAACTCGATCGCCCACGCAGCCTCCAGTGAGGTCACAGGCCTTCTCCCTGGATTGTTGGAAAGGTCCCCCCTGCCATGTGCAACATGACAGGAAAGCCAATAGGGTGATGCCAGGGAGGAGGCCGAGAAAACGGGGTCCCGGGAGTGGGGCAGAATTGTAGGCGTGGACAGGAAGAGGGTTTAGTGTCTTGTAACTGTCCCCTCTCTGTCCAGTCACATAAGAGGGGATGAGGTCACAAACCACCTACCAAAGTGCAGTGGACTAAAGCACAGGCCCATAGAATTGATACAGCTTGATTCTTGCTAGCCTTAGGCACTTGGTGAATTTTCAGCTTTGTACAAATGATACACAGCTGGTTCTTTTTTAAAAGAAGAAAAAAAAAACTTTTATTTATTTATTTAATTATTTGCCTTGGTTTTTGCCTGGAACTGAAACTACAGACAGCCGTGAGCTGCCATGTGGGTGCTGGGAATCGAACCCGGGTCCTCTGGAAGAGCAGACGGTGCCCTTAACCGATGAGCCATCTCTCCAGCCCCACACAGCTGGTTCTTAAGAAGTAGATCCTCACCTTTAATCTCAGCACTCAGGAGGCAGAGGCAGGTGGATCTCTGGGAGTTCAAGACCAGCCTGGTCTATAGAGTGAGTTCTAGGACAGCCAGGGCTACACAGAGAAACCCTGTCTCAAAAAGATGAGAATTTTTAAAAAGAGAGAAAAAAAACAAAAGAAGTAGATCCTTCAAATGTTACTTTGAAGTTAACGTGTATTCATTTCCTCACTGCTCATACAGAAGCTTAGCATCTGCTGTGTGCTAAGAGCCATCCCCACAGTGAGGGTCACCAACTGGCTCTGCCTCAGGAAGGTGCTGGGATGGGGCAGATCCTTAGCAGGCAGCTTTTGGCAGCCTTGGGTTTATGGTTAAAGCTACAAACACAATGGAATGCATTGCTGAGCACGAGGCTACATTGTGGAGATGCAGGATGATGCTGATCCTCCATCATCCCAAGCAGACAGTCCTGATAGCCAGAGCTTTCAATATCCCGCAGGTGTACTATGCCAGGCACCACCCCACCTAGGCTTCTGGACCCAGCATTTCTAGCTGCTTCCAGGTGAGCAAGACCCTGTGTCTGGAGAGCACATTTTGAGGACCACAGGATCCGAAGTGGAAGTCAAGTTTCCAGGCTCCATTGCAACATGTTTTTGCTTTCTCGAATTGGGCTGAACAACTATTTGCCACCATATCAGAGATGCCCCATGGTAACCACATCTGAGGGGTGGAACCCTCTAGGAGACATGCTTGCAAATCTCATGAGGAACATGGGGCTTTAATATGCAGCTTACATCTGTATAAAACAAGAGAGCAGGGAGTAAAGAGGGAGGGGAAAGAGGGAAGGAGGGAGGAATAGAGAGAGAGAGAGACAGGGAGAGAGAAAGGAAGAAAAAGAGAAAAAGAGGGGGGAGGGAGACAGAGACAGAGGAACAAGCAACCTGTCTGTGTGTTAGGGTCTGTCTGGTTTGTGGGCACAGGACCCTGTGGCTCTCAGTGGAACACAAGGCTTGTACCTTCTTCCAGCTCATGTAATACAGACTGGGCAGCTACACAGGAGAATTGGGTCCTACCAGGTAACACTGAAGGCTGGAGACATTCCATGGAGGCCTGAGTGAGCTGGGGACAGCCCTACAAGCCTGAGGCCTCTTCCTGACAACCTGGTATAACTCTGATATCCCTGGAAGTTGACCACAGGTGACTCCCTCCAGGCGGTTGACTGATAATAGATAGATTTCCATAGCCAAACACCCTTAGACTGTGGATTTCCCCACCCTATGTGCCTACGAGTCCCTATTTAACTGCTGGCTGAAAAATGAAGTTTCAGAGCTTGATCAGAAAATTTTGTCTTGCTCTCGTCCTTGTGTTTCTTGCCCCCCCCCCCGTTTGTTTCACCCCCTTTTCTTCAGGTCCGCATTGAAGACCCTGCTGGCTGGGGCATCCCAGCACTTGGGAGGCTGAGGCAGGTGAAACCCTGTGAGTTCAAGGCCAGCCTGGTCAACATAATGAGTTCTAAGACAGCCAGGGATATGTAGAGAAACCCTGTCTCAAAAACAAAAGGGAAAAAAATGTAACCTCTAGAGCTAAAGAGTATGCTGATCCATGTCCCCATGTCCCCGTGTCCAGCAACAGTCATAGATGAGCCTGAACCCTTTGGAGGCCCTTTAGGGCTGATGTGTGTTAGCCCAAACATGTTCCCTTTTGGATCCATATAAATTCTGGGAGGCAAACAGGTGGCCAAAAACCCACGTCAAAGATGTCTTTCCCTAGCCCAGTCAGACAGCCTGGAGCCTGGAGTCTTTAGGTGGCTAGGAACCTGGAGCTAACGTTGGAATAGAACCTGAAACCTAAAGCTTGAAGTCTTGAAGGGAATAAGGAATCTAGATTCTCGAGCAGAACCTGGTGCTTGGAGACTAAAGTAGTAAGGTCTGGGTCCTGGAGTAGAACTTCAGCCTGGACCCTGATGGAGAACCTAGATGCTGGAGCCTGGAGCCAGTCCTGAGAAGAATTATGAGCTGGGTGCAGGAGTCAGGCCTCTATCTCTTTAAGTACAGGTGACAGGTGGGTGACCATTGCATATACATGTTTGTGACTGGTATAATGTCCTGTGTAGTTTCTGAGGGTTTTAAGAGGATCTCTCCTACTGAGCATGTGTGCACTGACACCCCAAGTATGACACCCACATCAGCTCGCATTATCACAGCTTCCTTTCTTCATGTAGGAGTGCTGGGGCTCAGGGACCCTGTGGCTTTATCAGAGATGGCAAAGTTGGTGTCCAGGAACTGCAGAGCCCAGTGTTGATGGTCAAGGTTGTACCCTCCGAGAGAGACTCAGAATGACTCAGGGGACCTTTTAGAGGATGCTTCTGGGCTGGAGAGTTAGAAAAGTTTTCACAGTGAAAAGAGTTCAGAGCCTTGGCCACAGGAATAGCTGTGGTCTCTGGGGTGGCTGGCCTTTTGCTGGTAAACTCCAAGGAGACTAGAGGGCAGAGCGGCTATACTTTCTGAGCATTCTGAGAAATGAGGAGCTAATAGGATAAAGAATGGGCTATCTATAAAAGCTACTCCATCCACCCACACATGAATTTTGACAGAGGTTTGTAACTTGCCTTGGAAATAAACACTATATTCACAGATGTTCCCCAAATAAGTTAGTGTCCACAAACCAAACAGGAAATCATGCTTACCCTTTGACCTGCCTTTTCCCTGAGGTGGTACTGTGACAGCATAGGCCCACCAGTCACAGGGCTGGGCAGACTTCAGGACCCTATGTATGGTGCTGATGGGGGCAGGGTAAGAGGAGATAGCAGCCTACTGATCAGTGAGACAAGAAGACGACGACCTGGGAAAGGGATACATTTTGGGTTGGGTGGGAGATGGACCAGCAGATGAAAATGGAAGAGACAGTATATAGTGAGTAAGACAGAGCTGGGTTGTGGTTGTACATCAACCATGAGCTCCCGCATGCATTGCACCTATGGGGGGGGCCCTGAGGCCTCCGGGGAGTCAAAGATCTATGATATAGACATGCTAGTGGCAGGGTTCAGCTCTATTTACACACTGAGATAAAGGAATTGCAAGGGAACCCTGTGGGGATGCAGAGAGAGCATCTGCCATTGAAGATGAGGGATAAGGAGTCCTCCTGGGGGGAAGGTGGGCTCCATCTAAAATGACTCCATTCTTCACAGAGAAGAATAAACAATGTAGGGGATACATTGTGACCACTGTGAGGGCTGTGGCCTGTTACAGGTCACTCCTGAAGAACACGTCTTAGAAACGGCTACCAGAGGGCTAGCCACTAGGCTGTGGGCTCACCCCTCTACCCCACCAAGTACTCAGTAGCATTGATCAGCCCTCCTGCGCTATGAAAGAAAACCTGCAAACAATATTTAGCAAAAAAAAAAAAAAAAAGAAACTAAAATGGATTCAAAATCCAAGAAAAAAATAAAGGCCCAGTCAGCTTCACACCAAAGGGGGAACCAAAGCTGGGTTTTCAGCTATTTAGGGGGAGCATAGGTGTGCCTCACTCGCCCACAATTAACACCTAAAAATGGAGTGAGAGCTGTAAGTGATGAAGACAAATGTACTAGGGTAGCAGTTCTCAACCTGTGGGTCACGACCCCCTGGGAGGTTCAAACAACCCTTTCATGGGGGTCGCCTAAGACCATAAGAAAACACAAATATTTAGTGTATAACTCATAACAGCAGCAAAATTACAGTGATGAAGTAGTAGGTGTGGGGGGGAGGTCATGAAGAACTGTATTAAAGGGTCGTAGCATTTGAAAGGTTGAGAACCACTATGGTAGCGCATTAAGGAAGCATTCCTGTTCCATTCAGCAGCCCGGGGTGACTCATGTTCTACTGGCTAAGGGAATGGAAGGCCCTGTGTAGAGGAAGGGGGAGCCCTTGGCCAGACAATGATGTGTGCACAGTCCTTTCTTGGCTAACAGAAAGAGGAGGTGGAGGCCGCACACTATGTTCTGGGAATAATGGAGATGTAAGGATGGTGCCAACCTGGGAGCCGCAAGGACTCAAGGGTGATGGGGAGGAAACCCTGAGCAAGACAGTGACCCAGCATCTATTTTAAGAAGCTCAGCTATGTGGCTTTGTAGGAAGTATGAGGATAATTTTAATCCTGTGGATGTCATTGATCATTTGTTATCCAATATCTGTGCCCTACTAATCTGGGTGGAGTGTGAGTGCATCTCCAGCCCCACCCTCGCATGTCACACTAAGTTGGGATGTGTCCCATTTTCCCTTTGAAGCCATAGCTGGATTTCAAGTGGGAAGCTGATGAAGCAGACCAAGGTTGTATCTGAATATGCCTTGATCTTGAACCTGCAGTGTCTAGGATTGTGAGCAGCCAGCATCCATGCTACTACTACTAAATCTGTGGTGTATTTCCATAGCAGCCCCCCACAGACACTGCCACCACACTTCCGGAACACAAGCAAGTGTCATCAAATTTGCAGGAGGCCTCTCCTTCCAGAATTGGCAACTGACTTCTAGAACTGCCCACCCCCACATCTGAAGTGATAGTCCCCTCTCTATAGCTTTCCAGGAGGTCTGATGGAGAAAATACCAAAACAAGCTTGGCTTTCTGCCTGTCCCACAGAACAGCCACTCACCCTGACAGAGTAGAGAGGGATGATATCTAGGCTTCCATTCGCAGAGGCCAGTGGTTCTGAGCTCAAGGCACAGACTCAGCTGAGGGGGAGGCAATGCCTAAATCAGTGTTCTCCCCAGGAACCATCTGACAATGTCTGGAAACATGTTCCCTTGTCACCCCCAAGGATGTGGGAGTTATTGGCATCTGCTGATCAGAAAGTAGGAATGTTTTTGAGCCTTCTATGGTATATACAAAAACCACCACAAGAGGTATCTGGTCCCCAAAGCCATCAGCATCCAAGCTGAGGAATCCCAACCTAAAACTAAAGTATGAAAGAAGACATTGAAAGCTGAAATGAGTTGGAAAGCCATCACCTCATCTCAACCCATGTGGCAACCACGACTGGCTGGAGGCATGGATTAAAAATAGGGAGGTAATTTAGTAGCTTCTCAGAGGTCAGATAAGCCCCAAGATAAAAGGTGAACAAGTCCTGCCTACATGGGCCAGGTCTTCAGGAAGTCACCCAAGAAATGCAGTGGCGCATGCCCATGGTCCCAGCATTCTGAAGCAAGAGAGGTTAACCTGGGTGACAGTGATACTCCATCACAAGCAAAGCCACAGACATTAGTATTTTCACAGTGAGTTCATTTAACCAGTCCTTTATGCCACCTGCATCTCTGTGGTTTCTCTCTTCTGCCTGGCTGATCTGTAGCCATTTAGTCACAAATAACCACACAAAGGTTTATATTAATTATAAATTGTTTGGCCTATTGCCCAGGCTTATACTCTTAAACTAACCCATGATTCTTACCTATGTTTAGCCATGTGTCTTGGTACCTTTTCTCAGAATAACATTCTCATCTTTCTTCTGCATCTGCTGGCATCTGCCACTTGGCTCTTCTTCGTCTCAGAATTCTCCTAATCTAGTTGCCCCACCTCTACTTCCTGTCTAGCTTCTGTCCACTCAGCATTTTATTAAGCCGATACTTACAGTGACAAATATTTACAGTGTACAAGATCATAGTCTCATAGCATATCTCTCTTCCCTGGCCCAAGATTATCTTCCTTGTCTTTCTTCTCTGCTCTCTTGTCCTTCCCTTAGGAGGAAGAGTTTCAGCCCTGAACCTGGATCCCTGGCTATACCCCAACTAGACTCAAAGCACCAAGGCCTCCTGATTATCTCCCCAAACTACTTGCAGACAGGAAATGTCCACCATCCTTTCAATAGTACCCGCTAAGTGCCACATAACATCCTCTACCACGTTACCATAACTACCATGTCAGTACCTTTCCTCTTTCAGAGACAAAGGGAAGGGATGAAGGCTGTGCCCTTTCCACAGGCATGCTTTAGGCAAAGACCCACCACAGCCTACCTTTCCCCTACTGACTCCTTACATCCTCCCTCACCAGGGATGGCTCCTAGCACACCCACATCACCGCTGCCCCCCACTTTTGTTCCAGATCAGGACTGGATATATGGCTTGAGAAAACTCATTTGGGGATTTTAAATTATGGAATATGCTGATTATAATATAGCTCCATGAAGGATAAATCATTGTTCCAGAGCTATGCCAACTCATAGTGGCTGCTAGCTATGTAGCTACTTCAATTACTTTTAAAACAATTAAGAATGAAGATCCTCAGCTGTACAATTGCTCAACAGTGACCGAGGATGGTGGCTCTTAGGATACCTTGCAGGGACACAGTTCCCAGGACAACAGGATGTCCCACAGGCCAGGGTGCCCTGAGAGAGAGCTCATGTTGCAGAGGCAGTGAGATGCATCTCAGAGTATATGGGATGGCTGTGTTCTCTACTCAGTCTATATGGGAATCCTGCTTCCAGGATTGTCAGTCTGAATAACTCCGTATCTTTCCAGATGCCCAAGGGATGCCATAGAAGAAGGTAGAAAGTCAAAATAAAAAAAAATCACTGAGTGGAGATGGTACACATCTTCAGTCCCAACACTCAGGAAGGGGATCTCTGTGAGTTTGAGGACAGCCTGGTTTACAGATCGGGCTCCAGGATAGACAAGACTACACAAAGAAACCCTGTCTTAAAAAAATCCAATCCAAACCAAAAAAAGAACAAAAGAAATCAAGGATAAGGGTAGCAGTGTAGCATGGGTAGGGGTGGAAAGCAGAATGGACAATGTGTGAGCCCTGATGATCTTCTATATTAACAGGGTCAGAGCTGTTGTGTGAATCATACCAAGAAGGGAGTGGAAATCCTGACAGAGAGCCCCAGAGCAATGCCGACTGTTCTTGGCTCTCACATGCTGCTGACCTGAGAGTTTACCCTCGGCCAAGACCAGATCACATTCTGCCTACCCGACTCCCCAGGTGCTTGTTTTATGTAAGGTGTATCTCAGGGCCTCGGGAACTTGACAAACCAGTAGATGAGCCAAAGATTCTTGATGCCTGAAGTCACAAAGTCAGAAATATCTTTTTGTTGTTGTTGGGTTTTTCTTTCTTCCTTCCCCCCCCCAACAAGGTCTTGCTAGATAGCCATGGCCATCCTGTGACTTGCTGTGTAACCCAAGCTACCCTTGAACTTGCATCAATCTTCCTGCTTCTTCTTCTCAAGGGCTGCATGTGTCCCTAGATACATCTCAAAACCTTAGGTTTTTTGTTTTTTAAAAAACAAAACAACCTCTGATATCTCACCCAATTCAGCATTCTTTTCTTTGTAAAGACAAATTAATGAGTAATTTGTCTGCTTTGCAGAAGGATAATGAGTTCAAGCCCAGACATATAGTGAGGCTGTGTGTGTGTGTGTGTGTGTGTGTGTGTGAAAGAGAGGCAGAGAGACAGAGATAGAGAGACATACAGAGAGAGAGAGACAGAGACACAGAGAGAGATTAGAAAGGAAAAGAAGAGGGCTGGTCAGTTGGCCTAGTGGGTAAAGACACCTGAGATTCATCCCTGGAATCCACAAGGTGGAAGAAAAGAACTGACTCTGGCCATTTGTCCTCCAACCTCCATCTATGCCGTGTGGCATGCACACTCATGCACACACATATAAAAATAAATGTGATGCAAGCCTGGTAGCACACACTTTTAATCCCCACGTTTCATAGGCAGAGGTAGGGGGATCTCTGTGAGTTCGAGCCAGATCTGATCTACATAGCAAGTTCCAGGTCAGCCAGGGCCACATAATGAGAGCTTGTCTCAAAATAAATGGATAAATATGAATAAATACATAATAAAACAAGTTTCCAAAGGAAGAATCACAAAGAAGAAAGAGGATGAGGAATGTGAGAGAAGCCTCCAGAAATTAAAATTAAGTATAGTATAGTTCAGGTATATTTAGTATGAATAGATAATTTGAATACTCTCCCAGACAATCTAACAAAAGACAGGCATGTAGAAAAAACAAAAGAAAGATCTGTGCAGACAATAGGCATGCCTAGAAGACAGAGGAGAGCTGGTGGAAAGGGGGCACCCAGATACCTCTCCAAACTGGAGAGTCACCTCTCAGAACTGTGCAGTCATTTCCCAGTTGAATGCAGCCAGCCACGCTCAATGTCCAGGATACTAAGGATAAAGTGACTGCCACGGGATCCAGTGAATAAGAGTAGATTATAACACTGAAACTGTGGACAGCACCAACATTCTCAGAATAACCCCGAATGCTAGAATAAAACAGGATGACAGCAGAAATTCATTTTTGATTTTACTTTTTCGCATTGATTTACTGACTTATTAGGTAACACAGCCATGTCCTTGGCAAACCTGCTATTACCATTCCCTACACTCCTCCGCCATGACTGGGTCAGTGCTTCTTCAAGCAAATGCCAGCAAATTGCAGCTTCGCCCACAGAGGACAGAGTACCACCTTCACTTTCTATGCAGGACTCTTTTCAATGAACAATGCCAACTGAGAACCACTTCAAAGGACGCAAGGAAATCTTTGACATTCTTTAGAAACTTATTTTTAACTTAGAGCTCTCTATATAACCAAACCATCAATTGTGAAGGTAGAATAAGGCTTTTTTTTTAAGATGTAAAAATTGTTTTTAGATGTGCAAGTATTTGGAAAAGGAACTCGTGTTCAGAAAGTGAATGAAGGATATGTTCCCGCAAAACAAGTTTTGATCCAAGAAAGACAATATATAATCTAAAAAAACAGGGACTCCTTCACCCAAAAGGGAAAAAGGATCCTTCAGAGCTATGAAAGTTCAATGAGCACTGAGGTGGGCAAGACCTGGGGCACCCAGAGGTGGACTGTGGGTAATAAATGAAATGACATGATGATATGACTTGTCTAATTATATTATATTACAAAGTGGGTTCTTAAGAGAATATTCTCTTTATTTTTAAAAGAATAAAGAGCTCTCTTAAGACTTTGAAGAATTACAAATTATAGATACATGAACAGGTGAGTACTTGGGAGGCAGAAGCAGAGGCAGGCAGATTTCTGTGAGTTCAAGGCCAGCCTGGTCTACAGAGAGAGTTCCAGGACAGTCAGGGTTACACAGAGAAACCCTGTCTCAAAAAACTAACACACACACACACACAGAGAGAGAGAGAGAGAGAGAGAGAGAGAGAGAGAGAGAGAGAGAGAGAGAGAGAGAGAGAGAGAGAGAGAGACAGACTTAGTTAGGGGTTCTATTGTAGCAACAAAACACTATGACCCAAAAGACCCAAAAGCAAGTTGGGAAAGCAAAGGTTTATTTTCCTTACACTTCAGCATCACTGTTCATCAGGACAGGATCTGAAACAGGGCAGGATCCCAGAGGCAGGAATTGATGCAGAGGTCATGAGGGGTGCTGCTTACTAGTTTGTTTCCCATGGTTTGCTCAGTCCGTTATAGAACCCAGGACCAGCAGCCCCGGGATGGCACCACCATGGGCTGGGCCCTCTTCCATGGATCACTAGTTGAGAAACTGCCTACAGCTGGATGTCATGGAAGCATTTCCTCAGCTGAGGCTCCTTCCTCTGCTGACTCTAGCTTGTGTCAAGTGGACACACAAAACCATCCAGTGCACATACCTTGAGGTCATGGAAGGTTCAAGACTGTTATCCTACTGTGTACTCAGCCTGTTGGTCTAATTTACCTTTTAGAAAACAATGTAACGGGGCTGGAGAGATGGCTCAGCGGTTAAGAGCACCGTCTGCTCTTCCAGAGGACCCGGGTTCGATTCCCAGCACCCACATGGCAGCTAACAACTGTCTGTAGTTCCAGTTCCAGGCAAACACCAAGGCAAATAAATAAATAAAGTTTTTTTTATTATTAAAAAAAAAAAAGGTCTGGAAACAGAAAAATAGCTTAGCCTTTAAGAGCCTTATTGCTTCTGTAAAGGACATGGGTTCAGTTCCCAGCACCCTATATGGTGGCTCATAACTACCTGGAATTCTAGTTTCAAGGGATCTAATGCTTTCTGGCCTCCTACATGCATATGGTGCACATAAACACACACAGGGACACACAAATTAAAACAAAACACCCTACATTTAAAAAAATTAATTAGAAGAACTTTCCAGCTGTGTGGATTATGGTCTGAGAACATGGCAAAGGTCTATTGCATATTAGTTTTCTGAAATAAAAATTAAAATTTTACTGATTAGGAGAGAAAAAAAGAAGGTCCCAGATATAGGAAGAAAGAAGACATTAGTGTCTGCCTCATGAAAGGCTATGTTGAGGGCTCACAGGTCAGTTGGGGACAGGTGTCCTAGGGACAGGTGATGTTGGCCTAACTGTAGGATGTCATCTGTGATGAAGTCCTAGATGAGGCATCAAGCTCTCTACTCTTCTGATTGGGCTCAGCACATTTGTGGGATGAAATTCCTGAGAATGGCTGACTCATTGTGCCTCCCCATCCGTCCTTTTGTGATCCACATTTTGATGGGATCCATAGCTGACAAGGGGCGTGGTCTTCACTGTTCACCCTAGCCTCTTCAGCCTTTCATAGAAAAGTCCCAGCACTGAGCCTGGAGCCAGGACTCATTGAGGCTCCACAGATGAAGGAGGAGACAGCTGGTTCTGATAGAAATAGCCATGGGTGGGACCCAGAGGCCATCAGAGATAGCAGGGCTGTCCAGCAGAGGCTCTGAATCCCCTCTAGTCTCTTCCATCTGCTGGCAACCACATCAACAGTCCAAAGCTCACAGGCCCAGGAACTCTTGTTCTGGCCATTCATGATACCTCACAGATGATGCTCTTCCCCTTGATCTGATGTCTTTCTTAGGAAGGCCACCCAGGGTGGGGGGGCCTTCATTAGTATTTGAGATGGGGAAGTAATTCACATTGAACAATGAACAGCCACATGCTCCCCCACCCTATGGGAGGTGGGTTATCATCACCACTTCCTGACAGCACAGTACTAGCCAGCCTGGATGGCACAGCCAGCCAGTGGCCATTAGGTTTTTATCAGTTGACCAGTCTTGGAAGACAAAGGCACAAAGTCTATATCTCAAGTCAAGTGGCTGGGTAGCAAAAGGACTACTCTTTGTCTTTGTCTTCTACTCCTCTGTCAAATTCAGGCAGTCACCGGCTTCAGTGCTGTCACAGTGGGAGATGGAAGGGCATGGGGACTATGATAGAGGCCAGGGGCATATCATGGTAGCTGGATTCTCCCAGATCCCTCAATCCAAGAAAGTCAAGTTATCTTGATGCTAAAGGCAGTAGAGAAAAAGGCTCTCAAATGAGCTAAACCATGAGCACACCCAAACCTAGGGCAATCTCAGTGGCCTTTAGGTTTGAGGAGACACAGAGGCAGAGTTGCTCTCAAATGAGCTAAACCATGAGCACACCCAAACCTAGGGCAATCTCAATGGCCTTTAGGTTTGAGGAGGTACAGAGGCAGGGCTACTCATGAAGGCTGAGCTCTGAGACCTACTTGGAAGGATGATAAAGCACATGGGGAAGGACTCTCTTAATGGGATTGCCCAGTACAGATGTGGTACTCACAGCAGGTTCCTCAGGAGAGCCTGCAGCAGGTATGTGACTGACTGCTAGTGATTTCCTGCAAGAGCCCTAGAGGCAAGCAACATGGAGCACGGGCTTGTCAGGTTGCGTATGCTCATGTACCACAAGCCTGACCTTGCTGTGAGCCTACAGCAGGAAGTCACCAGAGAAGGATAGTGATGTTCTCTGTCCTCAAGAGTATGGGCTGATGGCTGTAGGCTCCCTGTCCCAGGAACTCTGCTGGGGCTGGGGGACTGACTTCTTCTTCCACACACCAGGAGCTTTGCTCCAGTGACGATGAAGTTGGGGGTGGGCTCTGAGTATTCAGCATTCAATACCCCTGAACCACAAGCCAGGGGGATTCACTTACAGTGGATTCCTTCGACAAGAGTCTTCAGGGACAGTTATGGACTAGAGTCCCCTCCCCCTTCCTGCCCTGCCCTGCTGAATTTGGAAAGGCATCTCTTGTGGACCAGAGAGGGAGGGATCACCTCACCACCCACCCTAGGAGATGGCTCCCTCAGCTCATGGGTGGACCCATATGAAGGCAGCTGCTGTGACTGTGGCAGGAAAGCCCTGAAGGGCACTGAACAGCCTTGGGAAATCCAGGCACTCCCAAAGGCCCTGGCAGAAGGTTCCAGGTGTGGGGAGGGGAGACTCACTCAGCCTTGGGATTTACCTTCTGAGAACTTTAGAAGCACCTTTGCTCAGATGTGAGTCCTGGCTTTCCTTCTAGAAAGCCATGTCTTAATGTCTGAAGAGTGCTGGCAGGCCCCTTACCCCAGCACCCTGCTAGAATTCTACCTCCCAAAGATGTAGATCAATGGCAATCAATGCTGATGTGCCAGAGGCACATTAAATGACAACCAGTCTACTTGCTGGGTTGGGGCCAGATAGGACCTATGGACATGGAAAGACAAGGCAGGATGTAGAGAATGCACTAAAAGGTTCTCCTCTTACCCAGAAACTTCCAGACCACAGGAGAACTGAACTCGTATTCCACTCCACTGGGTGGGTCCCCTATTCCTACGGCTCAGGCTTCCTGATGACCTTGATCCAGAATCTCCACTTGTTTTCTTGAAGGTGACCCTGCCACTTCCATAACCACTCCACCACCACTCAAGTCTGTACAGAGTCTTAAAGAGTTCAGGGCAAACTGGCCTACCCCAGCTCCAGGCTCAGCACAGGTAGCCCTGTCTCTATTTTGCCACAGGGACTGGAAGTCAGAAATCTGTGGTCTTGGAATTTGGAGCAGGAGAGCCATAGGGACCTGCAGAGGTTTCCCAGACAGCTGCTTCTAGCTCTGAAGAGAGGCAGGCAGAGGGGACCACACAGCTCAGGGGGACAGCTTAGGATGATCCTTTTTGTCCAGCCTGAGACCGATGGGGTCAGCAGTATACAGGAGCCCCAAGTGTTGAGATACAAGTACTATCAGGAGGGAAATTCTGCCTTCCCTGGGATTTTTGTATTCTGCTTGTATATGTCCTTTGTCTAGGTCAAGTGGTCAGAGTTTTGTTCTGGCAGCCAAACTATCTGGCTGGTAGATATACCCTTCAAGGACTCAAAATGCCATTTCCTCCAGGAAGCAGCCTCTGATCCCATCTGCTAGCTGAAATTCTTTCTCATTCCAGACCTTCAGACCCTTCCAAGCCCTTTCCGATCAGACTGAGTCTTCTACAGGCACTGTGGACCTACAGGTCCTAACCATTCCTTTTTTCCGTGGGTTAGCCTCACTTTACAGCCCATACTGGCATCCAGTTCTGAATCCTCCCAGCTTGGCCTCCAAAGACCTAGGGTCACAAGAGAATTCTACTCATCTTGCCAGACTCACTTTTGATCCAAATCTTTGCCACCCCCCCCCCATCTCTGGTGTGTTTAGGATAGGGCAATGGATACCATGTCATGGATTAAAAAGTGAAGGGTAAAGTACCAAACCTGGGACAATTTGATTAATGTTCATAAGAATGCTCAGTAACTCAGGGAATAGATAGTTGGCATTGGAATACTGATTTAATTTCACAGCTGGGCAACAGAATTCAATTTCGGAGCAGACAGTATCACCTGCTCCCTACAATCTTTTCAGCGACTGCCTCTAGGTCTGGGTAAGGGTGACATCTGTGGCTGAATTTCACTGGGGGTTTGGGGAATATGCAGGTGTGTTGGGGCGGGAGGGAGGTGCACTCATTTCCGAGTTGGTTGGATATACTTTGCCCGCTGCTCCTTTGCATCTCCCACAGCCTCAGGGAGTCTGTCCCTCTCTCTGAGATGAGAACACAGCTAAGACCGGACTGGGGACCTGATTTTTCTAGATTAGCACAACCAGTACAGAGTGGACTGCCTCGTCTGGAAGCTCAGGTCTGACTCGAGACCGTCTTTATAACTGCTGACTGTGGTTCCCTAAATGCAAGGCAGAGCCATTCCCTGGCCTCTGCCTCCAGTCTATTTTTATAACAACCAGCTGATAAGAGACTGGCTTATGGAACTCCCAATCTTCTCATTCCTTTGTCCTGCAACCACTAGGCTTTGTGGGGCACTCTGGCCCTCCCAGGGACACTTGTTTGCTGCATGGTCACAAACCCATGTAAGAGACTGTTGTAATTAGGAAATTAATTATAGCCAAAGGTCCTGTAACCAACACCACTAATCACCTACTGTCCACCTGTCTCTAATGAGCCTTTATTACCTGCCTGGATGGCACCCTTTACAGGTAACCAACTATAGGCAATCTCAGCCAACTGCACCCAGGTACAGGGACCTATGCCTACATGAGCCACGGGAGAGCTAAGTGTCAAAAAGCCTCACAGAGGATAGTTTGTACAGTGGGATTCAACGGATGGATAGGCATTTGCTGAAAAGCCCTCTCCTGTCTTATACAGAGCAAACCGTTTCTTAACTCGGTGCTCTGCAAACAAGGATCCACATACCAGTAAAAGTGAAGTCAGACATTCTCAACTACCAACCGGAGCAGCCAGTCTTGGCCAGATCCCAGCCACTACCAGTCCAATATAACCACAGCCCAAATTTCTGGGAAGTTTTTCCACGTGCAAATAATATGTAGGCTAACTCTCCATCACATCCTGCGCGGAAGAGATGGGAGGAGCCTGGATTCACCTGCACTGACTTTCTTTTAAGTTAATGTGTGCATAAGTCACTCAACTCAAAGGGAACAGAAAAGCAATAGAAATTTCTTTGATTCCTTTGTCCAACCTTCGTCTTAACCAGTCGGTCCCCCCTCCCCCAGAGCGGCTGCCACCAGCTTTCTCTAGTTTTTCCACGTGTCATGCATGCTGTTGCAGTCTGAAGGTTGCATCTTTGTGGGAGAAAACGGGGCGTTTGTGCAGACACGCACACCCATGCGCCCTCCTTTGCCACACGAGAAGTTCATTAAAGAACGGGTTTGCCGTTGTAATGAACTGTTCCGGAAACTTTATCAAACCTCCAAACATGCCTCGGCTTGCTTTCAAGGTGGTCTACGCACAGGACCCCGATATTAACCCCCAAGCTGATCCCTATGTGGCAATGGTCACTAACCAACGGGGACATTTCAGCAAGGCCATGTGGCTTCTGGGGCCGCCACTGGTCATCAGGGTCGGCCTAACCTCCTTTCCTGGTACAATGAGGGGCACTGGGCCGCCCTGCTCAACTGGGACTCTGCTACCTTGAGCCCGTGGTAGCTCGGTTCAGCCAGTCCGGGGGTCGAGCGGCCCACAAGGACCAGCGGCTGGGGCTAAGGGCAGCAGCGCCACCGGGGTGTAGCAGGCGAGGAGCAGTCCGCAGGCCCTGGATGGGAGCTGGGGCCCAGCGCTTCTGCCCCATGGGGCCCGGCCCAGAGCGCGGCCGCTGGGGACCACTAGGGACGGCTGGGGACCGCGGGGGACACTGACAGCTGTGGCCGCGCCTTGCTTACCTCGCGCGCGATCTGATTCAGAGCGTCGTCTTCTGCCGTCAGCCGCTCCCGGTTGGGGAGCCGCTTGCGCCCCGATCCCTGCGTGCCCATGTCCATCGGCCTCGGCGCACAACTGCTGCGGGACCGGTCTCGGAGCCGTGCTCGCCTGCCCGCCCGCTCCGCCCCTCGCTCCGCCGCGGCGTCATGGCGTCAGCAGCGCGGGGCTGGGGACGCGGGGGAGACGCGGGAGGCCAGTGCCAGGACCACTGGGATCCGCGGATACCCTGGAGACCGTGAGGTGGAACTCAGGGACGCAGGGTGGTGATGGGGATGCTGAAGCAATGGTGGCAAGAAAGCTGGGGGCCACTTGGGGCCAAGGCAGAGGATACTGAAAGTAGCAGAGACCCACAAAAGAGCCTCCCTTATTGGGGCGGGCCAGCCAGTGGTCTAGGAGTTGAAAATTGTGGAAGGCGAGGATGTATTGGAATACCAGAACACTGGGGTCTGGCTGTAAGACTAGGGGCTGTTGGTGCTCAGGTCCGTAAGTTGTAGAGGGGCAAATTGCTTGCAACTGGCATGACACATGTCATGGCTGGAACAGTGGGCAGTTGAAGACTGGATGGCCTGGAAGAGTTTGCACTGAGGGATAGCCGGAGTTATGGTTTAAATTGGCATTCCTATCAGCCAATTAAGATATAAGTCCATCCCTAGGGAAAGAGGGCCTTGCTCTCGGGTGAGGTCCAGGTATCTTCAGATGGCAGCCCAGGTACCAATGACTCCCAGAACTCTGTGATCTCGGAACCATCCTGGGGGAGAGTATGCAGTTCTGTATGCCTGTCTTTCTGCCCACAGTGTCTGCTGTCTGTCCCCTGACTGGCCACTTGACTCGCGCATCTCCAGCTTCTGAGAAAGGGCTGGGTGTAGTCCCTGCTGCCAATGGAAATTTATGCTCTGAAGCTGTCTATGGGCACCAGTGAGGGAGACAGCCCCGAGGCTGCCCAAGGTGAATAAAGTTCTGCCCTGTCCCCCTTGGCTCTCACTGGACTGTTTTTTATTAGACAAGGAACCTGTGGAAAGAAATTTAGGCTGGGAAAGGCATTAGAGTATCTGAAGTTAAAAGATGGTTAGATTTGGGGTAGGACAGAAGAGAAGATGAGCCCCTCAAAAGGACTAGTCTCCTGAAGTCATTGGTGGCAGCCCTAGCCCCCATTGGGATCAGGGTGGCTAACATTCTAATGTGTTTCCAGCTGAGTTGTATGACCAAGTGTGTGTGAACCCATAGTCACATCATGTGGAAACTCAAGGGGACAAGAAGCGGACCTCTCACTGACAGGGAAGCTGTTGGAAGTGTATACTAGGGAAAGGATGATAAATGGAGTGACATGTAAGGGGTCAGAAAGTCTGGTTCCATTGCTCAGGGTGTGAGTAGACCCAGCAGGTGCCCTGCTTGGCACACTGTAGGTACAAGGGAGGTGCCTACTGGCTGAATCTCCTATGCTGACTTCACACTATGTGAAGCCCTATGTTCCTTAGTGATATTACAGCCAGAAGAAGTCACAGGCATAATCTTTCTTTGCTCAGGTAAGCTGGGGGCTGCTCATCATCTCCCTAGGCAAGGGGCGTTGAGATGACCCCATGCCTGCCAACGTTGTGTCCACCAACCTGTTCCTTCACTCATACCTGCTCCACACCTGCTGCCTGTCAACTGCTTAGCCAGGCTCTTAGGCACAACCATATAGGGGACAGACCTGGCGCTGTGCTCTCAAGGCTAAGGAGATGCTCCTTATTCAAAGCCAAGTTCCAAGTTCCAGCATCTCCCTTCTGGAAGAAGTCTGCCTGATGCTAAGACCTTTCCCTCTACCTTAGATCCCCAGCCCTGCCCACCTGGCACCCCTGGAGTCTGGTCTTTTATTATTTCAACATCTGGGCTGGCACAACCTCCTCCCAGTAATTCTCTTTTGTCCTCTACAATAACATCGGTAGATTGTTTCAGAGCAGCAAAGAAAGATCTTAAAGATCTAAGGTCCAGAGCCATTGTGATCATCCCCAGGACCATCTATAATGTCCCCCTTAAATACAAATGCCACCTTAGAAAGGATCCAGGGAAAGAGTGACAGGGGCCCGGGCAGCCTTCATAAAGTATATATTTGAACCCTATAGAGTTTCCTACCTTGGATCTCTTTGCTCACTGGGGAAGCCCTGCAGGAGGCTTGGGAGTTATAAAGGGTCCAGTCCAGTCTGCACAAGGACTCAGAGCTTCTGGGGGAGAGGTTCACATGAGCTATCACAGAGATCAAGCTGGGTGCATTGAGTCATCATGTGCTCCTATTCCTACCTCCTCTACTATCATCCACCAGCAAAGGATGGAAAGATCTCTCTTGGACTATAGTGGAAAGAGCCAGAAGGAATGGAAACTCTTCCTGGGGATGGCTGGCATAATAGAGCAAAGCCTCTCATGGTAGAACATGGGACTGAATTTATGGCCACCAGTGGGACTGAGAGCAGGTTCTGTATCATGCTGGTGGTGGTGGGGATAAGCTTTGACCAGCCATCTATTTTCAGTTGTTTCTTTTAATGGCTCACATACATATTTCCAAAAGAGGAAAGTGGTTTAGCTCACCCTGATGCTGCCATCTTGGATACCTGTGGACAACCATTTCCAGCAAACTCCAGGTTTGCTGGAGGAAACATTTAGGAGTTGTCTTGGACTCTTTCTAACATTTCTTTTTCATCACCTCTGATCAGTTCCCCTACCTCTTCTGCATCCCACCATGATTGGTTTTCAGCTCAGTTAGACTCGTCTCTGGATTGCTGGGGTGGATGGTTTCCTTAGTGCACTGCATGAAACAACCACGGGTGCTCAGTAAGAAAATGCTAGAACCCCTATTAATAGTCATAATGGACTACAGAAGGATGCTGTGCTTCAGAAAGAAGAATCTGTTGTAAGATGCTGGGTTCCTCTTACAGGGCACGAAAGGGGCACATGGGCATAAATTCAAGTAGTTTTTGAGTGGGTTATACTATGAGATCCTGCAAAGGTCATTGGAATGTCATTGAGACTGATGCCATTTATCCTAAAAGCCCTCTTCCATCAAGCTGGCCACTGGCATCTTCAGAATGGCATCTCTATGGCTGTCACAGTGGCTGGCTCTGGAGGGGCCCAGTAGGTGTGATTGTGTGGCTAAGCTGTGACTAGTTAGAATACTGAACTTCTTGAAGCTATTTAAAGTGTTATTTCCATGAATTCTCACACTTCTGAGTGCTACCTAGTTCAGGAATTTTCTAGAAACAAGGAGGCTGAGTGGGAA
Organism: Sigmodon hispidus; assembly: GCA_004025045.1. NCBI lineage: Eukaryota > Metazoa > Chordata > Mammalia > Rodentia > Cricetidae > Sigmodon > Sigmodon hispidus. The sequence goes on along the minus strand of PVIH01000373.1, from coordinate 67,983 downwards.
GGTGTGATGCTTGGACATGGCATGTGTTTCTGGGAAGAGAAGCACTGTGCAGCATTCTGTACAGAGCCAGCTCCTCAGAGCATCGTCTTTCTTCTCTTCCCTCCTCCTCTTCCTCCTCTTTCCAGACTTTGCATGTTCCTGATAAGCCTATCGCCCTTAGAGAATTCTTGTGTGTCGTTCCTGAGGCCTAGGATCAAGCTTGCTGTTTTATTTCCCCAAGATCCTTGCTCAGGGTTGTGGATACATGAGTATTTCGAAAATGTACTTGAGGAGATGGATAGATGTCTCAGCAGTTAAGAGCATGGACCATGGACTGCTCTTGCAGAGGATGTGGATTCAGGGGGTCCAATGACCTCCTTAGGTACCAGGAATAAAGGTGATACACACACATATACACTCAGGCAAAACACTCGTACACATAAAATAAAACAAATCTTTTTTACAAAGAAAATGCACTTGAATGCATAGAGTCATTTTTTCTTTCTTTTTTTTTTTTACTTTTTATATATTGCTGTGTAAAGTAGGATATGAAAACCAATATTTATTTGGCTTATGAAAGAGAAATGCTACAAATGTTTATATCAGTGGAATCAACTTTCTTCAATGTGGGATTTATTAGCTATTGAATCAGTTGGCTTTAAACAAACATAGGGCAGGAAACTCTCAGGTTCTAGCAATGGAAGCTAAGCTACAGTTTTTTTTTTTTTTAAATCATTCTTCTGATAATAACAATGCAGGGCTGGAGAGATGGCTCAGAGGTAAAGAGCACTGGCTGCTCTTCCAGAGGTCCTGAGTTCAGTTCCCAGCAACCACATGATGGCTCACAACCATCTATAATTATAACTGGTGCCCTCTATGTCCTGCAGGCATACATGCAGGCAGAACACTGTATAAATACATCTAATAAAAAAAAAAGAAATAAAAAGAAAAGAAAGGGTGATAGTTGATATTAAAACAACAACAACAACAAAACCAATGCAAACTGCTCTGTACAGAAAGGAGTGATTTGTGAGTACCAGGGAGAAAGATGCAGACAAGAATCCAAGTGGACACAACCTTTGCAGTAAGGGAAGCAAAGGAGACATCTTTCTCATGAGACATTTGCTATCATTGAGATATGTTGTAGGCTATTTGATCACACAGAGAAATGCAACATTGTGTCATTTATTGGAAAAACCTGTCTCTAGCTGTGACCCGGCCCTAGTACATACCTTTAATCCAAGAGCTCTCTGTTTATTATAAGCAGGAAACCTAGAAGAATGTAACAGCTAGAATCCTGGAATAGCTGAGAAGAGGTTGTTAGCAACTGACTCAGACTAGGAGATAAAGACAGCAGCTTGGGTCCAGGGCCTGGGGCTTTGGTTTGAATCTGTCTCTCAGAAGTGTTTTTGAAAGCTCACCCAACAGTCACACCATCGGGGAAGTTGTGCTGGTTAATTTTTGTCCGCTTCACAAAAACTAGAATCATCTGGAAGGAGAGAGCCTCAGTTGAGGAATTTCTTCTATCAGATCGGCCTGAGGGCATGTGGTACTGGATGGTATGAGAAAGCAGGATGAGGGGCTGGAGAGATGGCTCACAGGTTAAGAGCACTAGGTGCTCTTTCAGAGGTCCCGGGTTCATTTCCCACTTGGTGGCTCACAATGATCTGTAATGAGATCTGGTGCCCTCTTGTGGTATGCAGGCGTACTTACAGGCAGAATGAATGAAAGAAAAAGAAAAGCAAGATGAGCAAGCCATGGAGAACAAGCTTCTTAGAAGCATTCCTCCAGGGTCTCTGTGTCAGTTTCTGCTTTCAGGCTCCTGCCCTGACTTTCTTCAGTGATTGGACATGACCTGGGAGCTGTAAGATGACATAAACACTTTCCTCCTCTAAGTTGTTTTGGTCAGTGTTTTATCACAGAGAAGCAAACTATAACAGAAGTGATGGAACTCTTAGGAGTTGGGACCCAATGGGAGGAAGTTAGGTCATTGGGCCATGTTCTTGAAGAGCATGGTGGGATTCTGGACCCTTCCTGTCTCTTTGCTTCTGACTACCATGAGGGGAACAGTCTTGTTTCAGCAAAATGTGTTGCCTTGTCACAGGCTCTAAACCAACAGACCCAATTGACTGATTTGCAACTTCTAAAACCATGAATCCAAAGAAAGCGTTCTTCCCTACAAATTGCTTCTCTCAGGTATTTTGCCATAGTGACAAGACTGTTGCACTTGACAGACACCTGGAATGCTCACTGAAATCCCAATTGTTTCTTAATGGTGAGGCCACATTTAAAATATATAATAGGAAAACTCAAACAGACTGCAACAAAACCCAAAACCAAGTCTCAAAGGATCAAGGTGACAATCAGGGCTGTGAAAAGTTAACTTAATGCTGGGATTCACACTCTTCTGTGAAAACCTGCCCGCAGCCTAAATAGCCTCTGGGCAGCCAACCCCAGTACGACATGTGGGCATTGCCTATAGGTCCAGGTACACGGAAGCAAGCCAGATCTTCAGCCTAGCGAATTATAAAATAGTTTGTCACTGAGAGCATTCACCATGTGGAAGGTGGAGGGCAGAAGCCAGCGCCATCTTTAGGGTGTGGCTACACGCAGCTCCCTACACTCTTCAAAAGCAGAAAAAGAATCCAGACTCTGCAAAACACCATACACTAGCCTAAGAAATTAGTAAACAAGGAGATTCACAGTCAAGAGGCACAGTCAATTGGGGGAAAATTCAGAGGTGACATAGATGTTGGAATTAGCAGAGAAGCAGTGTAAGATAACTCTGAGAGACATGGAACCTAGGGTATGTAGAAAAGACGTGAGAATTCTAATCATGAATGTACCAAGACATGGTGACACATATGGAAGTCCCAGTTCCTTGTGGGCAGAAGTGGGAGATACACTTAAATTTGTGCTTGACTGAGGGAGGCGCCTATGGAGAGCAGAAGAGACTGTCAGATCCCCTGGAGATACAGGCAGTTGTGAACTATCTGATGCGGATCCTCTGGAAGAATGGCAATCACTACTGAGTCACCTCCCCAGCACCAGAAAAATTCATTCTAACAAAAATATATGGAATAGTATTATTAAGGGTCTGGATAATATATAAGAAAAAAACTAGTAAACTTGAGGAATAATTAATAATTACCTTAATACATATTAGAAATGTAAACAAACAAGAGTGGATTCTGGGGATTCAGGCTTCCATAATGGTCAATGTATTTTTAACAGAGGCACCATGAGAATTCAATAAAGGAGAAGGATGGGAGCCATTAGGGATCTATATGGGTGGGAGTGGGCACCTTGAATTTTACCTTTTGTCTTAGGATTTCTGTTGCTATGAAGAGTAACCGTGACCACAGCAACTTTTATAAAAGAAAACATTGGGTGGTTTATAAAGTTCCGTTCAGTCCATTACCATCGTGGTGGGACATGGCAGCATGTAGGCAGACATGATGCTGGAGAAGATGCTGAGTTCCTTCATGTTGATTGTGCAGGCAACAGGAAGTGGTCTGAGATGCTGAGCATAGTTTGAGCATATATGAGACCCCAAAGCCTGCCTCCACAATGACACACTTCCTCCAATAAGGCCACACCTACTCCAACAAAGCCACACATCCTAATAGTGCCAGTCCCTATGAGCTTATGGGGGTCAGTTACATTGAAACTACCAAACCCTTCCTTCACACCTTATATACTTACGTCACAATAGATTTTAGATCCATACTTAAAAGTTTCTAGAAGAAAATGTAAGAGACCACCTTACAGACCGAAAAGACCAAAATTTCATAAATAGTACACAGAAAGCACAAACCATAAAATGAAAATTTATACACTTCTTAAAAAATTTAAATTCTGGGGGCTGGAGAGATGGCTCAGCGGTTAAGAGCACTGATTGTCCTTCCAGAGGACCAGGGTTCAATTCCCAGCGCCCACATGGCAGCTCACAACTGTCTGTAGTTCCAGTTAACAGTTCCAGACAAACACCAAGGCAAATAAATAAATGAAGTTTTTAAAAAATTTAAATTCTGTTAATTTTAAAATTTCATCATGAAAAATGAAGAGACAATCCACAGATCTGGAGGCAATTTTGACAATAGACTGTAGTGTGAAATAGAGGTACTTTGTATCTTTCCAGAATAAAGTCTTTTGAAGCAGTGCTGTCGCACTAAGATGATACAAATGCCAAAAAGTAATCAATGTGGTGATATGTTGTATATTTAATAAAGATAGTCTAGAATATCAGAACAGAATCACCCATAGCCAAGCCATGAAGGTCAAGGAGTGATGACCCACACCTTTAATCCCATCACTTGGGAGACAGATCCATCTGGATCTCTTTGTGTTCAGGACCTAATAGCTAGGCAGTGGTGGTAACATATTCTTAGTCCCAGTACTTGGGAGGCAGAGGCAGAAGAATCTCTGTGAGTTTGAGGTCAGCCTGGTCTACAAAGCAAGTTCCAGGACAGCCAAGACCATTACACAGAAAACCCTGTCTTGATAAAACAAACAAAAGACAGGAGAGATGGCCCTGTCCTCTGATATTCCAGACTATTTTTTATTAAATATACAATATATCATCACAAATCAAAAAGGAGTTTAGCGGTGTCTTAGTTTGGGTTTCTATAGCTGTGAAGAGACACCATGACCATAGCAACTCTTATAAAGAAAAATGTGTAGTTGGGGCTGGCTTACCTTTTCAGGGATTTAGTTCATTATCAACATGGTGGGAAGTATGGCAGCATGCTGGTAGACATGGTGCTAGAGAGGTAGCTGAGAGTTAGTCCTACATCTTGATCCACAGGCAACAGGAAGGCAACTATCACACTGATTGTAGCTTGAGCATAGGAGACTTCAAAGTCTGTCTCCATAGTGACACACTTCCTTTAACAAAGCCACATCTACTCCAATAAGACCACACCTTCTTTTTTTTTTTAAACTTTATTTATTTATTTTTATTTATTTATTTGCCTTGGTGTTTGCCTGGAACTGGAACTACAGACAGTTGTTAGCTGCCATGTGGGTGCTGGAAATTGAACTCAGGTCCTCTGGAAGAGCAGACGGTGCTCTTAACCACTGAGCCATCTCTCCAGCCCCAAGACCACACCTTCTAATAGTGCCACTCCTTAGCAGGGCTTTTTCATTCAAACTACCACAGGCAGTATTGTTACTAGGAAAATAAGAAGATAGTACCAGACTTCCGTTGGAACATCTACATCAAAAAAGATTGACAAGACCAAATGGTGAGGATGCTGAGTCCAGGTAGGCATAAACCAGGCAGTTACTTTAAAATGTTGCTGGCAGCTACTTAGAAACATAATGCACTGGTTACTTTTCTCTTTGTGTGGCAATATTGACCTAAGGGAGAGAAGGTTTATTTGGGCTTATGGTTCTAGGGATGCTGTCCATCAGAGCTGGGGAAGGCATAACACCAGGACTGAGAGGCAGTCATGTCGAATCTGTAGGCAGCAAGCAGAGAGACAAACACTGGTGCTCAGCTCAACTTCTCCTTTTTACTCATTCAGGGACTCCAGTCTTTGGAACAGAGCCCTCACCCATGTTTTGGATGGGTCTTCCAACATCCAAGAACCCAATCTAAATCTCCCTCATAGATATGCCCAGTGCTTTGTCTTCTAGATCCTCTCAAGTTGGCAATGCTATCACACATAAACTGCCACATGATGCAGCCATTCTACTCCTAAGGATTTGCCCAAGGCAGATGAAAATATGCCCCCAAACACACACACCAGAATGTTTGTAGATGTTTGATTTACAGAAGCCAGAAGCTGAGAATGGACAAGTGCAATGTAGAATACACAGTCAGTCCTCTTCAGTAACAACAAACATAATAATGTATACAATGATAACGGGTTCTAGCATGGCTGTTTTGCTACAAATCCCAGAGGGTACCATACCTACAGGGATCCCTGTTGTAGGCTGGCTCCTCTGCATTCTTGAGCATTCACACACATCTGCACATCTGGATACAAATTCATCATTCCCCTGAGGTTTCTGGCTACCTGTCACCAGTGAAACTATGCCAAGAGCATCACAGTATTTATATGGAAAAACATCATCTTTATCAGTCACACAAGCCTCTTCCTCCACAATGGAAACTGAGCACAGATGTTTCAACTCTCTTTTCTGGGTCTGGAAGATGCTTCTCATATTTTTGGCAGTGACTTTTACAGCACGTCATGTCCTTGATTTGGCAATTTAAAAATAGCACAAACATTTCATCAAGTTTTTTGTTCACTGAATAATGCCCTGGAGACTTTTTTTTTTTTGGTGAGAAAAATCACTGGAAATTTCCCCACATTAAGATGGAGTTGACAACTCCACCACTTTGAGAACCTCACTCTGCCTGGCTTGACTCAGCCTAACTCCAGGGAAGGTCCGAGGTGAAGCATTCCACACCAGCAACCAATCTATTTTAAGATCATACCAGAAAAAAATAGCCCCTGGAGCTGGAGGGATGGTTCAGCAGTTAAGAACACTGCCTACTCTTGCAAAGGACCTGGGTTCCTAGCTTGAGTATCCACATGGTGGGGATTATAACTGTCTATATCTCCAGTTTCAGGGACTCTGATGTCCTCTTTTGGTTTCCTTGGGCACTGTACATTTGTAGGCACACTTACATACACACAGACAAAACATCCATTCACAAAAATAATAAATATAGAAATCTTTTGATAAAAAGAAAAACAGCTTGTCACTTATTCAGTTGTATGGTATGTTCAAGCTGATTTTTTTTGTAGTAACATCTCTAAACAAAGAACATCTAATAAAATCTGCTATGATTTATCAAATTTAGGTTGACTCAGAGTAGAGGGAAGGTCGTGTAGGTTCTTTGCTGTGGAAGGCGTTTCTCACCATGTAATACGACCAAAGGCAAGGTAGGATCATTGAGGAGACTTTGGGGGAGTAGATTTATCTGAAAATATCTCATGCCTTCAGAAGTTGAATGTTGGCCAGATCTTGCAACCCAGCCCGTAAATACCCGAAAATTATCTATAACTATGCATTTTGCTCCCTTACTATGTACCCAGCCTGTTTAACTGGCATTTAAGATAACAATGTAACCAACCTTACTATATATACCCTGGACTTTCTATGTAATCAGCCTTTACAATCTAAGATAGCTATGTAGCTTTAATCTTGAATTATGTACTCTTCCATACCCTAAGCTCAGAAGTGCGTGTGTGTGTGTGTGTGTGTGTGTGTGTGTGTGTGTGTGTGTGTGTGTGTGTAGTGTTGTGATAATAATTTAGTTAGTAGGTTGAAAGTAGCCTTAATGAAAACAGGTATGCACCAGAAAGGCTGGAGATATGTAGATGTAGGCTGGTAACAATTGTTTGCAGTTAGAGTGCTAGTCTGTGTCAGCTCGGGCCAGGACAATGACTTCTTCCCTTGTAAAATTGTTAAGGATTTCTATAGAAGAGAAATCATCATTTCTCATACCATACTTCCTGTGCTCTGCAGTAAGCCCAGTGCAAACCCCTTTACTGGGGACAGAGGACGGACAGACACCAAACACATACAATAGACAGAGAACACACAGGTCACAGATGGCAGTCAGATGGAAGTCACAGGAAAGAAGTGGAGACTTCACATTTGGACTCATTCTCAGTTTAGGCTAGCCCAGGAGGAAGACTCTTTTCATTCTTTAATGCCCTATTGACACAGGATTGGATGTGGCTACTTCTGTCAGATCTGCCACTACTCAGATCCTAAGACACTGTAAACTCACAGCACAGTGACTGCTGTGTGTAGGCCTGGGACAAGCAGAGCACATACCTGCCTTTGGTGCATCCCAGGGTCTTAAAGCACAGTTATGTATGTGGAGAAATAGGAATACTTGCTGCGAAGAAGGCTGGGTAGGTGCTGAGGCAGGGGGATGTACACTGCAGCCTTGGGCTGACCTGGTTTTCTGTACCTGGTTTCTCTTTCTTTCAGTGACATTCTCAAACCCTTGAGTCCCCAATCAGGACTTGATCTTTTAAAGAAGGTGGATTAGGATCCTTGCTCAGCCTGATACCCCAGAAGCAGGAAGATTTTTATGAGTTTGATCACAGACTGGGAAAAAAGAGATGGTTCTTACATATGCTGGAGGAAACAGCCCTTCACCTTGAACTTGACTGCCAGGGCATGAAGCTTTTATCTTTATCCAGAAAACACTTGTTGAATTTTCAAGTGGACAAACAGGTAGATTCGTAATAAGCAAATAAAGAGTCAGTGTTTCTACTGAAGCATCCAAGGCCTGGCTCTAAGAGAGAGTGTGTGAATAAATGAGTTACCCTTTTTGCACACACACACACACACACACACACACACACACACACACACACACACCTGTCAGTCCTACTCAAGAGGGCATCAGACAGTTGATCTACCATGTGGGTGCTGGGAATCGAACTCAGGACCATTTGGAAGAGCAGTGAGCGCTCAACCACTGAGCCATCTCTCCAGCCTCGATCTGTTTGTTTTCTTCCTGAGGTAACATTTCACACTGTAGCCTAGGTTTGCTTAGAACTCACTCTGTAGCCCAGGCTGGCCTCAGACTCAAAGCAATCATCCATCTTTTTTCTAAAGGTCCAGATGGGCATCGACTTAGGGGGTATTTTTCAACTCAGAATATGTTCTTAGAGTCTAAAACCTTCCTCCCTGGCTCACAAACCCTCAGAGGACAGTCCCTTGGGAAATATATGCACAGACTCATCTTCTCATAAATATTGAACACACATCATGAATATTTATCAACAGAATTGTGTCTCCCCCAGGATGATCTTATTTAAATTCCTAGTTTGCGTCCCTTAGAATGTGGCCAGACCAGAAATAGAGACTTTTCAGAGCTAATCAGGTTGAGATGTAGGCACTAGAGTGGCTGTAATTGACTAGGATTGGTGGTGTTACAAAAGGGGGCTCTTGGTGACAGACACCAGCACAGAGAGAAACTGTATGAAGATGAAGGAAGAGGCAGGGATGCTGCCTTGAGTTGCTGACAGTCTCCAGGGAGAGGACCAGCTACTCCCAAGAGCTTCCCGACACCTTGATCTTGGGCATCTGGCCTCCTGACTATGAGACAATATAGTTTTGCCGTTTAAGAAACTCAGTTTGGTCTTCTGCAGCTGTTTTAGCGAGTGTATTCACAAGGGTTGGGGAAAGGGCAGTACAATTTCTCTGCTTTCTATAAGGAAATGGGTCTTCCTTTATTCAGGACCTTCCCCCAGGGCTGCCTGGCTCTCTGTGACCTTGGCTGTGAGCCTCATTTCTGGAGGAGTCTAGCCTCTGCATTTGTCCTCTATGTGGATATGGGCATAGCAGCCCTAGCTACTCAGGAATGAGTGTGGTTCTTTTCATTGACCTTCCAGGGTTGGGAGGGTCACGAGTGTGTGGGAAGACCTACACTAGAGTCTGTCAATGTCAATGTCGGAATGTCAGTGAAATGCAAGGAGCCATTGAAAAGAAACCCAATAACTCAGAGCTCATACAATCACCAATGCCTTTATCCCAGGTCCCAGGTGATGATTAAAATTCCGCTGGAGCTGAGCTGCTACTCTGCACCCCTGTGACTCCCAGCACTGAGTTTCCAAAAGACTTTCATAATGCGTGCTTTGGCAGGCTGGCATGAGGGTGAGCAATGCTGCTGTCAGCATCAGCGAAGCCCAGAGCAACGAACGAATTAGAGGATTGAGTCACTTGCTCCATTGTGCCCGCTACACTCCGGATGTGCTCGGAGAGTGTGACCACAGCACTGAGTGCTGTTTTTTCCCGGGCAACTGCTGAGTCAAAGGCTGTATTGTTGTCCAGCCTATTGATGGACATTCCAGAGTGTCTCTCAGCAAATAGCTGCCCTGGTGTGTGAGCTGCAGCTTGTGCCGGTGCCATCTACTCACTCCAGTGCCAACCTTGGATATGATGGCTCTGTTGAGCTGCTTTCTGTGAGGCCTGAACCAGTGCTGTGCACACTGGCCAAGTGGGATGCTTGTATGCTAACTGCTCATCCCTGACCTGTTTTTGTTTGTACTTTCTTTCAGATTTGCAAATTAAGGATTCAAAGAATCATCTCTACAGAAGTCATTTCCTCAGTATTTCATAGGAAAATGGCTTTGACTGGTGGGAGCTCATTCAATTGTATGGTTTAGTAGTTAGCAAAGATGAAAATGTGAATCCTGCTTCAATCGCTGCATGCTGTGAGAATGTATTTGCTCTCTCCTCAGCCTCAGTTTCTCTACCCATGAAGTGAAGATAACAATCTAGGGTTTCTTAGGATGTTGTGAGGATTCTTGTTGTAATTTATGTAAACACTGAGCTGACCAGGTGCCCAGTGGACACTAATACATGACACCTTCCTGTTACCCTCATGTAACCCAACAAGTATCACTGTGGGATCCCAGCTGCTCTTTAGATGTTCTGAAAACCAGAGTTCCAGGCAAAGGTGGGGTTCCTGGAGATAAAGGGAAGAGAAAAACAGAGTTTCTGGTGCATTCTGTTTGTGCCTTCTCCACACCAGCATTGGACAGGGACATTAGTGTGGAAGTGAGTAGGAGAGAAAATGAGAGACCATGTCCCCAAACCCCCCAAACAAAATAAAACAAAACAAAAAATATGGTATAATAAAGTGCTTGCCTAGCAGGGTCAAGGCCCAGAATCCCACCTTCAGCACTGTAAAACAAAAAACAAAAACCAGGAATAAAATAATATAAATGAACCTGTTGTGGAGTATAATTTTTGTTTAACTGTGTACAGAAGTGTTGCATTTGTTTGTGTTGCAGAATATTTGTTTAACTGTGTAAAGATGTGTTTCTTTTGTTTATGCTGTGTTTGTTTAACTATGTAAAGATGTGTTGCTGTTTCACCTTGCCTGTCTAAGGCACCTGACTGGTCTAATAAAAAGCTGAATGGCCAATAGCTAGGCAGAGAAGGGGTAGGGGGGGCCTTTTGGGCAAAGAGAAAAAGGGAATCAGCTAGCCAGGCACAAGCCTAAGCCAAGCTGAGCATTCATAATTAATAATAAGTCTCCGTGTCATGATTTGGAGGCTGGTGATCTAAGAAAGCCAGGTACACAGACCCATAAACCACACAGCTACAATTAATGGATAAGGAATCTGAGATGCTACATTCCATATAACAACAACAAAAAATATCTGTAAGAGAAATGTATATACATCAGGCAAATAAGTGGATTTTTAAGAAAGATTTGGCAACCTCCAAATGGGGCTTCTACAGCAGAACCATGTAGAAACAACAGGATTGAAAATCTGCAATATAGTTCACCTAAGAACCCAGTAAGGAGATGGAATGGACAATAAGGATCTTTTGTTACATTAAAAGGAAAAGGAAAACAAGAAAGAATAGAGAGCAGGAGACTATTGTTGCTGAGCTCTGACAACTGGAGGCCGGGGTGAATTGATGATGTTACTGGTCAGCTGACTTGGGTTCTTTTGCAAGGAGAAAGTGCTCAGTGTTGGTCTTCAGAGCTTTTGTGTCCCTCGCCAGCAGGGAACAGTGGCATCGGGCACTCACCATCAGGTGGCTCTATTGACAACTCTCTAGAACTCTTCAAGGTCATTCTCTGTCCTTCAGTGGCCCCTCTCTTCTCTGCCCTCATCTTCTGCTATCCTCTTGTTCTTGCACTGGTTGCTCTCTTGGATTGCTTAGCTACCTCCCGTTGCTATAGCTACCGTCATAGTTGCTGCCCCGCTTGAGCAGCTGTTGCTGCTGGCTGTGCTGCTGTCAGCCTGGGTCTTGTGGTGTTACAGTGTCTAGCTGCTGTCAGTACAGCCGGCTGTTCTGTTTTTGCAGCTCAGCCTGCAGCTGCCTTAGCTTTGCCTCCTTGGCTGTCAATTAACCAAGGCTTTGTTACTTCTGTGACTTGTTTTCTTGTCAACTATTGCGAACGAACACTCTACGGTCTTGTCTTCTTCTCCTCCTCCTCCTTCTCCTCCTTCTCCTGCTCCTTCTTCTTCTATTGGTTGTTTCTGATCTTTACTCTTTTGGCTCTTTCTTTTGGGGTACCCATCACTCAGCTCCCAAATAAATCACACACAGAGGCTTAGTTTTAATTGTAAATGTCTGGCCTTAGCTTGGCTTGCTTCTTGTCAGCTTTTTTTTTTTTAAACATATCCTGTCTATCTTTTGCCTCTGGGCTGTTTTTTTTCTTCTGTGTATCTTAGTTTCACTCTTACTCCATTGCTGGCTATATGGCTGGGTTGCTGACCCCTAGCAAGCTTTACCCTTGTTCTCTTGCTCTTTTTTTTTTACCTCTTCCTTTAAGATTTCTCCTTTTATTCATTCTCTCTGCCTGCCAGCCCCACCTCTCCTTTCTCCCGCCTTGTTATTGGCCTTTCGGCTCTTTATTAGACTATCAGGTGTTTTAGATAGGCACAGTAACACAGCTTTCCAGAGTTAAACAAATGCAACACAAAAGAATGTAACACATCTTTGCATCATTAAACAAATGTTTCAGAGCATAAGCAAATGTAATACATCTTAAAATAATATTTTACAACCCCCTCCTCTTCTTTCTCCTCCTCCTTCCTTGCTACCAGAGCTACCCATGTATGTTGGCTAGTTTTATGTCAACTTAACACAATCTACACTCACTGGAGAGTAAGGAGCCTCCATTGAGAAAATGCCTCCATAAGATCAGGCTAAGGCAAGCTTGTAGATGTAAAGCATTCTCTTAATTAGCGATTGATGGGGGAGGGCCCAGCACATTGTGTGAGGAGCCACTCCTGGGCAGGTGGTTCTGGATTCTATAAGAAGGCTGAGCAAGCCAGTAAGCAGTTCCCCTCCATGGCCTCTGCATCAGCTCCTGCCCCTAGGTTCCTGCCCTGTTTGAGTTTTTATCCTGATTTCCTTCAGTGACAAACAGTGATATGGAAACGTAAATCAAGCAAACCCTTTTCTTTACAAGTTGCTCTGGTCATGGTGTTTTATCACAGCAACAGAAAATCTAAGATGCCATGATGGTACTAAAAGTAGCCAAGAAAAGACCACTTCAGTGAAACCTTGTGTTGTAATATTAGGGGAGATACCAGCACATAAAGGAACCCTTCAGCCAGCTCACTTTGTCAGTCAAGCATTGTGCTTGTGTAGCTAGAAAGAGGGCATTTAGATGCATCACAAGCAACCTCTTATGCAAAGGAGGAATGATAATCACATCAATCACAGCATTATCCCTTTTACACCAGTCAGTGTCCCTGTGAATGGCCACTTGGGAAAATGCTTCCCATTTTGACCTAAGGTAAAATAATTTCAGGGTCTTCTAGAGTTCACCAAAGTGTGTGAGAGCAGAAAGTCCTGTGTGAACTGACACAATCCTGGCTGGGGCTGTGCCTTTGGGATCTGGAGCATCATTATCACTAATGCTAATTTTTAACAGATTTTTAATGCACCTTAACTTTGTTAAACATCTGTCCAGTGACCCAGAGATCGGTCTTAAAGAAAACCTTTTCAGTACTGGGAAGGTGGAGTAGGTTCCAGAAAGAATGGGAAGCCAGGCACAGTGGGCAGATGATAGGGGTGACTCTAAAGATGTTGGGAGAGAGCTGAGATGTGTCTGGCTGCTCCAGAAAGGAAATTGGTCGTGTAAGAGAGAGATCAGAGTGGAGAGACAGCTCGTTTCTTGGCCAGATTGTGTAGCCTGGCCAAGGTGGAGGAGTATGCATGCTCTCTTAGAGAAGAACAATCTTCTTGAGAACATCCAAGTCTTCTTCCACAGGCCAGGCAGCCGGGCAGAGCAGGATCAGAGGCTGCTCTATCTCGGACTCTGACCTTAGGATTTTTATACTGTCGGCTCACATCTCCCTCTTTCTAACAGTTGATTCATCCTAATGTTGCTGATTCTTCACTGATCCCACTGATCCCAGAAACCAGCATCTCCAGGCTTCCATTGTGGACTAAGGGTCAGCATCTCTCCAGGAAACTTCCAGGCCTGTGGCACAAGATTGGGACTGCCAAGGTACTCATCCTGTGGGCTGAGCGACTCTGAGGCTGTCAAACTGAGACAGCCACAGTGGGATGATGACTCCCACCGCTGAGGCAGCCAGAATCAGGGACTGAATAACTACTGGGTTCTCAGCCTTTCAGGTGCAGTTCAGCTGCTGTTGCTATTTTAATATAAGCTGACTTAATCAACTCTCTCTGTGTTACACACACACACACACCATTGGTTGGATTTCTTCAGAGCAGCCCACACTATCTGTCTTCCTACTACCAAGAAGTCCATGTTTGTATTTGGAAGCCTGGAACACTGGCCAGGATGAACTAGCCTAGCCCAACTGCTGCCTTTCTGTCTTACCAGGTCTATTCTATACCAGGATAAACATGCCTTGCTATATGTCTGTCCATGCTCTAGGTACACTCCCAACCAGCAGCTGTTCCTTGATATGACTGGCCAGGGATCCATGATCATGCTTCTGGGAGGGTGGACCCAGTGCAGATTTCCTGAAAGGTCCCAGAAGTGGACTTAGGGTTACTTGAGTAGGAAACTTGAGGTGGTTGGCTCCGGGATGTGGGTGCACAATCTGGAAGTAGTGTGCTTTGGTCCCAAGTACTCAGCATCAGTAGCTCATAGCATGGGGACAGGCTTGGACAAAGCATCCAGATCCAGCTTTGCCACCTGCTGCTCTGGTTCTCCACTCAGTTCTGCCCAAGGACAGACACATCCCCTGCCTAGTACACAGTAGGTCTTACACTGCTCATTCTGATCCCAGGAAGAAGGCACTCCCCTGCCCTCTTGGCTGTGCCCACATAAGCATTTCCTCCTAAGAGAGATCTTCTCTGACCTTTCCCAGTTCTTTCTGGGGCTTCTGAACCCTGGACAGTGACCTATCGCTCTGCGGGACTCTGTCTCCCCCTGCTGGAGTACAGTCAGCAGGAGCAGCACTAATCAGTGAGCTGAGGAATTTAGCTTGGCATTCAGGAATCACTGCTGGAATTTTACATTCAGATAAGAAGGGTGAAGGTTTTAGGGAGAGGCAGTCCTCAGCTCCTATCTCAAGGGCCTTAGGAGATTTGAGCATTGCCAAAGAGAAGTGTTTGTCCTTAGCCACTGCTCTGCATGGAAGCCCAAGAAAGGAGCAGCTCAGCTCCAGGAGAGCACCAGATGCCTGGCTGGCCAGAGCTTGGTTATCTGGTTATTTCTGTTGAAAATGTGGATACATTAGCAATGGGACCCGCAACTGTGGCCTGTGCACAGAGAACAGAAGTGCTGGTCTGCATCAACCCAGCAGAAAACTACTTGAAAGTCTCATGTGAGGGGCCTGCGGGACGACTCAGTGGGTAATTTACAGACACTTAATGCTAAACCTGGTGCCTAGATTCCACCACTGGGACCCACATACCGGAAGGATTCCCACAAGTTGTCCTTTGACCTCAGTAGATTCACTGTGGTATGTGTGTGCACACACACATGTGCATACACACAAAATGAGTAAAAATGTAATGAAGGGCTGGAGAGATGTCCTAGGGGTTAAGAGTACTTACTTTTTTCCAGAGGGCATGAAACTCAATTTCCAGTACCCATGCTGGGCTTACAACTCCAGCTTTGGGGGATCTGACACCTTCTTTCTGGCTTCCACAGCACTGCATGCACAAACCCACACAGGGATACACATGCATGCATATATGTAGACATACAGTAAAAAGTGTTTACAAAACTTTCATACATGTTTAAGAAGCAGTGGGTCTGGCTGCTTTTGTGGTGCACAGGGTAGGAGTTCTGGAGGTCATAGTTCTAGAGGTCAAAGTTCTAGAGGTCATAGGGCAGCAAGGAGCACATGGAAGAGAAACATGGAACAACATCTCTGTCAAGCATTTGAACAGAGGTCGGGAAGGGTTTGTATAGGCTCCACAACCCTTACAATTCCTCAATTCTATTATTTTGTTTTTCCCCCTGAGATGGCATCTCATTATGAAGCCATTGGTGAAAATATCGGACAGGCAGGTTAGACCAAGGTGGGGAAATTTCTGCCATAGACTTCGCATACTATATGATGATGGTCTCAGCTTCTGGGTTGGGGCTGCTGTTGGTCTGCCAATGTTCCAAATAGTTTTCATCTATTAGTTATAAGATGCTAGACCCAATACAAGGACTGGGCAAAGACTGGCTACTCATAGGGACAGAGCTAGCCTGAGATAAGGTCATTAGCCTCTGGACCTGCAGCATTCCAACCTCTGCACATACCGCAGCTAATCAGTCCATCATCTTTGCAGACACAGCCTCTTTCCAGGAGCTTTGCTCATACTTTCCACTGTCCTGCCTTCCCCTTCCCAAGTGTGCTGTTTGCCTTTTCTTCCTTTAAAGCAGAGTGTCTGTTCTAAGTGGACACTGTTAGGATCCAGACCAGGTCAGGCCATGACACATGCCGTGGCTCCTCCCTCTTCACAGACACCACAGGCTCCCTGCTCAGAGCTCCTCCTACCCATCTCCAGCTATGAACTTCCAGAAGGGGCACATCAAAGGGCTGGCTATGGCTGTGGTGGTCATACATCCACTTCCCCTCAGGCTTCTCTGTATCCTGCAGGGGACTCTGGGAGTTTAGCTGCTATGCTGTGGAACCTTCCTCATCTTCAGGGCCTGTAGGAAGGGCTATCTTGTGGGCCCAGTTCCTCTTCAGAGCCTTCCATTATTGTCTGTCATGCTATCATTATCAGACTTGAGGGTACCCAACTTGTGCCTCAAGGAAGGCCTGGCCATCCATCCTTAATAAGCCAATTAGAAGGGAATAGAGATCCAGCTGATCCCCAAATCAGTCTTCAGGGCACACTGAAGCAAGATCAGAGCTTAAATAGTGGGCCAAGGATATGCATATCAAGGCAGTCCCAGACAGGCATGGTCCTGTCCACTACTGACCCATCTTTATCTGAGCTTCCGTCTCGTTTTTTTGTTTTGTTTTGTTTTGATTTTTGAGACATGGTTTCTCTGTGTAACAGCCTTAGCTGTCCTGCAACTCGCTCTGTAGACCAAGCTGGCCTTGAACTCACAAAGATCCACATGCCTCTACCTCTTGAGTGCTGGGATTAAAGGCATGTGCCACCATTGCCCGGCCGGTCTTATCTTTTTAAGATTGTCCAACATGTTGCTAGAAATGTGTGAAATCTCTTTCTAAGCTACATCTTCCCCAGTAAGAGGTTCCTGGAGGGGGGGACTCCCACTTCTTTAGGGTTCACAGTTTCAACAGTTTGAAATCATATTGAAAGTTACCTGTCACTATTATGTTATGATAATGCACATATCTGTGTGACTGACAGATGGCGATGGATGGGGGTCCCATGCCTCATGTGGGCACGGTGGAAAGTGGCCTGGTGAGAGGCATTTAGACTGGGTCCATGTGGAAAGACTTTATTGTTATAGAGAGAGGGAGAAAAGAGAGAGAGAGAATATATATATATATATATAAAGAAAGAGAAGGGAAGGGAGGGGTCAGGGGTTGAAGAGCAAGCCCTTCAGCAGGGTGGGAAGAAAGCAAGCTGGAAAGGGCGGGGTTGAAGGTGGGAACCCTTCTTAAATGGAGCTCAGAACTCAAGGTGGGGCCAGCTGATTGCCATTGGCCAGGTGTGGCTGGCTTCAGGGGCTAGGACAGCATCCTAACATCCCTCACTTTTTGATTTTATAAACAAGGTGAGTTATTGATGGCAAGTGGGGGTGGGGTGGGGAATGAGGACAGAGGCATCTCTGATCTTTAGATGGTTTCCTGCGGGTTTGGGATGGAGTAGGGGGAAATTGGACCGTAGTGGGAGGTGTGAGTGAAGAGGCATCCAGCTAGCTGTCATCTTGGAGGGAATGGGAAAACAGGTTATTAACTTTGGCCCTATGAATAGGTCTAGCTGTGAGAGGAGTGATAACTGCCAGAAAAAAATGGAGTGGAAAAGTTCTCTGATTATACAGAAGAGGCAAGGGAACAGATATCCACTTCGCTAGGACATCCTGGGAAACCAGGTTCCACTTGCTAGGAGGGTTCTCACTTGAGTCTGGAGGGATGGGACCGGCAGTGAAGTCTCAGGAACTTGTCAAGGTGACCGACTTGATTGAAGGATGCTCTCGGAACCTGCAAATATCTGAAAAACAGCTGGAACAGATTTACAGTTTGGAGTGTGATAGCAAGATATGGCTCTCGGTTAGAAGGTAATAAACATTTTTCAGGGCCTGGTCTTTGCCCAATGAAATATATTTTAAATCTGTAATCATAAGAAACTTACTAAATAGAAGTGGCTGAGTGAGAGAAGGTAGAGAGAGAGGTTTTTATATTTGTAAATCTATTAATTGACAATGTTGGGTCCAGGGAGTTTTCTCTGACCTAGCCTTTTAACTTGTCTCAGAGGCAAAAGATGGCACATTTTTTTTCTATAGTTGCTCCAAGTTGAAACGGGTCATTGTAATCAGGGCTTAAAAAAGGTGAAAGGCTAGTCAAAGGCAGGGAGAATTTAGGCAACGGTCTGACCTTATTTCCCAGAGCACCTGCAGAAGCGGCTTTGGTGGGTCTGCCAGCTGAATGAACATCTACCGCAGTTAGAATTTAAAGACCGAGACCTCGGCAGAATGTTGAGGTCGGGCAGGTCAGATCTGCCAATAGAGTCTTATCTCATGACATGCATTTTTTTTTTTTTTCAAGGTAAACAAGCATACAATCAGAAGCATTTAAAACACAAGAAGTAGAGGACCCCCGAGGTGGTCACAGAACTTGAGGCTAAGCAAAGTGCTTCAGGGCCCCCTGTGGCCATGCTCAGCAGTATCAGTGGGAGCCATGAATGCAGATGCACAGAATGGTTGGGGTGGAACCAACCCCTAAGCCTTAGTGGGAAAGCAAGAGCTGTCCCTAGGCTCCCTGGAGCTGGCAGGCAGGTGAACATACAGCCCGGTGATGTGAGATAGATACCTATCTGAGGCCTTGAAATGGCCCCAAACACCGGGGCATCCTCTGGCCTGATGAATGACCAAGCTGTCAAGGAAAGGACTAGAAGTCTGGGAGAGAGGATCTAGGAGATCTGAATAAATCAAAACCAAGACCTCAAATGGCCAGAAATGAATGTCGGATGCTAATGAGAACCCTCAGAGGGGGAGCTCACCAACTGAAGGTGGTGGGGGGTAGCACTAGGAGGAGTCTCTCCTGGGTTTCAGCACCAATGTTATGTTATGATAATGTGGATTCCCATGTGGCTGATGTATGGTGATGGAGGAGGGCCCCATGTGGGTGCAATAGAAGGCAGTGTGGCAAGAGATTGAGACTGGGCCCACATAGAGACACTTTATGATTATAGAGATAGGGAGAAAAGATACAGAGAGGGGGGAGAAAGAGGAGGAGGAGGAGGAGGAGGAGGGAGGGAGAGAATCAGGCCCTCTGTCAGAATGGGAAGAAAAAAAGGAGGGAGGGATCTAAGGTGGGATTCTTTTTTTTTTTTTTTTTTTTAAACTTTATTTTACTTATCTAGGTGTTTGCCTGGAACTGGAACTACAGACAGTTGTGAGCTGCCATGTGGGTGCTGGGAATCGAACCCGGGTCCTCTGGAAGAACAGAGGGTGCTCTTAAACCCTGAGCCATCTCTCCAGCCCCAGGATTCTTCTTAAATGGAGCTCAATGTCAGAACTCAGGGCGGGGCCAGGCTAGTCGCCCTTGGCCAGGCTTGGCTTCAGGAGCCAGGACAGAATCTTAACAGTTACACTCTGCAGCTCTCGGTTTGATCTCTTCTCAAAGCCCCAGCCATGCTGTCCTCTGCTTATCTGTCCATGGTGAAAATAACTCTTTTGATATATATCTTATCCCCTACAACCCACCCCAGTGTCCCCTTGAACTCCTGAGACTGTTCAGACACTGTATTATAACTTTACCTTTGACAGCATAAACAGAAACAGACACACACACACAGATAGACACACAACACACAAAAGCACACACACGGACAGAGGCACTCACACAGATAGAGGCACACACACACACAGCCACACATACAAACAAAAGCACATACACACACACACACACACACACACACACACACACACACACACACAGAGGTAGACATCTCTACCCACCACCAGGAGGGCAGAAGCAATTCCAGATCTTGGATGCTAATCTAGGCACAGGGGATCAGGGGCCTGTGCTGGGAGAGAGGGCAGTTCTTGGTCTTCAAGGCAGTAGGGGCTCCCAGACATGTTGGGATCTGGCACGATATGATAACTCTTTACCCAGTTAGCTGGCAGCAGGTGTCTATGAATGGAGAGACCTCATGTCCCATAGATGCAGGACAATGGACAAGAGGTGAGGGCAGGCAGGAGGCGCTTAGACTGTTTATACGGAGAAGGACTTTATTATTATAATAACAGAGAGATATTGTTATAATAACAGAGAGGGAGGAAGGGAGGAAGAAAAAATAAAGGGGGGGGGGGAGAGAGAGAGAGAGAGAAAGAGAGAGAGAGAGAGAGAGAGAGAGAGAGAGAGAGAGTTCGTTCCCTGGAGGACAGAAACAAGAGAGGGAGTGTGTGAAGGAGTGTGGTGGTGGGAATTCTTCTTAAATGGGGCTGACGTCAGAACTCAGGACAGGGCGTGGCCTCAGAAGGCAGAGCAGCATCCTAACATGCAGACAGGGAGTGTGTCCTGGAGGACAGGGTGACTAGAAGAGGCCCAGTGACCTCAGCAGAGCACTGGGCCCTTCAGGGACCATTGGAAACCCTCCTGGGAACCTGAGACAGCCATGCTTCACAATGGCGCTGAGTTCCACATTGCTCTGTGCTTAGGGAACCCAAGTTGGTACCCAGGACCCATGGCTGACCCCAGCAGAACAGATTTCCATCTTTCTTTAGGGTTATATATTGGCTGTGGTTTCACAAGGGTCTGTATAATCAAGATACAGAGGCACTGTAAGGGTGAAATTTTAGCCTTTCCTGCTGCAGGGGGATCAGTCTTTCCGGATTGACTCAATGTCTCTTGACTCAATGTCTCTTAGCAAGGGCTCTTTTTTTTTTTTTTTTTCTGTCCAGTTTACACTTTTAGCAGTTAATTTCCTATCCCCAAACCTCTTATCTAAGCTCACCAAAGGGATAACGCCAAATGCAAATTCTCAGTTCAGGGATACCATGGTTTTTCAGAGACTACAGTCTTTGAACCTCTAGGAAACTCTCAGATAAGACTTCAAACAGAAGTCTTTGGCCAGGAGACAAAAGGCAACAACCACAAAAGGCAGATCAAAGCTAGGATCTCACACTTCAGCTGTAGCTCTGTGGGTCCTCCCAACACTCTAGCCGGAGTTTCTTCTGGGAATTCTCCAGCCCTACCTAGGCAGTTACCTGCTCCATGGCACACCTTTCCCAGGCTCTAACCACTGTCCTTACCCACCTGGGATGCCTCCCCAGACATGAGCCGTTTGTATAAAGCGTTAAGAAGTGAGCTCAAGTAACAGGAAGAGATGCTGTCCAAGTCTGTGATGCTTTCAGGTAGAAGAAGCTGTGACAGGTGAGACCCGGAAGTGGCTGCAATTCTGGGCTGCAGCTGGGTGAGGCGAGTAGAGAAGCAGAATGTGACTTCTAGCCTACTGCCTCCCAGGTGATCACATGATCAGGTGGGGACTTTGCACTGGGCTTTACAGGAAGAGTAGATACAGGCCTGACCTGCAGCCTGGGGCCTTGGCAGGTGCGGGGAATTTTCTACTTCCTTTGCTCAGACCCTGGTTGTCCAGTGGTACACAGCTCCTCCCATCCAGCCTAGGCAGGTCCCTGATCGGTCCATCCAGGACCTAAGGGAAGCATAATCAAGGAGAAGGGAGCAAGGGGAGCCAGGTGGGTCCTGTGGGATGATGGTCTGTTGAACTTCCTCAAAGTAAACAGGTGAGTCATTGTCTTAACTGTACTTTGAGAATCTCTGTCTCTGTCTCTGTCTCTGTCTCTGTCTCTGTCTCTGTCTCTCTCTGTGTGTGTGTGTGTGTGTGTGTGTGTGTGTGTGTGTATGTGTGTGTGTGTGTGTACATGCATGCAGATGTGTATCCCTGTGTTCTCAGGAGCTTAATCAGAGGCAGAACTGAAACAATACACCCCTTGTGTTTGTTCACAGTTCTCATTTGGATCTCGGGTAGCTCCCAAGGTCATATTCTGGGAAGGAAATTCTATTTAACTTTTCATGAACATAGACTGCCAGTGTGAGGAAATACCTTCTAAGTAGGCCTTTTTAGATGGCAGCAGAGACTCACACAATCATAGGAGGTTGGCAGGACTTTCTTTCAAAACTTCCTTCAAATATGCTGCTTGCTTTTTCTCTCGTATCAAATGCCACATAGTTCTAAGCTCAGAGTGCGGGGAATCCCGGCAAGGAGGACAGGGTACAGCCTCCCTGGGCTCTCTTTTGCCTTGGATGGTTTTTCTTTGGTGATAGTGGGAGAAGCAGCAGGTTGGGATGAGAAGACATTCCTAGTCACGGCCTGGCAGCCAATGCCTTCGGAAAGCTCTAGATTCTGGAGGAGGGGGCAGACATCACACTTCCATTGTTCTTTCTGTACAGAGAGTTCTAGCTGCTGCTATTGGAAGCTTGCAACACACAGTCACTCACATAGTAATATGGAAACATCTACTGTGGTCTTATCTATCACAGAGAAAAACAGTACCAGAAAAAAAATCCAGTAATAGGAAAATGAACTATTAAAGTGAGATAATTGTAGGAATCTAACAAAGCTGCGTGGACATTGCATTTGATGCTTTGACCAAGTTTTATGATCTTAGGGCAGAGTATATGATCACATATACTATGATCATATATGAGGGATATTTATCTTTTGTTGTTGTTATTGTTTTTTGAGGTAAGGTCTTGCTATGTAGCCCAGAAAAGCTTGAAACTTGTGGCAATCTTCTGCTTCTGCATCCTGAATGCAGGGATTCTAGGCTTACGACAACACATAAGCATTGATTTGGAGGTGCAAAGGCAGAGTTCCTTTGTACCATTTCTGAGGCTGACAGCACATCCTGACACTCTCCCAGCAGCTAAGGCCAAGTTAGTACCTCAAGAGTCCCGGAGAACATAACAACATCAGGATCCAGCTCCAAACTCTGTGTCTTTGCCTTGGAGAAGCTTCTGGAACTTTGTTCTGTGAGGCTGTGCCAGTGCTTTAGATTTCCCTCTCAGTTTTGGCAGGTGTCTGTGTGGGAGCAGGTGGGCTCAGAGAACTACCCACCCTGCTTCTCTCTAGAGGGCCCTGGCAGCTTCATTCTCAACAGCCCTATTGAGTCATGTACAGGTTGGCCCCACAGTGACCAGGGAAGGTCCTTCAGTGCCTTCTGGCTGCCCTGTACACCTTTCTGCAAGTACACCAGACCCTTTCCCAGGAAGCATCTGAAATGGGGGTGAGACTGGCATGAGAGCCCTGGGGGCAGAAAGCACATGGATCCAGTTATGAATCTGTGATGCTACTTCCCGGCTCATTCTGCAGACAATGAGCTCCTGTTGGTCCCTCGGTGGCTTCAGCTCTCTCAGTTGCTATGAGATGCTCCCTGAAGGCAATGCAGCTTTGGAGTAGTGGTCATCCACCGAGTAAGAAAGCCGAGCCAATAATATAGCTATATGTACTTACTTGTCGAGATCATTTCAACCAAGGGGAAACGGAGTGAGACTCCATGATGGTGGGCCTGTGGTCTATGTTGCTGGATGTTGAAGGTGGAGACATGGTGCAGGAGCTGTTGTTAGCTGCCATGTGGGTGCTGGGAATCAAACAGACGGTGCTCTTAACCACTGAGCCATCTCTCCAGCCCCGAAGGAGCTGTTGTTAATGCACTTAGGAAACAGATCATAGATACCAGTAACCCACACTAGAGCTTATTTAACAGGATTGTGATGCAGACGCCTGTGGAAATGCACAGGAAGAGGAAGAGATAAAACAAGGTGGGGTCTTGGTTTATAAGGTATAAGGTAGTGTTTGGAGTTTACAGGCTCACACTTGCTCATGCATATGGATGAAAGGGGCGTGCCACTGCATGCAGAGTGTCTGAGCACCATGTTGGAATAATGCATTTACCAGTGCATCTACCATGCACCAGAAATCCTAACACCAGCTAGGGTGGCAGGTATGACATCAGGCAGGAGCCTGTGGCTGATGAGCAGGACCAGAGCCTAGAGCTAAATGATGAAGAGGCCTGATCTGTTTGGCATGGAGTTGATGGATGACTCCTGGCAGTGCCTGAATTCCAAGACAGCATGTCCCTCCTGGTCCCTAGTCAGGATTTTGGACTGTGGCTTGTCCTTAGCTTAAAGGTTGGAGTTTCTGGGTGGAGGATATCTGTTCTCTCTCTGTCGTTCTGTTTCATTCTCTCAGTTTAGTTAGATAATTCAGAACACAGGTGCTGGGTAAAACATTCATTCTGTCCACCCATCCTTCAGTCAACTGGTAATTCATCCATTCACTCCAACAATCACCCACCTACTTATCCATCTAATTTCCCACCTGTCTAGCCATTTACCCACTCATTGATCCATCCATCCACTTACCTGCTCACTCACCCCATCTATGCACCTATGCATAGTCATCTTTTCACATATCATCCCTCTATCTACTCATCCATAGATCTGTTCACTCCTGCATCCATCAACTCACCCCAACATCCACCCACTATGTGCATACATGCGTGCATCCATTCATTGCTTAGGTGTGATAAGCACCTACTATATGCTAGGCATTGTTGGCCGACCTGAAAAGACTAGGCAACTCTTAGACTCAGCTTCAGGCTTAATTTTAAGTTAACTAATTTTTGTGATTAAGTTGTCTTAGTTCAGGTTTTATTCCTGTGAAGAGACATCATGACTATGGCAACTCTTATAAGGGAAAACATTTAATTGGGGCTGGCTTACGGTTCAGAAGTTTAGTCCATTATCATCATGGCAAGAAGCATGGCGGCGTGCAGGCAGACATGGTGCTGGAGAAGGGGCTGAGAATTCTACATCTGGATCAGCAGGCAGCAGGAAGAGACAGTGAGACACAAAACCTGACTTGAACTTCTGAGACCTCAAAGCCCTCCCCCACAGTGACACACTTCCTCCAACAAGGCCACACCTCCTAATAGTACCATTCCCTATGGGCCTATGGGGGCCATTTTTACCACATGGGTGAACAGGGTTTTCAAAAGCTTGAAACAGACAACTTAGTTGTTTCTGATCATTTCCTGAAACCAATTGATGGAGAAACTCTAGAGGTCCCTTGGGATGGGCCCTGAGCCTGCTGTGGTGCTGGTTGGAACTCCTTCCCAGTGGCAGAGGAACCATGGAACCTCCTCTCTGACTCCAGCTAATTCTCTCTGCAATCATACCTTGGTATTAGGACTCCATGTGAGACTTGGTGTCTGTGCTAGGTTCTTTTCTGTATATCTTCTCTTTACCCCTTCTCTGTTTCTACCCAGCCTTTGCCCACTGAAATGGGAGGAAGGCTTTATTTGAGAGACTAGCCACTTATAATGAGTGCCCAGGGGACATTTTTAGAAATGATCCAGACAATAAACACTGGGCATTACACCACAGTCTCACCATTTTTTTTCAGCCACTTTATGACACAGCAGACCCAGGCGGGGACCTCCAATGAACTGTGACACTCAAAAAGAGACAAGCAGATCTGCCTGTCTGTGGGATGTATATACCACACTCAAAAGATGTCTTGCCCTGTGCTATCTCTAGGAGGTGAGACCTCTGTTCTGAACCACAGCTCCATACAGAGCTCACAGAAATACATGCAGCCACAACAGCACAGGAAGGTTGCCAACAATAGGTTGGAGCACAATAAACCTAATGTCGTCACACATGGGTTGCATAGAAGGATGTCAGGTGTGGTACACATGCCTTTAGTTCTAGTACTTGGGAGGCAGAGGCAGGTGCATCTCTGTAAACTTGTGGCTAGCCTGGTCTACTCCAGGACAATTGAGGCTACACAGAGAAACCTTGTCTGGGAAAAACAACAACAAAAGCACCTCCCACCCCCCCCCCAAAAAAAAAGGAAAGAGAGCTCTTGGATCTGTGTGGACGCTTCCTTTGGGTTCTTGGGAGTTCCTGTGGGAGTGAGCACTGGACACGCAGGGCTCCTGTTGCTGCCATCTGGTGGATGCCTGGAAACTGCTGCTGTTTAATACCAGATGGGGCTTCTGTTTTTATTACGGAGCTGGTCTCAGAGGCCTCAGAGACAGAAAGGACCAGTGCATTGACATCCTGGAGACACAGATCTCCCCCCCATCCCTCGCTCTCAGTCTTTTCTTTCATCTCTTCCTTTCCTTTGTTTGATGGAGTCTTACTGTATAAACCAGACGGCTCTCAAATTTGATATCCTCCAGCCTCAGCTTCCAGCATGCTGGGACTGTAGGTCTGCCTCACCATTCCTATCCTAGGAAGATTACCCGCCTTGCAAAGTTTTAATCGGAAAACAAAGGATTTGAGGGAAAGGGACTGGCAAGTCTTCGGGAGCATAGGCTGATGTTGACAGGAAGAAAGTCACACCTGCTTGGGTCTGGAAGGTCAGGACTTCTGATAATGTTTCTTTTTTTTTTTTTAAATCCCTTTCTTATTGGTTAAAGGGATTTTCCTGGAGGACACTAGAGGATAGTTTGGAAACATCAACTTTAATTTAGGGACAACCAGGGTGCTTTTGACCTCTCTTGAGTGCTTGAAATAAGTTTTTTTTTTTTTTTTTTTAAGAATAAGTTTGTAAACGGTGAGAAACACTGGTGTGTAAATTAGATAAAAAGCCTTATGATGCCGGTGGAGGCCATTGCAGCAGGAGTCCACAGCTCCTTGTCACACTCCAGGCAGTTTTCCAGCTCAGCTGCTTTTGCAGCAATGCTCAAGGTGTCTGTATTCTATCTAGGAAGTACGCCCGCCCTGTCTCCCTGTGTGTGTGTGTGTGTGTGTGTGTGTGTGTGTGTGTGTGTGTGTGTGTGTGACTTTGCTGAGGTTTTTCACCTGCCTCAGTCTTCTGTGGTTGTTTGCAGACCATGGCACAGGCTGGTGGGTTGCCACAGGCCGGTGCTACTTCTGGCCAGCCCTACGTGAGCAAGCTGGTTCTTCTTGGAAGCAGTTCTGTGGGCAAGACCAGCCTGGTCCTTCGGTACATGAAGCAGGACTTCAGCAGCGTTTTGCCAACTGTGGGGTGTAAGTGAGGAGAGCCCCAGAAGGGGCACATGGGAATGCGGTCTGCCTCAGGATGACCCCCGACCTGAAACCCAAGGCTGGGTATGCTAGGGTTGCAGGGAGGGGCTGGATGGCCATCAAGGACAGGGAGGCATACTATTCAGGAAGTACATATAAACAACCTTCACTTGGGGGCAAGTTTCAGCCCAGCTGGCATTTGTGAGTGTGTTGATCCAAGGGACAGAGGCTCTGGTCCTAGAAGGCTTGAGTTGAGGGGCCTGGCAATAAGGGCAGCCTCAGAAAAGTCTACTATCTAGTTGCCCTCCATCCAGCTAATGCTGCTCCCTAATTAATTTATTCTATTGAGAAGTTGCTCTGTGCCCAAAATCATGTAGCTAGGCTTCCCTCAACGTTTCCTGATTCTCACTGCATCCTTATGATTGTGGCTCTAACTTCACATTGTCTGTGCAATTCATCAGCATCAAAGGGAAACCCTGTTTCTACTTGGATTTGGTCTAATAGGTCTAGGTTGGGGCTAAGGATGCTGTGATGGAAGAGAGGGAAAAACCTTTGTGTGCTTGCTGTATGTATGTATGTATGTATGTATGTATGTGAGTATGTATGTGAGTATGTATGTATGTAAGTATGTGAGCATGTATGTATGTATGTATGTATGTATGTGAGTATGTATGTATGTAAGTATGTGAGCATGTATGTATGTATGTATGTGAGTACGTATGTGTGTATATGTATGTATGTATGTATGTATGTGAGTATGTATGTGTGTATATGTATGTATGTATGTATGTATGTATGTGAGACAAAGACTCACTATGTAGCTTAAGCTGGTCTGGAACTCTCAAACCTTATGCTTCCTCCTCCCAAGTGCTGGTATTAAGGTGTGTGCCATTACAGCCTGGCCTCTGTGGCTGACTAGTGGCCATCTCTACCCTCTGATCTCCAGGCAAGCTTTATTTGTCAGAACAAAATATCACACAACAACTCTGCTATGAGCTAGCTTTCCAGTCCTGAAAATTAGTTTTTAAAGACATCTTGATGGTCTTAGAAAGCAGAGGGAAAGCTAACTGACCCTCTAGCTGCCTTTGCTTTTAGCTATGGCCATTAGCTGATGTTAAAATTGACTGGGCGGTATGTTTAATCTTTTGGTAGCTTTGCGGTACTTCTGGACACACGTGGGCTGTGTGACAACAGTGGTCCTGGGCCATGACCTCTGCTTATGCCTGCTCCTGATGATTTTATCTCTGATTACTTTCCCTTTCATTGACTCACTCTGCTTTTTAAAAGGTTGGAGAGATGGTTCAGCTGTTAAGAGCACTGACGGTTCTTCTGAGTTCAGTTCCTAGCACCCACATGACAGCTCATGATCTGATACCCTCTTCTGGTCTGCAGGAATATATGTACACATAGCACCGGTATACACTTAAAAAAAGACATATAATGTTTGAAATTTATTCTTTGAGAATTTCATCCCCCACTGCAAACCTACCCGCCCACCTCCCTTTTAACGACTCCAGAAGTCCCACACCACATCCTAACATCATGTCCTCCTTCTCTTCCTCCTTCTCTTTTGGGTAATCCACTGGGGTCTAGTTAGTGTCACCCGTAAGCATGAGTGTAGGGTCTTCTACTGGAGAATGATCAGTTTACTAGGGGGTATATCCCTGAAGAAAACCTCTCTCTTCCCCCTCAGGCAATCATCAATTTCTAATAGCTCCTCAGAGAGAGGGAGGCCTCCTGCAGCCCCCCCCCATTCATGCTGGGATGCTGACTATCTTCACAGCTGCTGTGTCTCTGTGGGTGCAATGACCAGGGGACGATGTTTCACAGCCTCTTCCGGAAACTCTGGCTCTTATGTTCTTTCCACCCACTCTCTCTGATGTTCCCTGGGCCTTGGGGACAGGATGTGATGCTGAGGTCTCATTAAGAATGAAGAACTCCACAGTCAACTTTTTCTCCAGTTTGTCTAGTAGCAAACCTCTGTATTACTGGTGTCCACTGATGAAGGCTAAGATCTGCACTAATCTAGGAGTATAGAGAGAGATTTTTCAGAGGCAGCTTGATATTATGTCTATTTGGCAAAACAATAGCAGTGGTTTCTCTCTTAGGGTCCATGAACCTCCTTTTACCCTGCTTTTTTTTTTTTTTTTTAAATTCCAGAAGTGACAGGAAGCTTTGTCCTCAGTGGACTGGAGATGTGGGCCTCCACTTCCATGCTCCACCTTTTTAACACATCCACCCATCTCTCCCCCAAACCCACTGCTTAGGGACTGCCAATCTGCAGCCAGGTCTGATAGGGTGCTATCTCCCTTCTCTCAGCTCTGTGTTGTATAAACATCTCAACAGTGGCTAATGGATCACAGCTTGGTAGAAAGCCACACTGCCCTTGCACGTCTGCTGGGATTTGACATCCCAGCCATCATGTTCAAACTAGAAAGGGAAAATGGAGGTGGGGGTGGGGGGAGGGGGGGGAGGGGAGATTGTTAACAGAGAAGGCAGATCTGGATTTTATGTGTCACTTAGCTATCCCCCCTCCCTCCTCCCTCTCCTCCTCTTCCTCCTCCCTCTTTTTCTGGGTGTGTATGTATAGGATGTGTGCACATATGTGCATGCTGCGTGCCCACACAGGCCACACACAGGAGGATGTTTAGTGTTCTGCTCTGTCCTCTGTAACTTATTCTATTGAGAGAGAGCCTCTCACTGACCCTAGAGCTAGACTGGAAGTGAGTGATCCTTCTATTTCTCCCCGACCCCTGCTGCCCACACAATGCTGAGATTCCAGAGCTGCATGAGGCTGTGCCTTGCTTTTTATGTGGGTGCTGAGAATTGAACTTGGGTCTTCATACTCATACAGAGAATGCTTTTACCCACTGAACTCTCTTACCAGCCTCCGAGACATCTATCAGAATGTAGACAGAAGTTTTCTTACCTGTCTGGGCCTGAGGTCCAGACAAATCTCTAGTACCTGTGGTTCCACAGTTGCTTATAAAACAATCATTTAAAGACTTACATTAATTGAAAACTGTTTGAGCTCAGGCTCATTACCAACTAGCTCTTACAGACTTAACTACTTTTTATTAATCTATGTATTGCCATATGGCTTGTGGCTTACTGTTACTTCTATATGTTGTTCCTTGGCTGGCTGGATTGTATCCCCCAGACTTGACTTTTTTCTCCTTTATCTCAGGTTGGATTTCCTACCTGTCTTGCCATAGGCCAAAACAGCTTTATTATTTTATTATTATTATTATTATTAACCAATGGTAATAGAACATATTTACAACATACAGAAAGACATCCCACATCATCAGAATATCCCCAATTTCCTCCAAATCAGAAACATGATCTGAAGGGAGAAAGAACAGACCAGAGTATGGACTAAACATCAATGTTGCCATAGTAACAGTCTGGGGGGGGAGGGAGAGGAGAAGAGACAGGAAGAGGCTGTGACAGACCACACTATATGTATCTTCTCACAGGGTTTTTACACCCCTGGTGGGGGGATTAGGTCATTTTAAACAGGAGAAAAATGAGATTTGGAAGTCTGAGCAAGTTATCAAGGCCCATGAAGCTGAGAGGCATCTGTGTCCCAGGCTGCCACAGGCCTTCACCTGCACAGGAGTGCAGGCTGCATTGGAGATCCAAAAGCTACTTGGAGGGGCTCAGGGGTTCATTCAGCTTTACCCTTCTGTGTCACAATCCATTATTGAAGGAACTCAGGCAGAACCAGAGGCAGGAATCATGGAGGAGGATGCTTGCTGGGTTGCTCTCTGCCTCTCTCTTATGCTTATGCTCAGCTTTCTTCCTTCCTTTCTTTTTTTAAATTAAAGATTATTTATTTAAATACAGTGTTTTGCCTTCAGGCCAGAAGAGGGCGCCAGATCTCATTACAAATGGTTGTAAGCCACCATGTGGTTGCTGGGAATTGAACTTAGGTCCTCTGGAAGAACAGCCAGTACTCTTAACCACTGAGCCATTTCTCCAGCCCCCCTCTCTTTTTAAAAATAGTTTTAATTTATGTGTATGATATTTTGACTGCATGTTTGTCTGTGCATCATATGTATGCAGTGCTCATGGAGGTCAGAAGAGGTGTGTTGAAGAAGAAACTGGAACTATAAATAGTTATTAGTTACTATGTGGATCCTGGGGAATCAAACTGTGGGCTTCTGGAAGAGCAGCCAGTACTCTTAAGACTTAGCCATCTCATCAGTTCTTCAGGTTGTTTTCTTAGACAGCCTGGACCTTCTTGCTTAGGGATAGTAGCCCTCTCAGTGGGCTGCCCCTACCCCCATATCAATCATCAGTTAACACAATTCCTTATAGGCATGACCCCAGGCCAATCTGAGCTGGGCAATCCCTCAGCTGACTCTAGGCTCTGTCAAGTTGAATCTAGCTAGACACCAGGTCAGGTCAGAGGCCAGATAGGGGTGGTAAATCCACAGACAAGGAACCCTGGAGGTGGCTGGAGTCCCTAGATGCTGGACAGAGGTGGGAGTGGGTTCCCCCTAGAACCCTGAGAAGCAAATGACCTTGTCCACAGCTTGACCTAGGACCTCTGGGAACTGAAGGAATGGCTTGCCTGTTTTAATCTGCTTAGCAGTCACCTGCCCCAGGACACTTATTTACTGTCCTTGAGCTGAAGTTTCATTTCACCTGTGTAAGTCTGTCTGCCAGAATCTCCCCAATTGTTTCCAAATCTACCTTGGGTCTGTGTGGAAAAGTGAAGGGCTTTGAGTGAAGCCCTCGGTCTCTGCTGAACCTTCCTGTCCTGGGCTCCCTAAATCCCTCAGGCTCCTTCCTTCAAACTCCTCTAGAAGCACACACTTGACACAGAAGGTTTTGGTACCATTAAATAACTATTAAAATCACATCAAGGCAAGAAAGATGGATCATCAGTTAGGGACACATTCTCCTCTTCGAGAAGACCTGGGTTCTGTTCCCTGCTCATAACCATCTCTAACTCCATCTCCAGAGGATTCAAT
Organism: Sigmodon hispidus; assembly: GCA_004025045.1. Taxonomy (NCBI): domain Eukaryota; kingdom Metazoa; phylum Chordata; class Mammalia; order Rodentia; family Cricetidae; genus Sigmodon; species Sigmodon hispidus. The sequence continues at coordinate 35,921 of PVIH01000373.1, read as the reverse complement.
GTTCTCTTTTTATCTCTATTGACACTGCATGCATGTGTTCAAACCCACCCAATAACTATAAATGGACACATAATTAAGAACAAAAATTCAAAATTGGAAAGCAAAGCTTAAGAAAAATATTAAGGAAAAAGTGTGTCAGTCTCTGTGGCTGGTTAAGCACACAGAAGGAAGTCCCTGGGAACTGCACTGAGCACTCAGCAGAAGGTGGGGAGCACAGTGAGTGTTCTCTGGGCAGATGGTTGTAGAATCAAGTAACTCATGAAAGATTTCTAGGTGCAGAAGTGGGCGTGGCAGCAGAGGAGCCGGCAGTGAAGGAAGCTGAGGAGGCTGGCTTCCGTTGACTGAGGGTGACTTCAGAATGGGACAGGCAGCCGAGTGGCCTGAGGCCTGAGGCACAAGGATCCTTAGAGCGCAACACATCACTGGACACTGTAGAGACATGTCAGATTTTTCATTGCTGGCGATCCCTTCCATGTCTTTCTTAGATCATGGTCTTTTACTTCATCCCAAGGGTTTAGCTCTACTCCAAGTGGAGACCTATAAGAAACACAAAGTAGTTACCAGCTGAGCCTTGCTTTATGGGGAAAGAAGCTCCAGCTTCCAGAACAGGCATTCACTCAGCCTCCATCAGCATGTGCCTGGCTGCCTCTCACTGGGTTGCTGAGTATAGTCAGCCATGACATACGAAAAACCACAAATGACCATCTTATCCCCAGCAAACGCTCCATTGTCCTCTTTGCTGTAGGTGCATTCTTCACAAAGGTGGTGGATGTGGGCTCCTCATCTCTGAAACTTGAGATCTGGGACACAGCTGGCCAGGAGAAGTACCACAGCGTCTGCCATCTCTATTTCAGGGGTGCCAATGCTGCACTGCTGGTGTATGACATCACTCAGAAGGTAGGGTTACCTCCCACCTCCTTCCCCAGGCATCTCTCTACTCTTTACTGCCTTCTACAGAGATCAATGGCAAGGAAACAGGACTGGTGCCATGGTTCATGGGAACTACTACATCAGCAAAAAGGGTCTATTAAACCCAAACTATGCACCTCATTCAGGAAGCCCTTCTGGCAACCCCTCATCCTCAAAGTTAGGTTCCGTTTCTCTGCTGTCCCCTGCACATTCCTTACCCCCACATCAGCACTATCCCTGGTGTTGGTTTACTGTTGAAATGGCACGGAGTTGTTACAGACCCAGCCTACCACCATAAACCATCCATCTTGTGTTACCAGGGGGTGCAGAACACAGGTCTTGGATGGAGACGACACCAAGGAACAGAATTTACATGTGTGTCCAACCTGCCTAGGGCAGGCTGAGCTTGCTGTCCCAAAGCCTCTAACAGGAGGCAGGAAAGTGTTATTGTGTAGGTGTCAGGAAGACATAATGAGCATGAGAAGCCTGGGAGAGGGTCTCAGATTAAAAGTTCCAATGGATCCAGAAAGTATGTGTTGGGCACGGGCCAGGAGTGTGCAGAGAGATGAGTCCCCATATCAGCCCTGATGCCAGAGGTCAGGAGAAAGATGCCAAAGGACACAGGGACAAGTCCCCCCAACCTGGCCTGTAAGAAGCTGCAATTAGGAACTGGGTTGGGGCGATAACAGGTCCCTTAAATTCTCTTGTGCAAAATGGTGGCAGAGTGAAGTTCTTAACCCCAAATTCCCTGTGACCTCCATATCTCTGCCTCTCTAGTGTGTTGCCTGGTTGTATAGCTCTCCCCTACTAGGGCCAGCCCATCCTGACTCCCCCCACCTCCCCAGGGACCAGAGCAATCCCTTGACACTGCATTCTGGAAAAGAGCCTTGATGTGGCCACGTACCCACAAGGGATATCTGCTTCACTCTTCTGACTCAGCAAAGAGAATTCCAGCATGGTTTCCCCTCTGTCTCTTTAGGATTCCTTTCACAAGGCCCAGAAGTGGCTGGAGGACCTGGAGAAGGAGTTCCACCCAGGAGAGGTGGTGGTGATGCTGGTTGGCAACAAAACGGACCTTGGAGAGGAGCGGGAAGTGACCTTCCAGGTGCCACATGGTGGCAGGCGCGAGTCCTTGTCTCTGTAGACTTGAGGTTTTTGAGACCTTGAAACATGCACACACACACACACACACACACACACACACACACACACGCACACGCACACGCACACGCACACACGCACATGCACGCACGCACGCACGTATGCACACACCCATACTCTCACCCTGTGCTTCAAGTACTCACGTACCCACCTACATACATGCACTTGTATGTATACCCATGATTCTTCTACCCACATATATGCTCACACTTTACAAATACATATGCAGTCATGCTGTATGAATATACTCTTTATAAGCACAAACACACATGTGCCTCCAGTCATACATGTTAATACCTTCACATGCATACTCACTCATGTGTACAGAAGTACACACAAAATATTCCATATTAGTTTCCCTTTTTGGTTGGAGATTCATGTAGGAGGTGTGTGTACACGTTTGCACACAGGAAACCTGTATATGGGGTGGTCTGTGTGAAGAGTGTGTGGACACACATGTGACCCTGCACACTCTATCTTTTTTCTTTGTTTTGAGGCAGGATCTTAGGTGCTCAAGGCTAGGATTGTAGGGGCATTCTAGTTTCTTCTCAACCAGGTGTCCTTGGAGGGACTCTCATTAAATACACTGACCTTTTCCTTCAGGAAGGGAAGGAATTTGCGGAGAGCAAAAGCCTGCTATTTATGGAAACCTCGGCCAAGGTGAACTACCAGGTGTCCGAGGTCTTTGGCACTGTTGGTGAGTACTGGCATTCCTCGGCAGTGTGGTATCTCTCTGCTGTTTCTTCTGCTGTCTCTTCTGCTGGGTCTTCTTCTGCTGTTCCTGGGGCTTGGGGGCGTATGAGAAAGGGCAATGGAGTGCTTGGGTTAGGATTCCCTCCCCAGTAAAGCCCTGTTTTCCACAGCACAGGAACTACTGCGGAGAGCAGAAGAGCAGGGGAGCAGCAACCCACAGGAAACTGAGGCTGTGGTTCTGAACCAGGGACCTGCTGTCAGGAAGAGCCACTGCTGTGCGTGACAGATGCTGCAGATGCGGCTGCTGCAGGAGATTGTGTGAAGAGGACATCCCAGCCTGTGCCTCAGAGGGTCCTTGGCCCACGAGACATCTCCACTACAAGGCTGGTGGCTCTTTGTTCATTCATATTTTCTGTTGGAGATGGATTATGCCTGAGTCCTGGAGGCTTCCAGAAGTTGGCTTCCTTCATAATAACTGCTTACCAAAGCTGATGGAAACTGTCAGGGTTAGGAGCCAGTACTGAATGGCTCCCAGAAGACTGTCAGCCTCACCCTAGCAGGTACTGCCAGATCCCCGGATGCCCTGAGTCAATGTGCCCCACCTGGCTGTCCTGTTCAGCTGCCTTGCTACCAGCACAGAAGAGTTAAATGAAGCAGAGCAGAAGCATGAACTAGAAAAATTCTTTGATCCATGTGATGGGAAGCCAGGTGCCTCATCCAGGGGCATCTGGTCCATAACTGGACCTCCTCAGTTCTGGGAATTGTCAGCAGGAGGGGAGGATGCTAAACGCATAAGAAAAAATAGAGAGACAAGCCCAAGGTGGTGACCCTGGAGACACAGAGTCTGGAGAGGCTGGGATGGAGAGTCTCCCTTCCAGCTGTAGATGGACAGAGCTAGGCTTCTATCTAGTCATATCTAGACTCTGGGATCTCCACTATATTTTCTACCCAACCTATTCTCTAAATATTAAATGTCTTGATAATCTGACCATTTCATGAACTTACACTAGGCCCCATGGCCTGACAGGTCACACTGTTTCATCTTTTCTGCACACGTTACTGGCTTGTGGTCATTAAACATAGGGAGGCCTCATGAATCAAATATAATGAGGGTGGGCATAGACATTGGTCTGGGTGGGCATCTCTCCTGACGGTGATGGAGTTATCTACATTAGAGCTTTTATACTTATAGAGAAACCCAGCTCCTTGTCTAGGGGAAGAAGCCTCAGAGGGTCTTTCTCCTGATACTTTAACATTTGCTATGGCAAGATGGAGATATTTCAAATGTGGTGGCCACTTAAGGGGGCAAACTTTTTTTTTAATGTTTGCTTCTGGGAATGCGATATGCTGTTGAGTCTGAATAATGAGATGCCATTGTTGAGTGTGGTGATATAGGCCTCTAATCCCAGGACATGCAAGGCTGGTGCAGGAGAATGACCAGCTTGTTCTGGGCTATATAGTCAAACAGAACAAAACTAACAAAACAAAACACACCCCAGAGAATGTTACAAAATAGAACATTGTTACCTCACCGAGAGAAGTGGCCCCACTGTGGTTCCTGTAAGCACAGATGGACAAACGTGAAATCCTCTTTCCCACTTCACTCCAGCTTCTCAGCTCAAATGAGCTCAGGCTGACCAGGCTCTTGTCTGTGTGTGTGGCACGTATCCTCTGCTCTCATTGGCTTTGTCTGGACAGAATCATCCCAGCTTCCTGCCTTCAAGCTTCAAGTAGGGCACAGCCCAAGCAGAGCCTTGACTGAGGAATGGAGGGAGCCTCCTGGGTCCCTTGTACCCCTGGAGGGATCCAGCTTCAGTTCTGGGGCCCGGAAACAACCCTGACTTTTTGAGTACTGATGTAGTTCTGACATGACCTAGGTGAAACTCTGACCACTGGACAGATATGGGGCCTGACACCAAAAGACTTGTTCTCATGACCTGTGAGGTAATGTCAAGTGCTGCTTGGGAGAATCTCACTCACTCTTCCCTGGACTGTTTCTTAGTGATGGCTGTTGAGATTATACAACTGCTTTCCTGACAGCTAGGGAAGATGGATAGCGGCCACATGATGACTTCTCACAAGTGAAATAGGGGATGTGACTATTCTGGCATCCTAGGCTGTCTCCTTCACCCTCAAGGTCTCCATCAGGGCTAAGGAATTATCCAACAAGCAGGCAAGCTCCTGCTAGAGGTGATGAGAGGCCTGGGTCACTTATGGCCACTAGGTGGCGCTTTAGCATCACCTAAGGTAAACCCTTCTGTTCTGTCCCAGGTGCTTAGAAACTCAGGTGCACCTCCTAAGAGCAAAGTCATTGCTTTCAAGAAGTAGGAAATGGGCAAACACGCGGAGATCTGTAGGGTGCCTGTCTGCCTGATTGCCAATCCCCTCCCCACCCCCCATCTTGGCTGATGCGTATTGTATTGTTTCCTTTGACACATTCCACCGGAAAACCTGAGACTGGACAGAACTGGTACCATGCCTTCCTTGCCTCCTTCCCCACCAGGCAAGTGAAACTCAGTGATACCCTGGGATCACACTGGAGAAATCTCTTACAGCTGAGAGGCAAGGCCTGAAGGTTGGCATGATGAGGTGGGACCCAGGACTTCATCCAAAACCCAGAGCCTTTGGCCAGTGGAGCACAGGGTCCAGCTAAGGTCCAGGGCCTTTTCTATGGCAGAAATCGCAGGAGCAGAGCCAGTCATACCACCAGGGGGACAATCAGCATGGAGCATTTTAAGAACCACTTCCTGGGTTATTCAGAAGGTCAATGTTGTGATTAAAGGTAGCAATAAGATTGGGAACCAAGAAAATAGTGTGCGCACACACACACATACAATTTAAGACTTTCCCAGACTTACATTTTTTCTTATTCTTGTGAGAAACGTGCTGAACTATTTGGGGGTGATGTCTTGGTGTCTGCGGCTCACCACCAAGTATAGGTGACTTTGGGACAAGAAGAAGAAGAAGTAGAAGACGGCATTGGCTAGCCGATGAGTCCAGGTGGGCAGGATGATCATTACAACACCTTTTGAAATTTTCTGGATGTTTTAAAATTGTTCCAAGACTGTGGAAAAGATAAACATCTCCATTCATCTTTCTTGAATAAGTAGATAGTCCATCCATGGAGATCTGCTGTGGGAGGCAGTCTTCCAAACATGGCCACTATTACCATTGCCATAAGATCACTGCTGTCACCTGCAGGAAACCATCAACAAGATCCTGACTGCATAGAAGGTGTGGGGAGGGTCATCAGACCTTTATCCGAGAGCCCGGATACTCCTTGTGCTCCCCATGCACCCACTTCAGCTGCATGTCATTTTTCCCCTGGTGCAAGAGATTTTGGGAGATGCTAGAGTGTGCAGGGTGAAGGGGAGATGGCATGTCTCCTTAGTAAACAGTCACACATTGGGGCTGGAGAGATGGCTCAGCGGTTAAGAGCACCGTCTGCTCTTCCAGAGGACCTGGGTTCGATTCCCAGCACCCACATGGCAGCTAACAACTGTCTGTAGTTCCAGTTCCAGGCAAACACCAAGGCAAATAAATAAATAAATAAATAATGTTAAAAAAAAAAAACCAGTCACACAGCAGATGCCCCGAGTGTAGTCTGAGTAGAACCATTTAGACAGCAGCCAGAGATGACACCATCCCCCCACTCCCAACTGAGGTCCCATTTGGTCTGTGGGTAGGATGGTACTTTCTGGACCAGGAGGAGGCCAGCTCAGGCTTCTGCACTGGCTGATGAGGCTGCTAGAAACCACACCCACTGCTCTGTACAGATGAATCTCATTGCTGACCCAGCTACCCATGAAGCCTCCCTAACCTCCTGCCCGAGTCCCCTCCCCATTTTAAGGACATTAGCTGTGTTGTGTTGACATCCATCCATCTTACTCTGACTCAGGTACCCAAGTAGAGTAAGTGTGTGACCTGATTCCAAAGTTGTCTGAAGAAGGATATAGAGACTTAAAAGGGGCATTTAGGATCAAATTTATCACAGTCAGGTTTCTCTGGATTCTCCTGTGACCAGGAAGGAGCGTGATGTGACCATGTATGTTAGTGGCTGCCAGGATTCTGCAAAGGACAATGAACAGGGCATGTTCAGGGTGATGAGGAACACCATAGGTCATTGTATTGGTGGAGCCAAGTAATGCATTTGCTCAAACAGCAGACATAGTACTGAACATGAATCTAATGGACATCATAGGTTCTGGGTAATGGCACTATATAGCTTCATGGGCTGTAATGAATGTTTCCTGTCTTGTATGGAACTGGAGCTGGTGCTCTGGGAATGGTGATCCTAGGGCCATCTCTATATCTTCTAATTTTTGCAGCAAACCCAAAAATAGCTCTAAAAGTTAGTCTTAGAAATGCCAAGAGGAGAACATGGGTCACACCAGGGGCATTGTGCTGTCTTTCTTTGGGATCAAGTATCTTACATACTGTTGTGTGTGGTCCCCCTGGCTTTATGCAGTGTGCAAGCTGAGTATGCATTCAGGGTATCTTGGGTGGGTGGGATTTGTGGGAGCAAGGAACCAGAGAAGGAGGACACCACATTTCTGGGCAGGGGTGTGCCTTTAGGGGAACAAGAATTTACAGGAACACTGATATCAACATTCTCTTCCTTCCTTCAGTGTGGGTTATTAAGGGACCAGGCCAGGTCTGCAGGGCCGTGTGTGTGTGTGTGTGTGTGTGTGTGTGTGTGTGTGTGTGTGTGTGTGTGTGGTGTCTCAGCTGTTTTAGGGGCAGGTCAGAGCCTCTTCTTTCAAAGAGACTGCTGGGTTTCAATTTTCTTTCCTGGTTTAACCTCCAGTGAGGGAAACCATCTTTATTATCACACAGCTACAGGCGAACAGTAAACAAGGCACGACTTTTATTAGATTGAGGGGAAAGCAGATAAGAGGGATGGTAGGGAGGGTCTGCAGGGTGAGGGAGGTGGTGTTGGACTCAGCATCACTGTCTTCATGAGCTGGCCTGTCGTCCATGCTGAGAGACCTTGGCATGTTCATCCAGCGGGAGGTAGTTTAGCTGGTACTGTAGGCTAGGCACATCCCGCAGGGCTGCCCTCCTCCTGCCGAAGCGGCCCACAGGCCTGATCCCACGGCCTGTGTACCAGGCTGGATTGATGTCAGGGGCTGGAAAAGGAAAAGCTGAGCAGCATATGGGATGCATGGTATACAGGTGCAGTGTTGCCCATGCATGCCATATCGGCACCCAACCTGATGAGACTGATCAGGGCATATCTGGGCAGTGATATAGCTTTGGGAAATTAATTTAGATGTATAAGAGGAGCAACATCCCCTTCCTGTCCCACTCCACCACCCCCCCCAAGTTCTTAAGGGACCCAGTCAAGATGGGTAGGGGCATGGTGTGGACAGGGGATAGGACCATTCTGGGGAGTGGTCCATTCAGCAGAATCTTATTACCAAGAGTTCAATCTCCAGACTAAGCACATGGCAAGGTAGCTTTGTCTTAGGAGATGGCCAAGCCCCATTCAGGTGATAGGCACTCAAGGCATAGGGAAGGTGTGGAGGGGAGGGCAGGAGAGGCTACCAATCACAAGCCAGGTACTTACTGCGAGTCTCCATGGAGTGCTGGTGGGCTCGGCTGGATGCTCCCAGGAGGACCAAAGCTAAAAGTAGCAAGCACAGGAGCCATGTCCTCAGAGATGCCATGCTTCAGGCTTCCTCAATGATGCCCCAGAGATGGGATCTCACAGGGGATGGTATAGCCTGGGGGTAGAGGTGTAAGAGTAAGTTGTGCACAAAGCTGGGACCTTAGGTTGTATGTGCAGATGCACATGTGTGTTTGGTACATGTGTATGCATAGGAGGTATACAAATGCATGCGTTTGGTGCACACAGCTACACTTCTCAGGAGAGAGCTGTGTGAGCTGTGCACAGGCTGGGACATTCTTGGGCCTGTCTGTCCATCGTGTGAGGATCCCAGAAGTAGTTACTCAGGTCTTGGTGGGGAGACCTAGGGATGGCAAAGGAATAACTTGCCCAACCTCAGAGGTTGTTAGGGGTTTGGGAGCGTCAGGACCTCACTGCCCACTTCTTCCCCACATTTGGCCTGGGATCTCTTGACACTAGGAGCCAGGCACACAGTGGAGGACACTTAGCATCCCCCATCCCCAGTGAGTGACACCCCACAGCCCTCACTGTAAAAACTCAGGACTTCAGACCTAGTTTGCTAGGACTCCGGAATAAGTCTGTGGCATCTGCCTCTCCTCACAGAACCCTTTTGAGTGAGAAGAGAGGGAAGATTTTGTGTGTGGGAAGGGGTACCCTGCTGGATTACCCCTCCTTGTCCCCACCCCTGACATTTCAGATCCCATTAGAAGATGCTTAGGGCTTCATCGGCTTCAAGGAAGACCCTTTAGCTGACCTTGACCTTCTAGCTTCTCCTTGACTGCACGGAAAGACCTGTTAACAAGAGTTCTTTAAAATACCCACTCATTTCTCTTCACAGTACTTCTGGGGTGTCACAGGGCAGGGGAGCCCCAACTAGAGAAAATGGAGGTGCCACTATGAATCATTATAAGGACTACATCTACTCAGGCTAGGTGATGGTGCCCAGAATGCTAGTAGACCCTGGTTCCTGAGCCTCAGGAGCCCATCTCCTGGTTCTCTGCAGACCTATCTGAGCTCTCCTTGACCTGCCCTCCATCAGGGACAGCCCTTGAGTGTCAGAGTCCCCAAGAGGGTGTGAGAGCCTAGATCACAGACCATGGGCAGTTCCTCCTGCTTGTCCTGTGTGGTCTCCACACCTGGATGCCTGGTAGAGGAAAGACTTTCAGGAGAGCTGGCTGTCACGGCAACACCCACCCCTCTAGCACTGCAAAGCTACTCACCCGTCGTCCCTTGAGTACGGTGTCAAGGCTGCCTGGGTGTGAGGTGAGGCCTGCCTGGCCGCTCACCTTTTATAGGCCAACAAGGAGGCAATGGATGCTCCCATTCCCTCCTTGAGATGGCATCTTTGCTTATAACCCATAATCCCCCAACTGTGTGTGACTCCTCCCACATCAAGACACTCAGTCTTTTTCTTTCCTTTCTTTTTGCCTTAAAAAAAAAAAAAAAAAACAAAACTCTCATCAGTGATGTGATTTGTTCCTTCCTGAATTATATAATTTCATTTGGGCCAAGTGGCTTTAAAACACATTAACCTCGTCTCTTCATGTTCGCCTTTGGGCAGACTCCGCAGTTATGTGTCCACACAAATGCACCCTCTTCTAAACACCCCCCCCCACCCGTTTCCTGTCTCACCTGAGCCATGGCTTCCTGGAATGGTGGCCAGGAAGTCCTTCACACCCAGGTGGGTGCTTTCTTCTCTGGTTGATCCTTCAGTTTGCTTTATCCACACAGGGGATCTTTAGACACATTTCCTCCAGGCTGTCCTATGTCTAAGACTTAGAACATGCCAAGCCTGGTGTTGTGGTATGGAACTGTAATCCCAGCACTCAGGAAAGTGAATCAGAAGGATGGCTATGAGTTCAAGACTAGCCTGACCCAGTAAAACAAAACAAAAAATGAAAATAAAAGAAAAGGCTCCTTCTGTTATAAAGAGAAGTTAAAGGAGGTAGGCATGCTCAGTCCCAGAGCTGAGGCAGAGGAGCCTCAAAATTCATCAGCCAGTCAGCTTAGCCAAACTGACAACCTCCAGGTTCAGTGACTCAAAAGAAGAAAGTGGAGAAATGATTAAGGAAGATACTTGGCATTGTTCTCTGGTTTCTATGCACATGTGCACAGGGTGACCACAAAAATGTGTACACGCCAACCCCACACACATACAAAACAAAAAATTCTAAAAAGCTAGTTTATTTTGTTGTAAAAGCAATTTACAAGCAATGAGAAAGGTAAGTGCTCTTAAAAATAAAGAGCCCAGATCATGTGACAAGGCCAATGTTTTCTCTTCTGGAATTGTCTTCTGGTGAACTCCCTGATCCTTCTGGGTAGACTCATTCTGCTACAGGTGCTGAGTCTCATTCTTATAACCACCATATTGTGGAATTGTTAAAATACCTGTCGCTTTATGTTGTTGAAAATGACTATGTACTATTCTGTCATTTAACTTGGACCCATCACCGCCATACCAATAGTTAGAGATTATAAGAAGCATCATGTAAGTGCAGTAGAACATTCCTGAAGGAACTATGCACAAGAGACAAAGCAGGTGGACTCCACAGAATCATCACTTCCTAGTCACCACCAGATATGTAGGAAAAGCTTCAGGCTGCCTGCTCACCCTTTGGGGACTTGGTCAATGCAACATCTGTGTTCTCAAGGCATAGCTGACTTCCTTGGAAGAGGGCTCTAGCCATCAGGTTCATTGAGAGATCTGGTAGGAGGTGGGTATGATAAGAAACCCTAGAAAGAGGATGGCATGGCCTGTAGATTAGGGTCACCAGAGGCTTTAAATGTTTGCCTGGTGCCTTGGTTCCATTTGTGGGTAGCTCAGGCATTAACAATGGTGATAGCCCAGCCTCTTACCTTAGTGAGAACAGCCATGGTGAGGTATGTTCCTGTCTTGGGCGTAGGTCTTATGGGAGATTTTCCTAACTGTGTACTCAGTCTAAGGGCTCAAGTGTGAGGTGAGGCCTTAGGAGTGAGAGTGAGTGTCCTGAACATCATGTGGGTCTGGGTCTGTGTGTGTGTGTGTAGGATCATGGGTCCTTTTAGCAGAGTAACTGTATCAAAGTGCAGTATGGACATTGTGTCTCTTTCAGGGTCCTAAAGGGAGTCAGCCAGCAGCTGGCAGCAGAAAATCTTGATCTCAGCCCACTCTCCTCCTCACTCCAGACTTGATGGCACCAGGCAGAGTCTGCAGAATTGATGGATGCTTTGGATGGCTGGAGATATTCCAAAGGCAGATGGCAAAATATAGGTGATGTGTGGCCTTGTAGTACTCCACAGAACCCCAGCTGAAAGGCTTGGCCTGAGTACCTCAGAGCTGAGAAGTGGGTCACACAGAGGGTTTCACCACAGAGATCAGGAAGCTTTCCCCATGTCTTACTAATGGGCCATGGATCCCAGGGGAACAAGCAAGGCCTCTTGAACCAGCTTTGGGTACAGCAGAGGGATGCCTCATCTGGCATAGGCTTGCTTTAGGTGGCCAGCACCGAGGATGCACATGCCCTAAGTAACTGCCCCCTGGGCTCTGGGATAGTGCAATGTGGCTGTCAGAGTGGAGTAATCAGAGTTGTAGCTGGGGAGACCATGACCGTGGGACTTCAGCTGGAATCCTGTACAGCTGACAGACAAAATGAAGAGCAGAGGTATGTAGAGAGGGAGAAGCAGAGGCTGTGCCTCCCCTACTCCCTGAAGCTGGCTTGCTGTGTCGCTGGGCTGAAGAAGAAAGCTACATGCCTTCCTCCACACTTGATTTCTGTTCTTTGCAGGAAAGGGAGCCCTGTTTGAACCCTGGTCAGTGCCCCACCTCTTGGTCTTCCTCTGGCTTTCAGTGGAGAGATGAGGACCCCACCGTTTGGGGGTACACAGCAGAGCTTTAAGGTCTTCCAACTCTCATGCTCTGTAGTGAGTTAGACAGTATCTCCCCTGTTCACACCCATCTAGAACTTCAGGAAACAACCATCTATGGAAATTGGGTCTTTGCAAGTGTATTGACTGAGGCAACCATACTAAGTAAAGCTGGCCCTACATGGGTTAAATGGCATTCTGAAAGAGGGCAGCTGTTCAGAATCATACGAGGGGACCCAGAGATGACAATAGGTACTAAAGTCAAGGCATTCTGGGATGACGGCAATCCCAGAAGGAGGAAGAGGCATCTGCCCTCAGAACTGCAAATTCTATGGATACTTTGATTGGACTTTTGACTTCCGAAACTCAGGAGAGCACATTTCCTGTGGTTGTGCTTGGCTTATTTTGCAGCACTTTGCTAGGACACGGGAAGCGATGTGGGACTCCTGAGATGTGGGTTTCTGAACAAGGGAGAGGTTTCTCCCTGAAGTTTATTCTCCGAGTACACTAGGATGTTTGTGTCTCTGGCCTGTGTGTTCTCTGGACTCCTGGGACAGGACACAAGCTGATGGGAGAGAACAGCCCTGGGAGAAGAAGATGAGCTCCCTATGGTGGGGAATGGCTTTCAGGAGCAGACCATGTCGTCAAGAGCAGGACTGGCTCTGATGCCCTTGACCTTGGAAAACCTGAATTCCAAAGCTGACATTTGTGTGAGCTAGAAACCCATGTTTAAAGCATGAGCTGTGTAGAAAGTGAGGTCCCTATGTAGTACACCCCAAAAGCCTGTGTTAGAGGTTTAGCCTCCATGTGGAGCTGTGATTGGTGGCTATGGCAGTGGAAACTCTGGGGTGGGGTTGGGGTTGGGGGTCAGTGTTATAGTTCCTGTCTGTGACCCACAAGGGAACTTGAAGAAGAAAGTCTGTGTGGGTGTGTTATATTAAGTTTTTTGGCCCGTTTGGGGCTGGGAGGTTTGTGACCTGGTGCGCGGCAGCGGTGGTTGGAATTTGGTTTGTAGTGGCTTTTGTTTTTTAAAGAAATGAATTATATGTTTATATTAACTTAATATTGTTTGGCCTATATCTTAAGCATATTATTAGTTAGTTTTTTATTTTAATTTAATTAATTTATTTTTTTATTATATGGCCCACAGCCTGTGGCTCATCTGGATTTTTATATGTTGTTTTTTTGGGGGTGGCTGAATAGAGACTGGCTAAACTCTACTCTTTTTTTTTTTTTAATCTGGCTGCCTCTGATTTTTTATTTACTTTTATGGTGTTGCATATAGACCAAAACAGTTCTTTATTTACAACACACAGAGAACATTCCCACCACATTCCCACCTCATTCACTATTTGTAATTGTACACTCTCCCATCATACCCACAGATAGTCCTGTATCTGTCTCTCTCCCTCGCAGTCAGGAATGTGAACATGCTCAGGGCCTCCCTTGGGCTATCTCCTTTTTAAATAGTTATTTATTTATTATGTATACAGTGTACAGAAGAGGGTACCAGATCTCATCATAGATGGTTGTGAGCCACCATGTGGTTGCTGGGAATTGAACTCAGGACCTCTGGAAGAACAGCCAGGGCTCTTAACCTCTGATCCATCTCTCCAGCCCCAGGTCATCTCTTTCCATGTGGCTCAACAAAGCCAACAGACAGGGTTAAAGGATTATAGCAAAAAGGTATCTGGGTGTCCTTCAGATAGAGGGCATCATCCGAGGGGAAAATCATATCACTTTGTATCTCCTGGGTCAGAGGCTGGCAGGTGCCCTGGCTCTGGTCAGTGACCTGCCATCTCACAAGTAGATCCACACAGGAAGTTCTTACTTCTCACTGGGATGGTGACTGCAAACAGCTGTTAACATCAAGACGCACAGAGCCCATAGGGATGCGATGGCCATGTGGAGGGATCAGTGTGGGATGTTTGTGTGGCACTCTTCTGTGTTCCCTTTTAGGGCTGTTGGGCCATCACAGGCTTCTGTAGAGTGCAAGCACATTCATTTAGCTGTGCACATGGGTTCATGAGCAAAGTGTACACATAGATGTAGAAGAAATACAATTATAAGACAGATACAGATGTAACAGAAAAATATATAGGTGTTCATGCAGATGGGGATATAGACACAAACTTAGATATATGTATGTATATATGCATACACACATGTAGAACACACAGATATACACACCAGCATGTGCACAGATATAATGTATGTATATTCAGAGAGCCATGTGCTGTACACACACATGAACAGAGAGAGAGAGAGAGAGAGAGGGAGAGAGAGAGGCATGTACACTGACACTCATGTGGGCATGTAAAGACAAACTTTCTAATATCTGCATCTGGCTCCTGTCTGGTGAAATGATCTCTCCTCACAGATATTCCCACCATTACAAGCATTTTTTAGGAGGTGATGTTGGTACTACGTCCTTGAGCTCTGCAGGAACCATGAGTCAGGTTAAACCTATTTTCTCTGTAAGTAGCCTGCCTACCTAGTGTATTTCATTACAGGAATAAAAACTGGACTAACACCAAGTTTGTTTAAGTTTTGACTAAGGGCACTTGTCACCATCATCATGATCATCTCCAGGATGAGGACTACAACCTTGTCCTCTGACAGGTCTCAGTGTTGTGTCTGATTGAACCGCTGGGCATGCTCCTGACTTAGTGCAGAAGCCTAGGGCGGTTCATGGCTATTCTTGTGTTCAGCGCTCATGTTGCTGAACTGAGGGCCTCAAGGGTCAAATGAGGGTCTTCAGGGTCCACCCTCTGTATCCAGCAGCCCTGCCTGGCTAGAGGGCAGGCTGGAGAGCAACATTGTAGCTTCTGGATTGGTCCTTTCCAGAGCTGAGCCTGTCCCTTGGGAACTGGGCACTTACTGATCCTGACATTTTTATTTCTGTACTTGGGAACTTTAAAGAGATGTTTAATTCTCCTTTTGCAGATTGATGTCCCTCCGACAGCTCTCTTTCGCTCACCCCTAAGACTTAGTATCAAAACATGAAGCTGACAGGTCATACTAAGAGAGGGGACATTACCGCAAAGATGTGGCTGGCTGTCCCTCTTCTGCCGTTAGGGTTCCGCTGTGTCAACGAGCCACGGTACACTGATTTCCGATCAAAAGAACCACCATCTATGCCTTTGGGAAAATAGAAGGCAGGTGCTTAATCAACCAAAGACCTATCCAAACAAGTTCTTATCTACCTCAGATATTGGTCAGCACCATCAAGGTGGACACGTCCTCTGTTGAGAAGGTTTCACACTGTGACACACTTGGTAAGGAACACTCAGTGGTTGTGTGAACACCAGTTCAGAATGTTTTTACTGCTTCTAAAAGGCAGGGCCAATAAAAACATAGGTAGGGACCATAAGAAAAGGGTGTGGCCAGTGACCAGCTGGAAAGAGATGGGGGTCAGTGAGAAAGGAGTCAGGCCTGTCCTCTTGGCATGACACAGTCTGTTCATGAAACCACAAAGAGGACTCCGGGTTCCCCTTCTTCTTGTTACACACAGTCCTGTGTTTGGAGCTTGGCAGAAACTGCCCTTTAAGATTAAACCGTGATGCTCCAGAAGTCTCAAATTTTTAACAGCAGCCTCTCATCAACCCCAGTTAACCCTGACTCCAAGGGCCTGGGTACCATTCCTGATCTCCAGGTGAGCTGGATGTGTGCTAGCACCTCAGAGGATACAAGGAGGAGACTCTTCCCGCACTCAGTTTTCCATCTGGCAGGAGATAAGGACCCTCCTCTGCCATACACTCCTACCACCCCAGTGTGCTACCCTAGTGCATGTTGGAAGCACAGACTAGACTCCCTGAAACTGCCAAGCAGAATAAACCTCTGATGTCCTCATCACCACGGAGACTTCAAGGTCTTCTAACTGCTTGATATTCTGTGCTGTCTGTGGCGACTGTTTAGACTGGAGCCATAAAAACACTGACACTATGAGCAGTGTCTTAAAGTGATCTGGAACCCCACACATGGGCCCCAGAACCGCACAGGGGCCCCTTTGGGTTTTCTATAGAGACAGGGTCTAGCATGGGTCCCATAGATTAGGGAGCAGTGCTCAGAGTCTGGCTGGCTGTGTTTTCCCCTGAGCTCATTTCTCAGTGGCAATGAAGCAGGAAGGGAAGAAGATGGTTCTTACCTTGACTGCTGGGGGAATACTTCCTCTTCAGGAGATAGGGCAAGGCTGTCACCTAGGAGGAAGAGAGTGTCCCTGGGTGTTCCTGAAGTGTAATTTGAACTAAGTTGGGACTTTTATTTATTCTGATCTTAATTATCAAGGTCACCTGTTTTCTGTTCTCTGACGAATATTTGAACTCTTAATATGGGAATGTACACACAATCTGTAAATCATATGCCAGTACCTATGTGGAAGAGATGACAAGAAACTGCCTGCTTTGGGTGGTGAGTTGGAAAGAGTACAGGGACCTGGGTTCAAATCTTGGTGCTGTTGCTTACTACCACATGCTAGAACTCACCCTCAGTGAATGTCACTCTCTTTCTTTGCAACCCACTGAACGAAAACTGTGAGCTGTGCACCCTACGGCTGCTGTTTTCCCTCCCTCTTTCCCACATGACCGCCTCTCTATAACACACTAAAAAATGCTTTATCTGTCTGGCCTCTTCAGGAGTGCAGTGAGCAACTGGTCCAAATGACACAGGAGCATTTCCAGTGTCAGGGATGTCTAGCAGCAGGTTCTGTAGGTGAAGCTTTGAGATTGTTAGCCAGGCTTCTTGGGACTGATAGGAATCCCATGGTGTCAGGACCTAGGCCCACATGACCCTGCTGTCATTCCCACCCATTTGACCTCCGTGAGTGGGGTTTATGTATCAATCTCACAAGGTGTCATTGCCCACCCAGCCGGTTCTACAACACAGGTAAAGGGTAGACAGAAACCAACAGCACTTGGAATGGATAAGCTGACAAGGGGCTGGACTTGCCCTATGGTGCTCAGTAAGTACCTGTGCCAGGGTGGGCAAGGCCTGGAGTAGGCATGGAGACAGCACCCCAATTGTCTTTCTAAAATCTCCTAGACACATGGACCTCTCCCCTCCCAGGACTCTCACAGGCCATCAGAGTGTCTTCTCTGTGCTGCTCTTATCCTTGGGCCATTTTCCCAGACAGTGGTACCTGAGTGTTTTCACTCCCAATAATCAGCAACTGTGTCTCTCAGACAGAGAACAGGCTGCTATGTCTGAGCAAGTTGGCAGAAGTGTCTGGAAACACATGTGTCCCTGGCAAGACCCTTACCCCTAGACTGATATGTACAGAGGGATAAACGATCTAGTTACTTTGCCCCAAGTAGGATCAATGGGGTGTGATATCCCTGTTCCCAGAGCTGCTTAAAGAACTGAGCTAGGGAACCTGGGTGTGCTTGACAAAAGGTCCTTCCACCCGTGCTCTCATATCTGCTGGGATCTCTGGGATTTTCCCATCATTTGCTACCCCCCCTTCTGTGGACCCTTCAGGCATTGCTGAGCTGTTGAGTCTCTCTCCACATCCTCCCTAGCACTTGCTTCTCTGAGGGAGTTGCCTCGGAAGGCGGTGGTGGTGTGTACCTTGGGCTCCTTGGCTTGGTCCTCAGAGTCTGCAGACTGATCTTTTGGGATCCTGTCAAGTTTCTCAGTAACCCGGGGAAGGAAGATCTGGAGACCAAGGGAAAAAATGTCTTATTATCACCTTGTTGAACCATGATACCATAATGCAGGACAGTGGTTTCTGCAGATACTGATCAAAGGTGTTGGGACAGAGCATGATGCTCCCCCGCATACCACCTAGGTTTCTAGACGATGTTGTAGAGTATTTGTTTAACCTGGCAAAGATGTGTTATATTTGTTCATGCTGCATTTGCTAACTATGTAAAGATGTGTTATGTTTTGCTTTAAGTAACCAAGGCTCGGGGAGGCGGGGTTAGCAACTGGTGGACAGGAAGTAGGAGGGAGGGGCTTAGCATGGGTTGTTTTAGTTGGGAGAATGTGGACGGGAGTGGCTTCTGAGATGCCAACAAAGAAAGTTAGCCTGCTGCTACTTTAACTCTCTGGCAGGTTTTCACCTTAGACTTTGAATCTTATGTTTTATTAGAATGATAGAGATTTAGTTAGAACTACCTTTTGATGCAGCAAAGAACCATTGTCTGGGGGAACAGAATTCCCCCCAGGCTACGAAGACATGGCTGTGGACTCATCAAATTAAAATACACTTTCCAGTTGGCTCTCTGTTTTTAGATACCAACAAGCAGTTTCTTGCCAGAGTATATAAACTTGAAGTCACATGGGGATACTTACATGTGAAAAAAATATATATATATTTTTAATCTGAAACACCATGTTGACTGGGTAGTAAGAATCCTACCTAGAGGCACTGCGGGTTATTCTCCATCCCTCTACTTCAGTACCTCCAGCATTTCTCTATCTGAAGCTTCTTCTGGATTTGGGGAAGGCTGCTAGATTCCGGTCACCAGTATAAGGACAGGTCTAGTGGCACAAGCCTTCCCTTTAGTTACTCTAGCCATGCACATCTCCAAATGGCAATTTAACCAAGTCCTCCATCATCAGATGAGTTTGGACCATCTAGGGGCTGGGCTCCCACATAGGGAGCTGTGCGTATTAATGGCTGTGTGAGTGCTCTATGTGAAGTCTAGAGAACATCCCTGGGTTTTACTCCTCAGATGCTAGCCACCTATTTTTTTGAGGTAGGGTCTCTTACTGCCCTATAACTAACCAAGAAGATTTGGGTGGCTAGTCAGTGAGGTCCAGGGGACTTTATCAACCCCAGAATTTCAAGTGTGCATTAGCACTACCACATCTGACTTTTTTTTCTCTGTGTTTACAAATTCTGGGGATTGACCTCAGGTTATCATGTTTGTGTGCCAGGCATGTAATACATATTTTTGTCTTCCCAGCCTACAAAGAGTTTTTTTTCAGCTCAAAGTAATACATGATTAAAAAGCTCCTGTATGGGTCCAGCTCACCAATTGGTTGTGGGAAACATGATTGGCAACCCTGAGAAAAATCAGGGCTTTTACTCTATGGGCTACTGGGAGGTCCTAGGAGGGTAGTGAGGAAGTCCTAGGGGTTTATTCCACACCTCCACCCAACTCACTGGGATGTTTGACTTTCTCCGGGGTTTTCCTGAGGGTTTCACCGTGAGCCCAGCTGCCCTCAGAGCTGCAATCCTGGACTCAATGTCTGAGACCTAGAAAAGAGAGGGGCAGATGACAGAAGACAGATAGATGTCATGCTGTCCAATCTCAGATCGTACAGATCAGAATCTCAACCATAGCCTGGTCCTGGGGTGTCCTCTCTGTTCTTCCCTGGTTGTGAAGGATGTCTCACGGTGCTGTGCACTCCCTGGGCTCACATCTGGAAGGCTGACTCGATTTAGTAGGATGATGTGTGTGTGGGGGGGGGGATGGAAGTCAGTTTGGACTAATCCTGACCTGGCCACTCCCTCCTGCTACCACCAGAGCCATTCTTGGCCTGATCTCATCTCTTTGGCTACTCTTCCCACAGAAACCAGAGGGAGAAGCATCTAGATGCAGAAACCAAGTTAGTTTCTTCTTCCTGTATTTCTTTACATCATGGATTAGGAGCTGAACCCAGGCCTTGCACATGCTAATTATGGGCTGTATCACTGGATCACACCATCGGTCACTCCCCTCAGTTTATCTCTGTGGTCCCCAGGGTTCTCCATCCAGCATCCTCTGGAACTTTCCTCTCTACTTCCCATCACTGTGTTTGGGTCTTGGGGTTTCACATCAGTCCATGAGCTTACTACCCCAGTGCCTTTGGACATTCTCTTCTTTCTGCCATGACTTCAATCCCTTAGGGCTGTGATCCCTTAGTATAGTTCCTCATGTTGTGATGACCCAACCATGAAATTATGCCATCGCTACTTTATAACTGTAATTTTGCTACTGCTATGAATCATAATGTAAATGTCCGATATGCAAGATATTTAATACATGGCTCCCCAAGGGGTCGTGACCCACAGGCTGAGAACCACTGCTCTAGTGCTTCTGTGGTAGATTCTCTTCAGTGCCCCCCCCACTACCTTCTCTAAGCATCCCTCCCTGTGCACTCTGTGGGAGAAACCTCCATATTACCCTCATAACTATTTCATGATGTAATGATTTGATTTGTTTTCATTATTTTGTTATGTATCTCCTCCTACAAAGACTCTAGGCTCCACAGAGGCTTAGGTCTTCACATCTGCCCCTATGTGACCTACCCACGTCAGCCACATTTTAGAAGAGAACCCCAGAAGAAAGGCCTGGGCCAGCCTCACCCCTTGGACATGCGTGTTCCTGGTTTACACCTCCCTTCCTTGGGCACTAGCAACCATTTGCTGATTAGGTTAGGGGTACTGGCTGTCCCCATAGGCTGGGTGCAGACTTCTTTTCTTTATCAGACTCCAGGGGAGGACACTGTAGTCCTCAGCTGTCCCTGGAAGGTCTGAACACACTGGCTTGATCTGATCCTGTGCACTGTTGATATATCTCACTCCCAAACCCCAGCTCTGCAGTCATTTACTCAGGCTCAGGAGAACCCTCTGCCAAGTCCAGGTGTGAGCCCCGAGCGATAGCGACAATATGTACCCTTTTCATGGCTGAAAAGCTCACCTGTACCCTGCTCCCCAGGTTGAGCAAGGAGTAGAAAGGGAGGACCCCAAACTTGTACTCTGACCCACTCCTGGCTGCCAGGGAGGGCCCGTGAGAGCCCAAAGGTGGGCTGTTGGGCTCTCAGACCTCTGACTGGGTTGTATCACCAGGACACTGTCATCTTTGGGGAAATTCCATCCAGGAGATGGAAGGCTACCTCACTCTCAGACCTCTGACTGGGTCGCATCACCAGGACACTGTCATCTTTGGGGAAATTCCATCCAGGAGATGGAAGGCTACCTCACTCTCAGACCTCTGACTGGGTCGCATCACCAGGACACTGTCATCTTTGGGGAAATTCCATCCAGGAGATGGAAGGCTACCTCACTCTCAGACTGCTGTACTTCAGAGACTGTCGTGGCCACTCTGTCCTCCATCTCTGACAGTTCTTCATCTGTGCTCTTTGTAGTCCGAGTAGGGTTCCCAGGGCCCTGAGGGCTCATTCCCTTTGTCTCCAGGTGTCCTGTGTCTGTGCACATCTAGAGACAAGAAGGATGACATTGACCATCCATAAGGCAGGGCACAGGCTGCTGCCTCACTGCTGAGTTCCCACAGCTGCTCCCAACCCTCTTCACTTGTGGCCCCCCAAAGCCTATAGCTACCTAGGACTGCCCCTCTTGCCCTGCCCTTTGGGACCATAAGCAAGACCTCACCTCTGGGGACACCGCATGGAGGGTGCCATCTGGCTTCACCTCATCTTCTGATGAGGTGCCAGGATCACTGATGTTGCTGGTCAACTCCTCTAGCCTCCTCCTGAGAGCCTCCTCCTCTGTGTCTGCACTGGGGAGTGACTCCACAGCTGGTTCCTGACAGGGCCAGGCAAAGGGGCTCAGAGGAGCTTTGGGAGATGGGCCAGCCTGAGAAGATTCCAGCATCCATTCCCATTTAAGACCCATGCTTTGCCCTGCTTCCTCATTCCCACCCCAAGAGGTTCACCTGGGTAAAACAGGCATATGCAATTTATCATCTTCACCATTTTGAGGTACACAGATGCTCAGATTTTCATCATGTACCCAGCATCACCCTCTCACCACAGGACTTTCTCCCCTCTTGCTATATGGAGACTCCATCCCCATTACGCTCACTTACCATCCTTCTCCCAGTCCAAGGCACCCATTACATCCATCCTTCTTCTCAAATATGACCTCAGATGAGCAGCATCCCACGGGAGCAGCTCATTTCCCTTACCCTAAGTTCTCCCACTTGGCCCATGTGGTACCATGAGGCAGAACATCTTTCTCTTCAAGGATGACTCAACAGACTACAAGGTTTGACCAAGACATTGAGCTTTCTTTGGGAAGGTGCTCACACGTGAAAGGCACCTCCTCCATCTACTGCTTCCTACCCCCGCAGAACCCACAGCCCTTCCATTTCTTCCCCAGCTCTGGTCCTATGTCCATGTATCTAAACTATAGCCCTGGGACTGAGGACACCTCTTCCTTTGTGAGACTGAGGTGTGCCCCAGCAGTACAATCTCAGTAATACTACCTACATACACCTGTGTTCCCATAAGACTTTGGGGGCTGTCCTGGACTTACATAGCAACAAGGACCCTCATATTTTCCACTTATTGTGAATCCAGGGACAAGGTGGAGGTGTCACACTATATTTTCATGTCACTTTTGCAACAGGTACTAACCCCCTCAGGCCAACAGCAAGTTTCAGAATGTTGCTGATGGAAGATAGAGAAGGTGTGTCAGCTCAGTGGCATCACCCTTTATAGCTGAGTCTTCTTGAGTTCAGATCAAAGGAAGCAGCCTGTATGGGACCCGCCTCTTTGTCTTAGATGAGATTTTAAGGACCCAGAATATATCTATTTGTTCCAGCTGATAATAAAGTCCAAGAAAGCCCACTGTATGTCTCAGGCTGGCTTTGGACACCAGACTGGCCATGTACTTGCTGCCTGATGCACTACCATTCAACGTCAGCCACAGGTCTTGTAAGTGGCATTCTGACTTCCAGTGAAGTTGGATCATGGAGGGACTGGAAAGTAACTACTGAGAACGATGTAATCACTACCAGCTGGCTTCTGTAAATTTATCCCAGGCTGACTGACTTTACTTAGGGATCGGGAAGAGGTGTGAGAGTCACGAGTTCTTCAGTGAGGTAGTACAGGCTGGGAATGCTGGTCCAGCTTCAGCACCCAGGGTGTCTACATCTGGATGAAGATTCACTTTGCAACAGTGTATGTGATACCCACCCACACTGTAT
Source organism: Sigmodon hispidus (assembly GCA_004025045.1). Taxonomy (NCBI): domain Eukaryota; kingdom Metazoa; phylum Chordata; class Mammalia; order Rodentia; family Cricetidae; genus Sigmodon; species Sigmodon hispidus. Next base: position 12,809 of record PVIH01000373.1, on the reverse strand, counting down.
CACTTTGTTATTGCCCACAGATAGCTTCATGTGGGTAGGCTATGTAGGACACCTCATTTACTCATCCTCGGGGCACTGTTCACCAACCAGCTGCAAGATCTCTGAGACACTTCCCCTGAAATTACAGCTGTGACTTTAACCTCCCTTAGTGGAAGGCCGTGGGATGATCTTGCATGGCCTAGGGTGTTACCTGGGCCAAGGGGGGCAGGACCGTATTCTCCAGGTGGACCAGCAGGTGCTCCACAGCTGACATGCGCTTGTTTAACTCCAAGATCTGCAGCAGGGGAAGGGGAGCAGTGGTCTGGCTACAGAGGAGGACCTCACTGCGAGACCCCAGCCAGCAGAGGTGTCTTTCTTTTCTGAAGCCCAAGTCCAGCTATGATAAGGTCCTGGAGGTTAACTGTGAGACAATATCTTTCTGACACCAAGGATGTTGGAACCAAGAGAGAAGGTGAGTGGGGTGGGATGACCGGATAGGAGGGATGCAACACCAAGGCAGCTGTCACTCCTGGCTGATCAGCACAGGAAGATGTGCATTAAGCTGGACATGGTGACCAAAGTCATTAGATAGCAAGAGTCCCTGGGTCACTTGTGACTCAAAATACAGCTTCCTAATTCTTTGAGTCACAAGACTCATGACTCAGCCAGTCTATTAGCTCCCAGATAGAGCCCAGAAAATCAATTCCTCTTTGCTCTTCTTCCTTGCACGCAGCTCCTCTCTGTCTTGCATTATCTCATTTACCGCTCGCCTGGCCTTATGAGAGGGAAATGACATACACAGGGGTGGGAGGCTGCCATTGTTGGTGGGTAATTAATTACCAGGGCACCGAGGACTTAGAAGATGCTCACTGGAAATGTCTGTGAGTCCTCTGCCCAAACTTGCCCTCTGTGGTCAGCCATTGACTGAGGGTTCATGTGGCCGGGCCCAATTGGTGGTTGTTGTGCTATCTCTTTAGTAGGCTGCTTAGCACATGGCCTGTGCTACTGGCCCAGGAAGCACAGGTGGGGACTTGGAAAGAGGAAAAGCCACTCAGTGCCAAGACTGTCATTGAGAATGCCACATGGAATGAATAAGGACCCTGGGATGCTGGGGCTGAAGAGGAAGGCAGAGGCTGGGGAGGGGTCAGAGAAATAACAGATTGGGCAGTTCACTCAGAACTGGGCTCAGCATGGCTTTCTGATGAAGCCCTGGCTGTAGCTAGGCCCTGTGGAGAAGTGGCAACCCTAAGCCAGTGGGATACACAAGGAACACAGGCAACTCCAGCATCTACCTGGTGGCTGGAGCCTCTGGGGCTTTGCAGACAAGCCCATAACACAGAGGGTCTTATGAGGAACCCTAGTTTCAAGGAGGGCTGGAGTCTCCCATTTTGCCAAGGTAGAGGCAAACAGAAGAGGAAAACAAGCAGCCTCATTTTCCCTGTGGAAAATAAAAGACCAGGGTGTGGCAGGGACACTGTAACCCAGCAACTGAGAGACTGAGGCAGGAGGATGGCAAACTTAAGACCAGTCTGAGCTACAAAGGAAGAGCCTGTCTCACAGACTCAATGGCTGGAGCTATGTATGACTTTGTTATGGAGTTCACCTAGCATGCTTGAGGCCCTTCCTGGGTTTCATCTCCAGTCTGGGGTGGAGATTCCTCCCAGCCTCTCATTTCAGAATTTCCTCCTCTGTCCATATATATGCATGTAAACCTTCATAGCCTGTGTAGGCTCAGAACTCTGGATGCCACCTTTTTGAAATGCAAATGTCACTACCAAAGATGGGGGTGAGGTGAAGTGACACCAGAGTGCACCATGGGATAGAACAGGTTCTTCTCTGGCTAAATCAACACAGATTATATGGCTGTCTCTTGGGGGCTCTGCTTTCAATCTTGGTGGCCATATAACCAAAATTAATTACAATTCTGTGTGTTATCGCAGAAGAGCCAGGTGGTAACTATATCTTTAATTTTCCTTATAGACATATTCTGGATATGTAGTCTAGGCTGGTTTTGAACTTGAGATTCTTCTTCCTCTGTTTCTCGTCATATGATTAGTCACCATACATAATTTTTTCCTCTTCTTATTTTCTTTCTCTCCCTCCCTTCCTGCCTGCATTTCTTTCTTCCTTCCCCCCCTTCCCTCCTGAATTTCTGTCTGTCTGTCTTTTTTTAAAAAAAGCATTTTGAAGAACTGGAATACTTAGTCAACTTTATGTTATACAAATCCATGCCAATAAAGCGTATATATTGACATATCCCTGTGATATAGACAAGTCCATGTCCAAAAGTGCCAAAAGGTTCGACTTCTCTAAGGTGACTTGATGTGAAAGAGCGAGAAACAGCCCCCCAGAGATGCACAGAGATGGAATTCTCTCCAACCTCAGTACCTGAGTGTCAGGCACAGCTCGGGTCCTCCTCTTAGAATGCTGGGCGGCTGCCCTGGGATCCTGGAGACCGTCTTCATCAGAAGTGTCCACGTCAGCCAGGTACTGGGAGGGGAGCTGTTTGCTTCTGACATTCTCCATCCCTTTGGAGAAAAAAGGGCTCTGAATTGCAGTGAAGGATCAAGAGCTCAGGAGCATGTTTGCGTCAATGAGGCAAAGTGAGCTATAGCCACATTCTATTAGGGTTTGGGAGAGGACCCTTAGGTTACAGGACCATGGATCCCACATACACCTTCAGGAACAAGGCTCCTACCAATCGGGATGGGGTGATGGCATGGGACTTGAGAAGCTGAGGAAGACAGATTCCTAATTTCTACATTGCAAATGCTGCCAGATTTCATACATGTATAGGGCAAGACATAGCTTTTCAAACCTGGTCCACACCACTATGGCCACTACATATCATTTTTCATATACACAGCTTTGTAGGTGGGAGTCCTCTGCAGAGTGGCTTGAATAATTATTGCTGAGCCATAGTGGGAGATGACCCTATCCCAGTGCATCTTACTAACAACTACTTACCACTTACGCTTGGCCCAAATAGCACCTCACAGAACAACAGAGAGACCAGGAAGAGGTAGTGGTCCCCTACAGAAAGTTCAGGGCACACACCCTGCCTGTGTCTAATACTCAGCAGGTCCTACCCTGCACTATGAATCCTGCCCAGAATTGCTTGAGTGACACTACAGCCCCTTCAACACAGCCTGGAAGACCCTGTGCTAAGAATATCCCAAACCCAGCCCATACTCTGACTTCCTATGAGATCACACTTGTCACTAATCTGGTGACCATTTGTCAACATACAACTATCTCATTTAGTCTCACAACTTCAGGATGAGCTAGAAATCATTGCTTTTCCTAGCAAGGATAATGAGGAGGGGGAACCATATGACCTGGAGGCACGCCACATCATCATGTCCCTGATCTTGGAATGGTCTGCTCCATTAAGAGAAGAGCTGCCCACACCCTGACACTCCTTCCCTACCACCTTTACTGTGATGCCTGCTCCCCACATAAGAGATGCTGTGTGGAAAATCCTGTGTGTGGACCAATGACTGCTGTTGCCTGGGTTCCAATCTCAGAACCTCCCAAACAAAGGGCTTTTGCTTGGCATTGCTGGGTCTTTTGCATCTGACTTGCCTCTTCCACATGCTCCAGGGTCATGCCATCATGGGGAGGAATGTAAAGTCTTATCACATACAGGACAGGATTATTCATTTACAATTTTGAAAACAGGTGGAACCCCACTTCTAACCCCAGGACCTCAATCACTGCAAAGAACATGAGCTTATAGTCTCTAAGGACCAACAACAAAAAGGCAGGCGTGGACAAGTCTCCCAGCAGCCTCTGCACATGTGACAGTAGAAGATGCCTTGCTGCTGGGATGTCATTTATTTAATCCGTGTCTGAACTGCTGAACCCAGCAGCCAGCCTCCTTGTGTACAGGAAGAGGCATCTTCGGGATTCCACTTGGAAGGCTACATTGCCTGATAAAATCTAATGAGACCAGTGTCCTTCTCCTGGGCTTTATCTTCTCTCAGTAGCTACAGGTGGGACCTGCCTGGCTGCTCTTCCAGACTTCCTTTGGACTGGGTGAGACTGTAGCCATTTGGAGGAAATTGACATATCCCTACCCTATACCAATGGCAGGAGACCGGGGATGGCTCAGTTACTTTCTTGCTATTTCTAGATATCACTGAGCCCAGGCAGGAAAGGGTCTATGAGATTTACTAAAGGACAGTCACACTGTAAGAATTAGCCAATCTGTCTATGTAAACTGGGAGAGGAGCTGATTTCTTAGGGACTTCTAGCCCCAGAGGCCCTCCCCCCCAAAAATAAAGGAGGCTGGCCAGGTACCCACCAGGTAGAGCTGTGGTCCCTAGAGCCCTCTTGCAGGATGCTCTAGGTGGGTCCAGCTCAGTGTGAGCATCCTCTCCAGAATGCAAGGGGCTATATGGCTGCTCTTCTGCACCAGGATAACTTCCCAAAGGCCCTGCATCAGTATCCTCCAGGCCCTCAGGCTCCAGGGAGGTGGTGTCCTCAGAGTAGGGCTCACCTGAGAGGAACTGAGCACATGAACTGTCAGCTTTGGCCGTCCCAATGCTACCGACTGAACACAAGACAGCCATCTGCTCCGACAATGTGCTGCTCATTTCTGTTTTCAAACACCATGCCAAGAACATTTACCACCCTTCTGCTTCATGTCACTAGAGTTCTCCAATACACTGGGCCCAGGAGACAGAAGTAGTTTTGAGCCATGAAAACATTCCTGTGAAGATTTTTACCTCCTTCTTGGGAGATAGGACATGGTCACTGTGTCTACTTTAGCAGTTCTTGACGGTCAGAGAGTCAAAGGATGAAGGTGAGGTTTCCTGAGCAGATTGCCCCCAGGCTGAGGGCTCTGCTTGGTGTCACCATCCCCAAGGAATCTAGGTATCAAGGGCTCCCAGAAGTCACTGCCCCAGCATCTCTATGGTTTGACCTTGGTTGGTGGAATGGCATAGGTTCTGGGAGGGGCAGCTGGAGGAGCAGGGTCTATGGCTCAATGCTCCCTTAGGGGCTGGCTCTGATGGCTCCTGCTCCCTGCCCTCTCTTCCCATGTGGGTCAGAAGGTCCAACCCTAGCTAGCTCAGTCCATCACTGACTGAGCCCAGCATCTCATGGAGGGTTCACCACCAAACTGGCCTTGTGTTAGCTCTTGTACTCACAACTATTTTTACTGCCCAGCTGCCTGTCTCGTGCATGCTGGGTGTGGACTCACATCTCAGAATCAACCCTGAAAGGCAGAAGTTCTCAGCCTTCTCCCAAAATGAGTGGATAAGGCTTTAAAGAATTTTCAAGGGCCAAGTCCATGTGGCTAACGAGCAGAGCACAGTAAGGGCAGGTGTTTTCACTTCTAAGACCAGCCTGGTTTGAGCAATGAGGTGTGTGATGTCCTGGTAAGGCACAGATGTGCTCAGTGTTGGGTCCTGTTTGGGTCTTTGGTGAATGTCACTGTCCATTCTGCCCTCCCAAGTTCTTATTTCTAGGATGAGCATCAATCCTCACATCCCAGGCCTCCAACTCACCTGCCTGCCTTTAGTACCTTCCTGCCCCAACCTCTCCAAGTGTTTGCTCAGTGTCCTGAGATGCTGGCCTTGGAAGGATGTGAAATTTCTGCTTCCTATTCTCCCACATCCTATCTCCAATTGTTTCCTTGTCTTGAGTCTGATGTGACAAACTGGCTATATGACATTATGACCCCAAATGGGATCCCAACTGAGGCCCAAGTACCCTGCCCCTCAGCTCGGGGTCCTAAAAGAAATGGGGGATGGGTAGATGCCAGTGTGCACTCACCTGCAGACTGTGCATAGACTCCGGGACTGAGGACAGACCTAGGGTGTGGCTGCAGGGCTGCAGAGAGTGCTCTGAGTCTTCCTCGAAGTCCAAGTTACTGAAGGAGAGCAGGCGCTTTTTCTTCTAGGGGTGAGATAAGCAAGAATGGTCCAACCCTGCCTCACATTCAGCCTCCAGTCACCAGCCACTCCATCTCTAGCTAGAAACTGACCAAAAGGTGCCCTGAGCTGGCAAGGGTGGCCAGGAGCCCACAGTGTTTACTGTTGTAGAATATTATTTTAAGGTACATTACTTTTGTTTATGTTGCATTTGTTTAACTCTGTGAAGCTGTGTTACTTTGCCTGTCTAAAACACCTGATGGTCTAATAAAGAACTAAACAGCCAATAGCAAGGCAGGAGAAAGGATAGGCAGGGCAGGCAGGCAGAGAGAATAAATAGAAGGAGAATTCTGGGAGGAAAAAAGAAGTAGCCAGAGAAGGAGGAGGACTCCAGGGGCCAGCCACCCAGCTACACAACAAGCCACAGAATACGAGTAAGATTTACAGAAGAGAATGGGAAAAGCCCAGAGGCCAAAGGTAGACAGGATAATTTAAGAAAAGCTGTCTAGAAACAAGCCAAGTTAAGGCTAGACATTTATAAATATGAATAAGCCTCCATGTGCAATTTATTTGGGAGCTGGGTGGCAGACCCCCAAAAAGAGTAAAAACAAACAAACAAACAAACAAAAACAAACCAAAATCTAACAACAGTCTACCCCATCAGAAGTGACACTGTACCATGGTCCTGGCTGTGCTGTAAGCAAAATGAATTATTGGCCTGCCAGGTACTCCAAGGGTGGGGGCTGTTGCTGACTGAAGGCATATCAAACAGAAAGCATCCTGGGACTTTAGGTATATGTAGCTCACTGACTATAAGTGGGGAAGAAGGTGGCAACTCCATTTTTGAAAAAAGATGTATCACTTTTTCTTCACAACTGCCACCCCTCAGTATAATTATTCTGATATCCTTTAAATGTATGTTTTATTGTAGAATGTTTTAGACCCTAGCTGGGTCATATTCTGTAAGCTCAGCAAATGGTGTTAATCATATCTTGTGCAAAAAAATGACCCTGGAGCACTTCTCGGATCTGATTCTACAGCCCTGACATCTTCAAAGGATTCAAGGCCAAGCTCACACTTTCCAGCGTACTTTCTTCTCTCTTTGACTCACCATTGTTATCCCCAAACCAAGGCACTGTCTGGCCTGTCTCCACCGCCGAAAATTAAAAGATAAACGAGAAGAGAAATAACCACTTGTAAAGATAAGTTCCTTGATCTGAAAAGTGCAAGGACTGCTTCCGTGCAGATCCCTTGAACAATCTGGACACAGTCCTGCCTGCTTGCACACACTCCGTCATGGCACCTGGGTGCCCCGGAACGGAACTCCAGGCCAGGCCCTCCCGTGGGACTTGTCCATCTGTACCTTGAAGTTTTGCAGCTCTGAAGTGAACACTGGGCTCCCAAGTTTGGGAGGAGAAAAGAACGCAGGAGGGAGGGGCTTGCGGAAGGGCGGGGCTTACGGAGGGGAGGGGCTTACGGAGGGGAGGGGCTTACGGAGGGGAGGGGCTTATGGAAGGGAGGGGCTCAGGAAGGAGGGAGTCCCGTGCTGGGCACAGAGGTTCTGGGTGGGTATGAGGTGGGAGTAGGGGAGAAATGCGGGTGTCTGCGGGATGGGCTGGCTGGGGTGTAAGGGACCTGAGAGGCATGAGAATGGGCAGGAGGGGTATGGGATCTGGGGAGAGAGACAGTGCCTGGGGTGACTTACTTTGCTGCTGAGGGGCTGGGCCTGAGCCTCCATCTTCAGGTCTCCATCCTCATCCGTCTGCTCACTGTCTCCACTCCCTTCCCCCAAGCTTGGCTCAGATCCACCTGCAACATACCGGTGCAGGGCTTCACCTTCAAGGGAGGGCTAGCCTGGGGGACCACTTAACTGTCAATTCACCCTTCCATTTCTCTGCCTTGGGGTTGTGGCTCAAGTTGTGAGTTCTCTGTACTGCTTTAGCGCCCTGCTTGCCTGCCTGCCATCATGAGCTCCACCTGATGGGCATATGCCGGGAACCAAGGGCCAGTGTGCCCACTGTCTCAAGCTACGCCAGGAATTCAGCCCTTCAGGCAAGACTCAAGTTAGGCTTCCTTTTTACTATGAGTTAAGCTTTTTCCCAGGCAACGAACAGGTGTCTCCTTTCCGGTCAGACTCCCAGAGAACAGGTCTTCTGATTAGGCAATTGATAGATAGATTACCATAGTAACACCCAGAGAACAGGTGTCCCTCTTCTGGTTAGGCAATTGATAGATAGATTTCCAAAGTAACACATCCTGTTTTAGCAGAACACTTTTTGACTGTGGGATGTCCCCACCCTATCTGTCTGTGTGAACTTTCCCTCCCTGAGTCCCTATTTAACTGCTGGCTGAAAGATAAAGTTGGGGCCTTGATCAGAAGGTTTTTGTCCTGCCCTCCGTTCTTTCGTGTGCTTGTTTCCCATTTGTCTCACCCCCAGTTTCAGGTCCACGTTGAAGACCCTGCTGGCCAGGGCAGTCATGGACTCTAACCCTCAGAAATTATAAGCCCCAAGTAAACTCTTCTATATAATGGTGTCTCTTCACAGCAATAGAAGAGTAACTAAGATACCCTCCCTCTCTTCTTTCTTTTATATCCACCCAGCCAAGCATCTGTTCATCACTGTATACCTGCCTATCTTTCTATCTACCTTATGACCCATCCATCCATTCACCCATCCATCATTCAGAAACCCTGTATATTGTCTTTGTCATTTTTGCAGCAGTGTGGTGTTCTAAGGTGAACCAGGTCTCAGGTGGCTCTCAGGGTGTGTCCTAATTCACGGTGGCCTTGGTCAGTTTATAAACACTTTCATCCCTCATCCTGCTCATGACTCTGCTGTCTATGAACAACCACCCAGGAAAGCCCTAGAAGGGGCACAGAGGATCCACTTTCTGCCCTGTACTGCTGGGCACCTGGGTCATGGCCCTGGCTGGCTCTCAATCTGGTTTTTCTCCTTCCCTCTATCATCCATATCTGCTCAGTCTGAGCCTGAGCCTACAGGGGACATGGGGGCCAGAGGAGATGCCTTTTCGGGGTGTCAGAATGGGAAGGATCTATGTCAGCGGACACAAGCATGCAGGCTGGAGAGGCATCCGCTGACTTCTTGGGGGCGACATCAAAAGCTAAGCATTCCCGTCCCTTGCCTTCAGGAACCTTTTAGATATGGATTCTGATGTCTCTCTACACTGAGGATACAGGTCCCAGCTACACGAGTCACCTCATGATAGATCACCTGTCTCATCAATCATGGTACACAGTTCTGAAGGTTTCCCATGTTCCTGTCACAGACCAGGGATGCCCTGACCTCATTTGACTGGGAGAAGAAAACACAAAGAGACATCTGAGGCTCCACTGTCGACTGTAAGTAAACCCTGCTGTCTGCCAGGGAAACCTGCATGCAAACATAGGGCTTTGGTATGGAGGGGATGGCTGGGTCCCAGCAATAGGTGATTGTCTGACCCTTTCTCACCCTGAGGCTGCTCAGGAAGAGTCAGTCCATGGAAGGCCCTGCCTAGAAACGGACCTCACTCGGAAGGTCGGCAATAGCTGTAGCATCCGTGGACCTGCACTCACATGTACACTTCTCACCCAGTCTCTCTCGGAATTTAAAAAAATATTTAAAAGAAATATTTAGAAGAAAGTGCTCTGTCCAGACTATGTCTTGACCTGCTCTCTTTATAGAAGCCCAGCAGGAAAAAGTAAAGCTTTGGGTACCAGGGGCTGAGACCTGCCTCAGCTGGGTTGTTGGGACTCCTAGCAAGGAAGTGTCTCTGTTGCTGGTTTTTTTTTTTTTTTTTTTTTTGTCCCACAGCGCCATCTCCTGGCCCTTATAGGGACAGTCCTGAGAGTTCTGAGTTCTTCACAAGCATTAATTCATTCCCTACAGCTCTCTAGATGGCTAAACTGAAACTCTGTCAACTTCTAAGTTTCTAAGTGACAGGCAGCTCCTCTGGCTATAAATCTTCAACATGGAGTAAAATTTTAGAAAAAAGAATTTACAAAGAACAATGACTTCAAATACTGGGGATGTTTATAGCAAGCTGGAAATCCCAGGGAGTTGGGCCATGCATGGCTGAGAGCTTCTGTGTCTCACACAGGAGACCAGCACACTGTAAGGATTCTGCAATATTAAAGCATGGCCTAGAACACCCCCAAGCCAGTCTTGCCCTTACCTCCACCTTGCAGCCGCCCAGAGAGAGACCGGATCACTTTGGCACTCCCGAAGCGCTTGAATCGAGCTCTGACGTGTTGGTAGTACCACTCAAGCGAGCCAATCTTTACCACTCTGCCCGGGGAGAGGGGGGAGAGGAGGGGGGGATGAGTGCAGGCCTAAGGCAGTGTCTTTTCCTTCCCTGGTCAGCCCCACCAAAGGGACACACACCAGGCTTGTTCTGCCTCCAGCCTCACCTGGCCAAGTGGCAGGGGTCACAGAGCCAGCCCTGTTCTTCTGGGTGGACATGGCTGCAGTTTTTGCAGACAAAGAGACTGCACTCTAGACACTGCCGTCTGCTGTTCACGAGAATCCGGTAGGGCTGCAGGCAGCGGGCACAGTGGGTCTCATTCAGATGGGCAGTATCCGACAGCAGCTCTCTCTTAGAACTTTCCTTTTGTATCTTGCCCTTCAGTTCCCTAGGGAAAATGTGGGAACAAGAAATATATCAGACACCTTGTTTCTACATCAGGTATGTGAGTGCACACAATGTGAATACACAAGACACTTCTACACGCAGAAGACAGTGACCGGAACTGAGCAAAGGCACTTTTGGGCATCCCAACCATCAGCAGAGTGCCAGCTTGCTCTTCCTGAAGGGGGCAAATAGATCAGTCTTAACCATATACAATTTTGGTAGGCTAGAGTGGAAACCTATGATTTCACTGAAATGGCACTGCCCTTAAGCATTGCTGTGGCATTTATGATTGTACCCTGTGCCCTCTCTTGTGGGTCAGAGAATCCAAGGGCAGGGACAGATAACATTTCCTTAACAAGTGGTTTTGAGTATCTTCCAGAAAGCTCCAAGCTGAGGCCCAGGATTGTTCCTGCAGAACTTGACTAAGATGCTTGGCTTGGAGAGTCTCCAGACAGGAATCACCCTGCACCCGGAAGACCCTGGAGAAACCTGTTCTTCGAGACCATCCTGTTTAAAGGAACACAGGTTCCCGGAGAGTTGGCCAAGTGGAACCAGCTGCGACTGACTGGAAAATGTACCCCAGATCCTAATGAATGTACCCCCTTTGTTCTGGGTTTTACTGGATATCTGCCAAACATAATAATTTTTAGTTTTAGATGAAATAACGGTAATGTGTCCTTAGAAAAATTAGCAAGACCCTGGGTCTGCTGTCTCTTGAGGATTTCCAAGTTTCAGTTTCTGTGGGGATACCCCAGCATGCGGAGGGGTGAGGGGTGCTGGAAGGTTACATCTGGCTTGAAGTGGCTTACATCCATGGCCAACAAGAAAAAGAAAAGAAGGGTGAATATGGAGGTATGGGGGAGGAGGGGGAGAGAGAGAGAGAGAGAGAGAGAGAGAGAGAGAGAGAGATATTTTATACATTTTTAATTAGATTTCAAAGTATTGGTCTTCATCATGGCATCTTCATACATGCGTCATTATACTTTATTCTCAACTCTCCCCCAGCACGGCACCCCCCCATGATGCTGATCACTTCTCCCGCTCAGTCCCCCACACCGTGATGCTGATTACCTCTCCCCTCCTGATGCTGATCACCCTTTTCAAGTATCTACTGTATTTATAGTTAGTTCTTCTGAGTCCTATTGACTTCATTAGCCTACTTACTGATGGATGATTTTTAATTTAATTTTTTATAGTTCTTGTGGTGTATTTTTATAATCGTTCTATTTTTGCTGTGCTGTTACTCTCTTCCTGTACCTATTCTAAAGCTCAACTGTGTCTTGGGTATGGATGTATGGGAAAAGGCACAGTGTCTATGGGCTTCGCTCCATCCACCATCTCAGACATTGGAATACATTTCTGAACAAGAGTTTCTAGCTACTTGTGCTGGCTAGTTTTATGTCAATTTGACATATGCTTGAGTTGTCTGAAAGGAGGGAGCCTTAGTTGAGAAAATGCCTTCATAAGATCTGCCTGTAGGTCATTTTCTTAATTAGTGATTGATCAGGGAGGGTCCAGTCCATTGTAAGTAGTACTACTTCTGGGCTGGTGGTTCTGGGTTCTATAAGAAAGAAGGCTGAGCAAGCCAGTAAGCAGCATCCCTCTAGTGTTTCTGTATCGGCTTCTGCATCAAGGATCCTGCCCTGCTTGAGTTCCTGTCCTGACTTCCTTCAATCATGAACAGTGCTGTGGAAGTGTAAGCCAAACAAACCCTTTACTTCCCAAGTATTTTTTTTTGTCATGGTGTTTTATCACAGCATTAGTAGCTATAACTAAGACAAATTGGTACCAGGAGTGGGGTATTTCATTGCTGTGACTAACTTGATCATGCTTTGGGGAGGATTGTGGAAGGGCATTGGAATTTTGGACTAGAAAAGCCATTGAGTCTTAAGAGCTCATGGAGCTGTTTTGTGGGAGCTAGAAAGGCAAGAATGTTGAGGGAAATGCAAAAAAAAAAAAAAAAAAAATGGAGGTCTGGTTTGTGAAGTTTCAGAGGGAAGTTTAAAGATTATGGGGGTTGGCATTAGTTATTTTGAATTAAGATCACATAGTTCTCGTTAGTTGGAGCTCAAGGATCAGCTGTGATTAATATGATACCAGAACTACTAGAGTAGAACCTTTGCTTTGTTAGGATACTCGATATCAGTCAGCTAGAACTGGAAAATTAGCAGTGATTTAAGAAGAGACCAGCAACATTAAGGTGAAATCTTTTGGGTGGTATTTCCTGAGAGTCAGCACACAGAAGCTGTCTTCAGAGGCAGTCAAGGTTTTTTTTTTTTTTTTTTTTTTTTTTTTTTTTTTTTTTTTTTTTTTTTTTTTTTT